>JAWNLV010000109.1:1800000-2355000 GCA_035042125.1 Drosophila longiperda | reverse complement strand
AGACAAATGCACAGCTGATGGTTTTTTTTCTTGTTTGTTCTTTTATAAAAAGTTGCTGACCATTTCTTTTGATGGTTAGTTAAGAGGAACGTTGAAAAGCACAAACAGCCAGCTATCACAGATAGATAGAAAGATACATATATATATATAGATATATAGAAAGATAGATAGTTAGATGTTTGGTTCTTGTTTCGCCCTTGGCTAAATTTAAAATTGCCATAGACATACAAGCTTAGACTGCTTATTGGACTCCCACTAAAAGCAGGAGTCTTGGCCAAAAAGGAAACAGACAATAACAGTTGACAATTTGTGTCGAAAACCAGAAAAGTTTTCCATACAAGAGCTAAAAATTCAACAAATAGTTTTTATCTATTATTTATTATTTTATAGATAACGTGTTAAAAATCTTATATATTACCTGTTATTGTATTTTAATTGCTTAAAATGTATTTCGTTTACTTGTAGCTCAGTTAAAGACTTAACAAATTGTGGTTCTAAGTAGGTTCAACAAGTCACTGGCAGGCTAGTCCACTTTGGCTACCAAAAAACATCACTCCAACTGGCCTAAAATATATATATATATAGAAATGGCCAGGGACAACGCCAACGCCATTCATTGAAGCGAGGCTGGCCATCACTTGGCTCGTTTGCTCATCGTCAAGACAAATGGAGAATAAATAAATTACTTTCGGCCTTTTTGCAATTCCAAAACGTCACTGCATATTCCGGTCAAGCAGCCAAGCCAGTCTGGGCCAGGCTGATAGCCAAGCCAACAGTTGGTCGTTGTCCAGCTGCAGTTGATTTTCTTGTGGCCTCGTTGTTAGTCCACATGTGATTGTTGTTGTTGTTGTTGTTGCAGCTGCTATTGCTGTTGCTGTTGCAAGCAACGCCTCCTCTGCTAAACTTTTAAAACGTCAATCAATTGTCTAAAGTTGTCCGAGTTGTCTGACATGTTTTAAATTAACTGACGAAGACGAACCAACCTAAACGATTTATGGCCCATACTCAAGATGGCGTCTCTCCCCATGTCCAGCCTCAACTGTTCAAATGGCCAAAATCCAGTTATATATATGTATATAAATATATGTATAAATATGTATTTGTCAGGCCAGACAAGTAAAGGCCATGACAATGACCATCACTAAAGTTAAATTGTAGGTTATGTTAGTTTTAACCAAAGTTGGCTATTAAAGTTGGCTATTCGCATACAATTAATTTTTTCTTATTAGTAAATATTTGCTTATTGATTAACCAGGTAAATCGTATTTTAATATAATTTATACAAATTTAACATACACACTGTGAAAAAAATAATTGACACATCAGACAAATGCAGAGCTGTAAAGTGTAGGTTTTTTTTAAATACATATTATTCGATATTAACTTGTTATCGATATGTCAATTTTGGTTAAAATCAATTGCATTGTCAATTGAAGATATAGGTACCAACGACAGGATGTGTAATTTTGCGGAGCTTTTGTGTGTGTGTGTGTGTGTTTGTGTGTGTGCTTCAAAACAATGCCAATATAAATTATAATATAATAATAATTACTGTCAAACAATAGAAAATTAATTGCGAAACAATCAACGTTTCATTAAAACAAAATGGATTTGACATAATTCAAATGCAGGAGTGCATAAGTGCCGCCCTCAGTTTGATGGGCATGCCCACCCCAAAGCCATGGATTCCCCCACTTCCGAACTACCACACACCATTCCTCCTCCTTGCTACCATACGTGGCACGATTGTTACGTTGAATCATCCATTTGGAAAATATTTAATTAATTTTTGCCAATAATGCTGGACATCGCGAAATAAAAAAAAGTAAATAAATAAACAAGCTCGATCCATACACGCATACACATACGCATACGCACACACACACACACACACACACACACACACACATAGAGACACTGACCGCAATTACGGTATCCCAATTTCAATCCCCGTCCTAGGCTCAACTGACTTTCGGCCATGTGATATATTAATGCCAGCGTAATGATGCCGTCCAACTTGTCGCCATCCCTCATATAATGCCCCTGAATTCACTAATAACAAAATGGACTTTAGTCATTGAAAGTGAAAAGCTGACATTTCACTTGCGAACACACATTGATGTCGGCTCAGTGGCTTAAAAGCGGCTTTAGCTGAATATCTTATATGAGTTTCTATATATTTTAAAAGTAAAAGAATATAAAATATAAAAAAATATAAATTTTAAAATATTTAATATAGATTTATATATAGATATAGAAATAGATATAGATACAGATGTTGATGTACATACAGATAAAGATATAGATATAGATACAGATATCGATTTAGATATAGTTATATATATAAATATATAGATATATATAGGTATATATAAATATAGATTATTTAAATTACAAAATGCGACTGTTGTAACTGTACCACTGAATGGTAACATTTACATTTCTGTTAATCTACTCGCCACAAACGTCAATTGATACAAATTATTTGCTTGTGTGCAGCTTTTAATTTTTTTATTACGGTTTTCTCGTGCAGTCTCAAAAACAATCTCTTATACAGAAAGCGCGCGTACAACGCTTATTATATTTGTTGGATTTATATTTTAGTTTGTATTTATCTATTTATATATATATATATCAAATATATTATCACAGCTTTGTCATCCAAAAAATTACCGTCACACAGTCAGCTCACCGTCGAGCCAATTGATGGTGTTTTCCAGCCACCAATTGCCCCGCTATGATCGACCCCAATGGTGAACAAATCAGTTGGAATATTTCTTAAAAACGATAATGAAATTCTTAAGGGACCATAAGTAGTCGTGGCCCTTCCAGCCGGTCGATGAAAAAGCATTACAACTTAACGAATACCTTGGTATTGGTAAACAGCCAATGTACTTGGGGACGGTTAATCAGCGTGGGTGAAGAAATACTATTGGTCCGCCAAGGTGGCTGTCTTCAATCAGAACCTGATGTTCTTAAATTGCCGCCGACTATGTTACCATTACGAACAATCATCTCAAAACTCTCTTTGTGCAGAAAATGAAGTGTATGCCAAATGAGGAGCCCGAACTGGCCGTCGTGGCCAAGGGCGGCAGGGAACAAGGGGGAAAAATCCACGAGGCATCGTCAACAGCAGCATTGTACCAGCAGATTTCGGATAGTACAGGTCTCGTCGATGCTGTCCAGCCGGTCCAAGTGACGAGTGGCGTGAGTGCAATTGAGCAGCGGCTGTGTGGGGAAAGCAGCGGCTGTGTGGGGAAGGCAGCGGCGGCGGAGAAGAATGGTTTAGAGGACATCTTGCCACCGCGATGTTTAACGCCTGCATAGCTGCCGGAAACCGGATTTTTACCAGATCCAGGGCTCCTGTTAAGGCGGAGATCATCTCTGACCGCAGCTTCTCTCTGTCCCTTGCCCTTGGTAGCGTTGACGGTACCATCAGAGCCGCTAGCTCTGGCCGCAGGACCAGCTGCTCGGGCGCGGGATGTGCATTTATTTTCGAATATCGCTCGGATCGGTACTGCTACCGCGGGCAATCAGATCAGACATACCGGCGCCACTCGATGGTTGCATCGGATATCCTCCCGGGCCCAGCAACTTGAGATCCTGTGTCCGATTTCATTCAATTCATCGATGTACCGGATCGGTTATCGATAACGCAATGCGTTAAAAGTGACGGCAATTCCAATAACGAGAGTAATTAAAATGATTTAAAAAATTAGTAATTAGAAAATGAATAATATTCTTATATAATGCGTATATTTATTTCCTGACAGAAAACATTTAATTAAGTTAAGCAACCGACCGATGTAAATAAATGATATAGTAGCAATATATAGTAATCGCACAAATAAAACGGATATTAAAGGAACATAATTAACATTTCTTATAAACAGAAAGGCGGACAGGCCTATATGGACTTGGCTATTTACGCTGATCTAGATTATAGAATATATCTACTTTATCGAGCTGATAAACTTTGTAATATTATTATAATATCCATAGCAAGAAATCCATCCGCTTAGCAAAATGGGAAAAACCTTTGCTTCAGATTTTTCCGTAAATTACGCGACTTTTCGATTCCTGCTCCGTCGCCACCTTGGCCATAGAGCAGCATTGAGCTCCTCCTACGTTACATTAACTGCAGAACGAGATTCTTGAGTTCATTGGCCAACATAGTCGGCCACATTTTTGTCTGGAAAACAATTGGAGCACATCAGGTTAATATCAGGTCCTTGGCGGACCAATAGTATATCTTATCCATTCGCTGGTTAACCGTGGCCAAGTACATTGGCTGTTTAACGATACCCAGGTGGTCGGTAGGTTTTAATGGTTTTACTTTGACCGGCTGGAAGGGCCACGAAGAATTATCGTCCTATAAGAATGTCATAACTGTTTTTAAGAAGTATTCCAACTGATTTGTACACCGTCGTGGTCAATCATGGTGGCACAATCGGTGGCTGGAGATCGTCATCAAATGGCGCGACGGCTGGCTGACTATGTGATGTGACAATGCTGTGATAATATATATTATATATATATATATATGAACACAAAATTAAATAAAAATCCAACAGATATTGTAAAACGCGTGCTCTCTGTAAGAGATTGGTATTGAGACTGAACGAAAAAATACTTTGTATCAATTGACGTTGGCGGCGAGTAGATTAACAGAAACGTCTATGTTAACATTCAGTAACAGCAGTCACATTTTTGTACTTTTAAAAAATTGGCGCTGTTATTTAACATTGATACGACATGAGGAAGAAAACGGACGAACAGCGCAACAAAAAACGAAAGCAATATATTGTCTGCTATCTCTTTTTTTCTCTCTGTTTCCAAAGCTGCTTGCACTCGTTGGCAATGCCTGTGCTGTGTGTATGTACACCATTTATTTTGTGCTCTCGCCTCTCCTCGCACGCTTGTGGTGTGTTTGTATAGTGAAAAAGTCAGCGCTTCTGGAATGAGGAAAAAAATAATTTAAATTTTCTTTTCTGCTTTTTGTTGTAATAACTTATCACTTAAAATTAGTTAACAAATGTATACAAAAAAGTAATAAACTTGTTTTTAAACCAATCATTATTGTAACAATAAAAAGATAATAATAAATTTAAAAAATTGTACAATTTGATTTTTAATTTGGTTTTTTGTTGGTTTTTCTTTTAAAGGAAATGATGGATGTGTCTGGCTGCATCTGTGTGGTTGTGTGAGTGTGTGCTATACTCTATGCATAATACTTTACCTGCATACATATGCAATTTGTGTATATTCATATTTGTATATTTCCTAATTGCATACACGTAAATATGTATTCCTATGTATGTAGTAAATGTATATACTAATTGTAATCGTTATTACTTCGAACATTGCTTTTGTTTAACAATTCTTGTCGTTGTTTTGTGGTTGATGATCGTCTAATGGGTGTTATGATTGTTATTGTATTTAGTTGATGTTGTTGTTGCTTTTGTTGTATTGCCAGACTTGCCATGCTGTTGTCAACGCTCATCGTCTGCTGTTGCTGCTTCTGTTAGTTTTTGTTACTGGTGTGCTTTGTCTCTATGTTCTCGTCCATCGCGATGCTTTCTATGAGTCTTTTTATCACGCACTCTTTTATGCGGCTCTTCATCGCGATGCCTTTTTCCGTATGTTCTTCGCGATGCCTCTGATGATGTTGCTGTGGTTGTTTTTCTCGATGCTTCTTTTGTTGTTCATCTATTTTGCTTTTCTTCTTGTTGTTAATGTTGTTCATCGCTATGCAAGAAGTGCTGTTGTTGTTGTGGTTCATAGCTAAGCTTCCCCTGTTGTTGGTGTTCATCGCGATGGTTTTCTTGTTGTCGGTGTTCATCGCGATGCTTTATGTGCTGATGTTCATCAAGATGTCTGCTAAGCTGATGTTCATCGTGATGTTTTCTGCTATGTGATCCCCGTTTCTGGTTCTGGTTAGTAATCTGGATTTAGTTTTGTGTTTGTGGACGGACGACACTGCAGACATGGCGGCTGCAGTAATGGACATTTTGTATTGGGTAAAATTATATTTTTTGCAGTGCAAAACGTGGTAATGGTGATGAAGATGCATATGCGGGATTGGGTGGTCGGAGAATGAGGCTGCAATTACACAGTTTGGACACCGCTTGTGCTAGATGTATGGATAGATGGAGTGCCAGATGGATTGATAGATGAAATGTTAGGTGCAACGTAGCAAAACAGTTTGATTTGGCTGAGACATTGACAGTAAAAAAAATCACAAAAAAAATGTGAATAAATTCGAGCTAGGAATTTTGATCAAAAATTTGTGCTGATTGACTTTGCATTCGTGGAATCGGTTGCAAATTTATTGTGTAACTTATATTATCGTTCTCTCTCTCTCTGTCTCTTCTTGTGTGTCACTCTCCAATTGAATGCGAGTTGGACTATTTTTATGTAATTGACAGCTAGATAGCATACAACAAAAGCAATATAGATAAATGGAAAACATAACCCGAAAAATTATTTTAACATCGAGGCTAAGCGAAGCCAAAGGCATTGTCCATAAGCCTATCCAATTAAATGCATTTGCATGCCTGTCAAAGTCATCAGTGGCACTGAAAACACAGAGACGCACTAAATATCTAAAATAATACTTAAAATGTCAACTATTTTTCAAGTAAACGATTATACTCATGTACTCAGATCTGTTCACTTGAGAATCACAAATGAAATAAAATATTTTATGTACATGACAAATAAAAAATAAAAAATACTTTCCTAGTTGTCAACCGCCAGCCAGCAGGCGAGTAGATTAACAGAAACGTCTATGTTAACATTCAGTAACAGCAGTCACATTTTTATAATTTTAAAAAATTGGCGCTGTTATTTAACATTGATACGACATGAGGAAGAAAACGGACGAACAGCGCAACAAAAAACGAAAGCAATATATTGTCTGCTATCTCTTTTTTTCTCTCTGTTTCCAAAGCTGCTTGCACTCGTTGGCAATGCCTGTGCTGTGTGTATGTAAACCATTTATTTTGTGCTCTCGCTCTCTCCACGCTTTGGTGTGTTTTTTCTTTTAATAGTAAGCGTTGGATGTGTCTTTTTGTGTGCTATGCATAATGCTTTACATGCATACATATGCAATTTATGTATTGCTTTGTGTGTATTTATATTTGTATATTCCCTAATTGCATACACGTACGTATGTATTCCTATGTATGTAGTAAATGTATATAATAATTGATACAAACTATTTGCTTGTGTGCAGCTTTTAATTTTTTTATTACGGTTTTCTCGTGCAGTCTCAATAACAATCTCTTATACAGAAAGCGCGCGTACAACGCTTATTATATTTGTTGGATTTATATTTTATTTTGTATTTATCTATATATATATATAGATATATATCAAATATATTATCACAGCTTTGTCATCACTTAAATTACCGTCACACAGTCAGCCCACTGACGCGCCAATTGATGGTGTTCTCCAGCCACCAATGTTGCTCTATGGCGGCAAAGACGGCCAAAGTGGCGACAAATCAGGAATCGAACGTCAGTTAATATTCATATTCCACCAGACCCAGCGCTCCTGTTAAGGCGGAGATCATCTCTGACCGCAGCTCCTCTCTGTCCCTTGCCCTTGGTAGCGTTGACGGTACCATCAGAGCCGCTAGCTCTGGCCGCAGGACCAGCTGCTCGGGCGCGGGATGTGCATTTATTTTCGAATATCGCTCGGATCGGTACTGCTACCGCGGGCAATCAGATCAGACATACCGGCGCCACTCGATGGTTGCATCGGATATCCTCCCGGGCCCAGCGACGTGAGATTCTGTGTCGGATTTCATTCAATTCATCGAAGTATCGGATCGGTTATCGATAACGCAATGCGTTTAAAGTAACGGCAATTCCAATAACGAGAGTAATTAAATTGATTTTAAAAATTAGTAATTAGAAAATGAATAATATTCTTATATAATGCGTATATTTCCTGACAGAAAACATTTAATTAAGTTAAGCAACCGACCGATGTAAATAAATGATATAGTAGCAATATATAGTAATCGCACAAATAAAACGGATATTAAAGGAACATAATTAACATTTCTTATAAACAGAAAGGCGGACAGGCCTATATGGACTTGGCTATTTACGCTGATCTAGATTATAGAATATATCTACTTTATCGAGCTGATAAACTTTGTAATATTTTTATAACATCCATAGCAAGAAATCCATCCGCTTAGCAATATGGGAGAAACCTTTGTTTCAGATTTTTCTGGCAATTACCTGACGATTCGATTCCTGCTCCGTCGCCACTTTGGCCAACTTCGCCATACAGCAGCATTGAGCTCCTCCGTCAAATGGCGCGACGGTTGGCTGACTATGTGAGGGTTATTTGTTGAATGACAATGCTGTGATAATATATATTATATATATATATATATGAACACAAAATTAAATAAAAATCCAACAGATATTGTAAAACGCGTGCTCTCTGTAAGAGATTGGTATTGAGACTGAACGAGAAAATACTTTGTATCAATTGACGTTGGCGGCGATTAGATTAACAGAAACGTTTATGTTTACATTCAGTAACAGCAGTCACATTTTTGTACTTTTAAAAAATTGGCGCTGTTATTTAACATTGATACGACATGAGGAAGAAAACGGACGAACAGCGCAACAAAAAACGAAAGCAATATATTGTCTGCTATCTCTTTTTTTCTCTCTGTTTCCAAAGCTGCTTGCACTCGTTGGCAATGCCTGTGCTGTGTGTATGTACACCAATTATTTTGTGCTCTCGCTCTCTCCTCGCTACCATTATTGCCTGGTTATATTTCTATACGTTGGTGTGTTTGTATAGTGAAAACGTCGGCGCTTCTCGAATGAGGAAAAAAATAATTTAAATTTACATTTCTGCTTTTTGTTGTATGAACTTATCACTTAAAATTAGTTAACAAATGTATACAAAAAAGTAATAAACTTGTTTTTAAACCAATCATTATTGTAACAATAAAAAGATAATAATAAATTTAAAAAATTGTACAATTTGATTTTTTATTTGTTATTTTTTTAAAGGAAATTTCTCTTTTAATAGTAAATGTTGGATGTGTCTGGCTGCATCTGTGTGGTTGTGTGAGTGTGTGCTATACTCTATGCATAATACTTTACCTGCATACATATGCAATTTGTGTATATTCATATTTGTATATTTCCTAATTGCATACACGTAAATATGTATTCCTATGTATGTAGTAAATGTATATACTTATTGTAATCGTTATTACTTCGAACATTGCTTTTGTTTAACAATTCTTGTCGTTGTTTTGTGGTTGATGATCGTCTAATGGGTGTTATGATTGTTATTGTATTTAGTTGATGTTGTTGTTGCTTTTGTTGTATTGCCAGACTTGCCATGCTGTTGTCAACGCTCATCGTCTGCTGTTGCTGCTTCTGTTAGTTTTTGTTACTGGTGTGCCTTGTCTCTATGTTCTCGTCCATCGCGATGCTTTCTATGAGTCTTTTTATCACGCACTCTTTTATGCGGCTCTTCATCGCGATGCCTTTTTCCGTATGTTCTTCGCGATGCTTCTGATGTTGTTGCTGTGGTTGTTTTTCTCGATGCTTCTTTTGTTGTTCATCTATTTTGCTTTTCTTCTTGTTGTTTATGTTGTTCATCGCTATGCAAGAAGTGCTGTTGTTGTTGTGGTTCATAGCTAAGCTTCCCATGTTGTTGTCATCAGTGGCACTGAAAACACGGAGACGCACTAAATATCTAAAATAATACTTAAAATGTCAACTATTTTTCAAGTAAACGATTAAACTCGTGTACTCAGATCTGTTCACTTGAGAATCACAAATGAAATAAAATATTTTATGTACATGACAAATAAAAAATACTTTCCTAGTTGTCAACCGCCAGCCAGCAGGCGAGTAGATTAACAGAAACGTCTATGTTAACATTCAGTAACAGCAGTCACATTTTTATAATTTTAAAAAATTGGCGCTGTTATTTAACATTGATACGACATGAGGAAGAAAACGGACGAACAGCGCAACAAAAAACGAAAGCAATATATTGTCTGCTATCTCTTTTTTTCTCTTAAACCATTTATTTTGTGCTCTCGATCTCTCCTCGCTTTGGTGAGTTTTTTCTTTTAATAGTAAGCGTTGGATGTGTCTTTTTGTATGCATAATGCTTTACATGCATACATATGCAATTTATGTATTGCTTTGTGTGTATTTATATTTGTATATTCCCTAATTGCATACACGTACGTATGTATTCCTATGTATGTAGTAAATGTATATAATAATTGATACAAATTATTTGCTTGTGTGCAGCTTTTAATTTTTTTATTACGGTTTTCTCGTGCAGTCTCAATAACAATCTCTTATACAGAAAGCGCGCGTACAACGCTTATTATATTTGTTGGATTTATATTTTATTTTGTATTTATCTATATATTTATATATATATATATATATCAAATATATTATCACAGCTTTGTCATCACACAAATAACCGTCACACAGTCAGCCCACTGACGCGCCAATTAATGGTGTTCTCCAGCCACCAATGTTGCTCTATGGCGGCAAAGACGGCCAAAGTGGCGACAAATCAGGAATCGAACGTCAGTTAATATTCATATTCCACCAGACCCAGCGCTCCTGTTAAGGCGGAGATCATCTCTGACCGCAGCTCCTCTCTGTCCCTTGCCCTTGGTAGCGTTGACGGTACCATCAGAGCCGCTAGCTCTGGCCGCAGGACCAGCTGCTCGGGCGCGGGATGTGCATTTATTTTCGAATATCGCTCGGATCGGTACTGCTACCGCGAGCAATCAGATCAGACATACCGGCGCCACTCGATGGTTGCATCGGATAACCTCCCGGGCCCAGCGACGTGAGATCCTGTGTCGGATTTTATTCAATTCATCGATGTATCGGATCGGTTATCTCTAACGCAATGCGTTAAAAGTGACGGCAATTCCAATAACGAGAGTAATTAAAATGATTTTAAAAATTAGTAATTAGAAAATGAATAATATTCTTATATAATGCGTATATTTCCTGACAGAAAACATTTAATTAAGTTAAGCAACCGACCGATGTAAATAAATGATATAGTAGCAATATATAGTAATCGCACAAATAAAACGGAAATTAAAGGAACATAATTAACATTTCTTATAAACAGAAAGGCGGACAGGCCTATATGGACTTGGCTATTTACGCTGATCTAGATTATAGAATATATCTACTTTATCGAGCTGATAAGCTTTGTAATATTTTTATAACATCCATAGCAAGAAATCCATCCGCTTAGCAATATGGGAGAAACCTTTGTTTCAGATTTTTCTGGCAATTACCTGACGATTCGATTCCTGCTCCGTCGCCACTTTGGCCAACTTCGCCATACAGCAGCATTGAGCTCCTCCATCAAATGGCGCGACGGTTGGCTGACTATGTGAGGGTTATTTGTTGAATGACAATGCTGTGATAATATATATTATATATATATATATATATGAACACAAAATTAAATAAAAATCCAACAGATATTGTAAAACGCGTGCTCTCTGTAAGAGATTGGTATTGAGACTGAACGAGAAAATACTTTGTATCAATTGACGTTGGCGGCGATTAGATTAACAGAAACGTTTATGTTAACATTCAGTAACAGCAGTCACATTTTTGTACTTTTAAAAAATTGGCGCTGTTATTTAACATTGATACGACATGAGGAAGAAAACGGACGAACAGCGCAACAAAAAACGAAAGCAATATATTGTCTGCTATCTCTTTTTTTCTCTCTGTTTCCAAAGCTGCTTGCACTCGTTGGCAATGCCTGTGCTGTGTGTATGTACACCAATTATTTTGTGCTCTCGCTCTCTCCTCGCTACCATTATTGCCTGGTTATATTTCTATACGTTGGTGTGTTTGTATAGTGAAAACGTCGGCGCTTCTCGAATGAGGAAAAAAATAATTTAAATTTTCTTTTCTGCTTTTTGTTGTAATAACTTATCACTTAAAATTAGTTAACAAATGTATACAAAAAAGTAATAAACTTGTTTTTAAACCAATCATTATTGTAACAATAAAAAGATAATAATAAATTTAAAAAATTGTACAATTTGATTTTTTATTTGTTTTTTTTTAAAGGAAATTTTTCTTTTAATAGTAAATGTTGGATGTGTCTGTCTGCATGTGTGTGGTTGTGTGAGTGTGTGCTATACTCTATGCATAATACTTTACCAGCATACATATGCAATTTGTGTATATTCATATTTGTATATTTCCTAATTGCATACACGTAGATATGTATTCCTATGTATGTAGTAAATGTATATACTAATTGTAATCGTTATTACTTCGAACATTGCTTTTGTTTAACAATTCTTGTCGTTGTTTTGTGGTTGATGATCGTCTAATGGGTGTTATGATTGTTATTGTATTTAGTTGATGTTGTTGTTGCTTTTGTTGTATTGCCAGACTTGCCATGCTGTTGTCAACGCTCATCGTCTGCTGTTGCTGCTTCTGTTAGTTTTTGTTACTGGTGTGCTTTGTCTCTATGTTCTCGTTCATCGCGATGCTTTCTATGAGTCTTTTTATCACGCACTCTTTTATGCGGCTCTTCATCGCGATGCCTTTTTTCCGTATGTTCTTCGCGATGCTTCTGATGTTGTTGCTGTGGTTGTTTTTCTCGATGCTTCTTTTGTTGTTCATCTATTTTGCTTTTCTTCTTGTTGTTTATGTTGTTCATCGCTATGCAAGAAGTGCTGTTGTTGTTGTGGTTCATAGCTAAGCTTCCCCTGTTGTTGGTGTTCATCGCGATGGTTTTCTTGTTGTCGGTGTTCATCGCGATGCTTTATGTGCTGATGTTCATCAAGATGTCTGCTAAGCTGATGTTCATCGTGATGTTTTCTGCTATGTGATCCCCGTTTCTGGTTCTGGTTAGTAATCTGGATTTAGTTTTGTGTTTGTGGACGGACGACACTGCAGACATGGCGGCTGCAGTAATGGACATTTTGTATTGGGTAAAATTATATTTTTTGCAGTGCAAAACGTGGTAATGGTGATGAAGATGCATATGCGGGATTGGGTGGTCGGAGAATGAGGCTGCAATTACACAGTTTGGACACCGCTTGTGCTAGATGTATGGATAGATGGAGTGCCAGATGGATTGATAGATGAAATGTTAGGTGCAACGTAGCAAAACAGTTTGATTTGGCTGAGACATTGACAGTAAAAAAAATCACAAAAAAAATGTAAATAAATTCGAGCTAGGAATTTTGATCAAAAATTTGTGCTGATTGACTTTGCATTCGTGGAATCGGTTGCAAATTTATTGTGTAACTTATATTATCGTTCTCTCTCTCTCTGTCTCTTCTTGTGTGTCCCTCTCTAATTGAATGCGAGTGCCACTATTTTTATGTAATTGACAGCTAGATAGCATACAACAAAAGCAATATAGATAAATGGAAAACATAACCCGAACAATTATTTTAACATCGAGGCTAAGCGAAGCCAAAGGCATTGTCCATAAGCCTATCCAATTAAATGTATTTGCATGCCTGTCAAAGTCATCAGTGGCACTGAAAACACAGAGACGCACTAAATATCTAAAATAATACTTAAAATGTCAACTATTTTTCAAGTAAACGATTATACTCATGTACTCAGATCTGTTCACTTGAGAATCACAAATGAAATAAAATATTTTATGTACATGACAAATAAAAAATAAAAAAATACTTTCCTAGTTGTCAACTGCCAGCCAGCAGGCGAGTAGATTAACAGAAACGTCTATGTTAACATTCAGTAACAGCAGTCACATTTTTGTACTTTTAAAAAATTGGCGCTGTTATTTAACATTGATAGGACATGAGGAAGAAAACGGACGAACAGCGCAACAAAAAACGAAAGCAATATATTGTCTGCTATCTCTTTTTTTCTCTTAAACCATTTATTTTGTGCTCTCGATCTCTCCTCGCTTTGGTGAGTTTTTTCTTTTAATAGTAAGCGTTGGATGTGTCTTTTTGTATGCATAATGCTTTACATGCATACATATGCAATTTATGTATTGCTTTGTGTGTATTTATATTTGTATATTCCCTAATTGCATACACGTACGTATGTATTCCTATGTATGTAGTAAATGTATACATTAATTGATAAAAATTATTTGCTTGTGTGCAGCTTTTAATTTTTTTATTACTGTTTTCTCGTGCAGTCTCAATAACAATCTCTTATACAGAAAGCGCGCGTACAACGCTTATTATATTTGTTGGATTTATATTTTATTTTGTATTTATCTATATATATCAAATATATTATCACAGCTTTGTCATCCAACAAATTACCGTCACACAGTCAGCCCACCGACGAGCCAATTGATGGTGTTCTCCAGCCACCAATGTTGCTCTATGGCGGCAAAGACGACCAAAGTGGCGACAAATCAGGAATCGAACGTCAGTTAATATTCATATTCCACCAGACCCAGCGCTCCTGTTAAGGTGGAGATCATCTCTGACCGCAGCTCCTCTCTGTCCCTTGCCCTTGGTAGCGTTGACGGTACCATCAGAGCCGCTAGCTCTGGCCGCAGGACCAGCTGCTCGGGCGCGGGATGTGCATTTATTTTCGAATATCGCTCGGATCGGTACTGCTTCCGCGAGCAATCAGATCAGACATACCGGCGCCACTCGATGGTTGCATCGGATATCCTCCCGGGCCCAGCGACGTGAGATCCTGTGTCGGATTTTATTCAATCCATCGATGTATCGGATCGGTTATCGATAACGCAATGCGTTAAAAGTGACGGCAATTCCAATAACGAGAGTAATTAAAATGATTTTTAAAATTAGTAATTAGAAAATGAATAATATTCTTATATAATGCGTATATTTCCTGACAGAAAACATTTAATTAAGTTAAGCAACCGACCGATGTAAATAAATGATATAGTAGCAATATATAGTAATCGCACAAATAAAACGGATATTAAAGGAACATAATTAACATTTCTTATAAACAGAAAGGCGGACAGGCCTATATGGACTTGGCTATTTACGCTGATCTAGATTATAGAATATATCTACTTTATCGAGCTGATAAACTTTGTAATATTTTTATAACATCCATAGCAAGAAATCCATCCGCTTAGCAATATGGGAGAAACCTTTGTTTCAGATTTTTCTGGCAATTACCTGACGATTCGATTCCTGCTCCGTCGCCACTTTGGCCAACTTCGCCATAGAGCAGCATTGAGCTCCTCCATCAAATGGCGCGACGGTTGGCTGACTATGTGAGGGTTATTTGTTGTATGACAATGCTGTGATAATATATATTATATATATATATATGAACACAAAATTAAATAAAAATCCAACAAATATTGTAAAACGCGCGCTCTCTGTAAGAGATTGCTATTGAGACTGAACGAGAAAATACTTTGTATCAATTGAGGTTGGCGGCGATTAGATTAACAGAAACGTTTATGTTAACATTCAGTAACAGCAGTCACATTTTTATAATTTTAAAAAATTGGCGCTGTTATTTAACATTGATACGACATGAGGAAGAAAACGGACGAACAGCGCAACAAAAAACGAAAGCAATATATTGTCTCTTTTCTCTTTTTCTCTTTTTTTCTCTCTGTTTCCAAAGCTGCTTGCACTCGTTGGCAATGCCTGTGCTGTGTGTATGTACACCATTTATTTTGTGTTCTCCCTCTCTCCACGCTTTGGTGTGTTTGTATAGTGAAAAAGTCAGCGCTTCTGGAATGAGGAAAAAAATAATTTAAATTTTCTTTTCTGCTTTTTGTTGTAATAACTTATCACTTAAAATTAGTTAACAAATGTATACAAAAAAGTAATAAACTTGTTTTTAAACCAATTATCAATGTAACAATAGAAAGAAAATAAATTTAAAAAATTGTACAATTTGATTTTTTATTTGTTTTTTTTTTAAAGGAAATTTTTCTTTTAATAGTAAATGTTGGATGTGTCTGTCTGCATGTGTGTGGTTGTGTGAGTGTGTGCTATACTCTATGCATAATACTTTACCAGCATACATATGCAATTTGTGTATATTCATATTTGTATATTTCCTAATTGCATACACGTAGATATGTATTCCTATGTATGTAGTAAATGTATATACTAATTGTAATCGTTATTACTTCGAACATTGCTTTTGTTTAACAATTCTTGTCGTTGTTTTGTGGTTGATGATCGTCTAATGGGTGTTATGATTGTTATTGTATTTAGTTGATGTTGTTGTTGCTTTTGTTGTATTGCCAGACTTGCCATGCTGTTGTCAACGCTCATCGTCTGCTGTTGCTGCTTCTGTTAGTTTTTGTTACTGGTGTGCTTTGTCTCTATGTTCTCGTCCATCGCGATGCTTTCTATGAGTCTTTTTATCACGCACTCTTTTATGCGGCTCTTCATCGCGATGCCTTTTTCCGTATGTTCTTCGCGATGCCTCTGATGATGTTGCTGTGGTTGTTTTTCTCGATGCTTCTTTTGTTGTTCATCTATTTTGCTTTTCTTCTTGTTGTTAATGTTGTTCATCGCTATGCAAGAAGTGCTGTTGTTGTTGTGGTTCATAGCTAAGCTTCCCCTGTTGTTGGTGTTCATCGCGATGGTTTTCTTGTTGTCGGTGTTCATCGCGATGCTTTATGTGCTGATGTTCATCAAGATGTCTGCTAAGCTGATGTTCATCGTGATGTTTTCTGCTATGTGATCCCCGTTTCTGGTTCTGGTTAGTAATCTGGATTTAGTTTTGTGTTTGTGGACGGACGACACTGCAGACATGGCGGCTGCAGTAATGGACATTTTGTATTGGGTAAAATTATATTTTTTGCAGTGCAAAACGTGGTAATGGTGATGAAGATGCATATGCGGGATTGGGTGGTCGGAGAATGAGGCTGCAATTACACAGTTTGGACAGCGCTTGTGCTAGATGTATGGATAGATGGAGTGCCAGATGGATTGATAGATGAAATGTTAGGTGCAACGTAGCAAAACAGTTTGATTTGGCTGAGACATTGACAGTAAAAAAATCACAAAAAAAATGTAAATAAATTCGAGCTAGGAATTTTGATCAAAAATTTGTGCTGATTGACTTTGCATTCGTGGAATCGGTTGCAAATTTATTGTGTAACTTATATTATCGTTCTCTCTCTCTCTGTCTCTTCTTGTGTGTCACTCTCCAATTGAATGCGAGTTGGACTATTTTTATGTAATTGACAGCTAGATAGCATACAACAAAAGCAATATAGATAAATGGAAAACATAACCCGAACAATTATTTTAACATCGAGGCCAAGCGAAGCCAAAGGCATTGTCCATAAGCCTATCCAATTAAATGCATTTGCATACCTGTTAAAGTCATCAGTGCCACTGAAAACACAGAGACGCACTAAATATCTAAAATAATACTTAAAATGTCAACTATTTTTCAAGTAAACGATTATACTCATGTACTCAGATCTGTTCACTTGAGAATCACAAATGAAATAAAATATTTTATGTACATGACAAATAAAAAATAAAAAATACTTTCCTAGTTGTCAACCGCCAGCCAGCAGGCGAGTAGATTAACAGAAACGTCTATGTTAACATTCAGTAACAGCAGTCACATTTTTATAATTTTAAAAAATTGGCGCTGTTATTTAACATTGATACGACATGAGGAAGAAAACGGACGAACAGCGCAACAAAAAACGAAAGCAATATATTGTCTGCTATCTCTTTTTTTCTCTTAAACCATTTATTTTGTGCTCTCGCTCTCTCCTCGCTTTGGTGTGTTTTTTCTTTTAATAGTAAGCGTTGGATGTGTCTTTTTGTATGCATAATGCTTTACATGCATACATATGCAATTTATGTATTGCTTTGTGTGTATTTATATTTGTATATTCCCTAATTGCATACACGTACGTATGTATTCCTATGTATGTAGTAAATGTATATAATAATTGATACAAATTATTTGCTTGTGTGCAGCTTTTAATTTTTTTATTACGGTTTTCTCGTGCAGTCTCAATAACAATCTCTTATACAGAAAGCGCGCGTACAACGCTTATTATATTTGTTGGATTTATATTTTATTTTGTATTTATCTATATATTTATATATATATATATATATCAAATATATTATCACAGCTTTGTCATCACACAAATAACCGTCACACAGTCAGCCCACTGACTCGCCAATTAATGGTGTTCTCCAGCCACCAATGTTGCTCTATGGCGGCAAAGACGGCCAAAGTGGCGACAAATCAGGAATCGAACGTCAGTTAATATTCATATTCCACCAGACCCAGCGCTCCTGTTAAGGCGGAGATCATCTCTGACCGCAGCTCCTCTCTGTCCCTTGCCCTTGGTAGCGTTGACGGTACCATCAGAGCCGCTAGCTCTGGCCGCAGGACCAGCTGCTCGGGCGCGGGATGTGCATTTATTTTCGAATATCGCTCGGATCGGTACTGCTTCCGCGAGCAATCAGATCAGACATACCGGCGCCACTCGATGGTTGCATCGGATAACCTCCCGGGCCCAGCGACGTGAGATCCTGTGTCGGATTTTATTCAATTCATCGATGTATCGGATCGGTTATCGATAACGCAATGCGTTAAAAGTAACGGCAATTCCAATAACGAGAGTAATTAAATTGATTTTAAAAATTAGTAATTAGAAAATGAATAATATTCTTATATAATGCGTATATTTCCTGACAGAAAACATTTAATTAAGTTAAGCAACCGACCGATGTAAATAAATGATATAGTAGCAATATATAGTAATCGCACAAATAAAACGGATATTAAAGGAACATAATTAACATTTCTTATAAACAGAAAGGCGGACAGGCCTATATGGACTTGGCTATTTACGCTGATCTAGATTATAGAATATATCTACTTTATCGAGCTGATAAACTTTGTAATATTTTTATAACATCCATAGCAAGAAATCCATCCGCTTAGCAATATGGGAGAAACCTTTGTTTCAGATTTTTCTGGCAATTACCTGACGATTCGATTCCTGCTCCGTCGCCACTTTGGCCAACTTCGCCATAGAGCAGCATTGAGCTCCTCCATCAAATGGCGCGACGGTTGGCTGACTATGTGAGGGTTATTTGTTGTATGACAATGCTGTGATAATATATATTATATATATATATATGAACACAAAATTAAATAAAAATCCAACAGATATTGTAAAACGCGTGCTCTCTGTAAGAGATTGGTATTGAGACTGAACGAGAAAATACTTTGTATCAATTGACGTTGGCGGCGATTAGATTAACAGAAACGTTTATGTTAACATTCAGTAACAGCAGTCACATTTTTGTACTTTTAAAAAATTGGCGCTGTTATTTAACATTGATACGACATGAGGAAGAAAACGGACGAACAGCGCAACAAAAAACGAAAGCAATATATTGTCTGCTATCTCTTTTTTTCTCTCTGTTTCCAAGGCTGCTTGCACTCGTTGGCAATGCCTGTGCTGTGTGTATGTACACCATTTATTTTGTGTTCTCCCTCTCTCCACGCTTTGGTGTGTTTGTATAGTGAAAAAGTCAGCGCTTCTGGAATGAGGAAAAAAATAATTTAAATTTTCTTTTCTGCTTTTTGTTGTAATAACTTATCACTTAAAATTAGTTAACAAATGTATACAAAAAAGTAATAAACTTGTTTTTAAACCAATCATTATTGTAACAATAAAAAGATAATAATAAATTTAAAAAATTGTACAATTTGATTTTTAATTTGGTTTTTTTTTAAAGGAAATTTTTCTTTTAATAGTAAATGTTGGATGTGTCTGTCTGCATGTGTGTGGTTGTGTGAGTGTGTGCTATACTCTATGCATAATACTTTACCTGCATACATATGCAATTTGTGTATATTCATATTTGTATATTTCCTAATTGCATACACGTAAATATGTATTCCTATGTATGTAGTAAATGTATATACTAATTGTAATCGTTATTACTTCGAACATTGCTTTTGTTTAACAATTCTTGTCGTTGTTTTGTGGTTGATGATCGTCTAATGGGTGTTATGATTGTTATTGTATTTAGTTGATGTTGTTGTTGCTTTTGTTGTATTGCCAGACTTGCCATGCTGTTGTCAACGCTCATCGTCTGCTGTTGCTGCTTCTGTTAGTTTTTGTTACTGGTGTGCTTTGTCTCTATGTTCTCGTTCATCGCGATGCTTTCTATGAGTCTTTTTATCACGCACTCTTTTATGCGGCTCTTCATCGCGATGCCTTTTTCCGTATGTTCTTCGCGATGCTTCTGATGATGTTGCTGTGGTTGTTTTTCTCGATGCTTCTTTTGTTGTTAATCTATTTTGCTTTTCTTCTTGTTGTTAATGTTGTTCATCGCTATGCAAGAAGTGCTGTTGTTGTTGTGGTTCATAGCTAAGCTTCCCATGTTGTTGTCATCAGTGGCACTGAAAACACGGAGACGCACTAAATATCTAAAATAATACTTAAAATGTCAACTATTTTTCAAGTAAACGATTAAACTCGTGTACTCAGATCTGTTCACTTGAGAATCACAAATGAAATAAAATATTTTATGTACATGACAAATAAAAAATAAAAAAATACTTTCCTAGTTGTCAACTGCCAGCCAGCAGGCGAGTAGATTAACAGAAACGATTATGTTAACATTTAGTAACAGCAGTCACATTTTTATGATTTTAAAAAATTGGCGCTGTTATTTAACATTGATACGACATGAGGAAGAAAACGGACGAACAGCGCAACAAAAAACGAAAGCAATATATTGTCTGCTATCTCTTTTTTTCTCTCTGTTTCCAAAGCTGCTTGCACTCGTTGGCAATGCCTGTGCTGTGTGTATGTAAACCATTTATTTTGTGCTCTCGCTCTCTCCACGCTTTGGTGTGTTTTTTCTTTTAATAGTAAGCGTTGGATGTGTCTTTTTGTGTGCTATGCATAATGCTTTACATGCATACATATGCAATTTATGTATTGCTTTGTGTGTGTTTATATTTGTATATTCCCTAATTGCATACACGTACGTATGTATTCCTATGTATGTAGTAAATGTATATAATAATTGATACAAACTATTTGCTTGTGTGCAGCTTTTAATTTTTTTATTACTGTTTTCTCGTGCAGTCTCAATAACAATCTCTTATACAGAAAGCGCGCGTACAACGCTTATTATATTTGTTGGATTTATATTTTATTTTGTATTTATCTATATATATATATATATATATATATATCAAATATATTATCACAGCTTTGTCATCACACAAATTACCGTCACACAGTCAGCCCACCGACGAGCCAATTGATGGTGTTCTCCAGCCACCAATGTTGCTCTATGGCGGCAAAGACGGCCAAAGTGGCGACAAATCAGGAATCGAACGTCAGTTAATATTCATATTCCACCAGACCCAGCGCTCCTGTTAAGGCGGAGATCATCTATGACCGCAGCTCCTCTCTGTCCCTTGCCCTTGGTAGCGTTGACGGTACCATCGGAGCCGCTAGCTCTGGCCGCAGGACCAGCTGCTCGGGCGCGGGATGTGCATTTATTTTCGAATATCGCTCGGATCGGTACTGCTTCCGCGAGCAATCAGATCAGACATACCGGCGCCACTCGATGGTTGCATCGGATATCCTCCCGGGCCCAGCGACGTGAGATCCTGTGTCGGATTTTATTCAATTCATCGATGTATCGGATCGGTTATCGATAACGCAATGCGTTAAAAGTGACGGCAATTCCAATAACGAGAGTAATTAAAATGATTTTTAAAATTAGTAATTAGAAAATGAATAATATTCTTATATAATGCGTATATTTCCTGACAGAAAACATTTAATTAAGTTAAGCAACCGACCGATGTAAATAAATGATATAGTAGCAATATATAGTAATCGCACAAATAAAACGGATATTAAAGGAACATAATTAACATTTCTTATAAGCAGAAAGGCGGACAGGCCTATATGGACTTGGCTATTTACGCTGATCTAGATTATAGAATATATCTACTTTATCGAGCTGATAAACTTTGTAATATTTTTATAATATCCTTAGCAAGAAATCCATCCGCTTAGCAATATGGGAGAAACCTTTGTTTCAGATTTTTCTGGCAATTACCTGACGATTCGATTCCTGCTCCGTCGCCACTTTGGCCAACTTCGCCATAGAGCAGCATTGAGCTCCTCCATCAAATGGCGCGACGGTTGGCTGACTATGTGAGGGTTATTTGTTGTATGACAATGCTGTGATAATATATATTATATATATATATATGAACACAAAATTAAATAAAAATCCAACAAATATTGTAAAACGCGCGCTCTCTGTAAGAGATTGCTATTGAGACTGAACGAGAAAATACTTTGTATCAATTGAGGTTGGCGGCGATTAGATTAACAGAAACGTTTATGTTAACATTCAGTAACAGCAGTCACATTTTTATAATTTTAAAAAATTGGCGCTGTTATTTAACATTGATACGACATGAGGAAGAAAACGGACGAACAGCGCAACAAAAAACGAAAGCAATATATTGTCTCTTTTCTCTTTTTCTCTTTTTTTCTCTCTGTTTCCAAAGCTGCTTGCACTCGTTGGCAATGCCTGTGCTGTGTGTATGTACACCATTTATTTTGTGTTCTCCCTCTCTCCACGCTTTGGTGTGTTTGTATAGTGAAAAAGTCAGCGCTTCTGGAATGAGGAAAAAAATAATTGAAATTTTCTTTTCTGCTTTTTGTTGTAATAACTTATCACTTAAAATTAGTTAACAAATGTATACAAAAAAGTAATAAACTTGTTTTTAAACCAATTATCAATGTAACAATAGAAAGAAAATAAATTTAAAAAATTGTACAATTTGATTTTTTATTTGTTTTTTTTTAAAGGAAATTTTTCTTTTAATAGTAAATGTTGGATGTGTCTGTCTGCATGTGTGTGGTTGTGTGAGTGTGTGCTATACTCTATGCATAATACTTTACCAGCATACATATGCAATTTGTGTATATTCATATTTGTATATTTCCTAATTGCATACACGTAGATATGTATTCCTATGTATGTAGTAAATGTATATACTAATTGTAATCGTTATTACTTCGAACATTGCTTTTGTTTAACAATTCTTGTCGTTGTTTTGTGGTTGATGATCGTCTAATGGGTGTTATGATTGTTATTGTATTTAGTTGATGTTGTTGTTGCTTTTGTTGTATTGCCAGACTTGCCATGCTGTTGTCAACGCTCATCGTCTGCTGTTGCTGCTTCTGTTAGTTTTTGTTACTGGTGTGCTTTGTCTCTATGTTCTCGTTCATCGCGATGCTTTCTATGAGTCTTTTTATCACGCACTCTTTTATGCGGCTCTTCATCGCGATGCCTTTTTCCGTATGTTCTTCGCGATGCTTCTGATGATGTTGCTGTGGTTGTTTTTCTCGATGCTTCTTTTGTTGTTCATCTATTTTGCTTTTCTTCTTGTTGTTAATGTTGTTCATCGCTATGCAAGAAGTGCTGTTGTTGTTGTGGTTCATAGCTAAGCTTCCCCTGTTGTTGGTGTTCATCGCGATGGTTTTCTTGTTGTCGGTGTTCATCGCGATGCTTTATGTGCTGATGTTCATCAAGATGTCTGCTAAGCAGATGTTCATCGTGATGTTTTCTGCTATGTGATCCCCGTTTCTGGTTCTGGTTAGTAATCTGGATTTAGTTTTGTGTTTGTGGACGGACGACACTGCAGACATGGCGGCTGCAGTAATGGACATTTTGTATTGGGTAAAATTATATTTTTTGCAGTGCAAAACGTGGTAATGGTGATGAAGATGCATATGCGGGATTGAGTGGTCGGAGAATGAGGCTGCAATTACACAGTTTGGACACCGCTTGTGCTAGATGTATGGATAGATGGAGTGCCAGATGGATTGATAGATGAAATGTTAGGTGCAACGTAGCAAAACAGTTTGATTTGGCTGAGACATTGACAGTAAAAAAAATCACAAAAAAAATGTAAATAAATTCGAGCTAGGAATTTTGATCAAAAATTTCTGCTGATTGACTTTGCATTCGTGGAATCGGTTGCAAATTTATTGTGTAACTTATATTATCGTTCTCTCTCTCTCTGTCTCTTCTTGTGTGTCCCTCTCTAATTGAATGCGAGTGCCACTATTTTTATGTAATTGACAGCTAGATAGCATACAACAAAAGCAATATAGATAAATGGAAAACATAACCCGAACAATTATTTTAACATCGAGGCTAAGCGAAGCCAAAGGCATTGTCCATAAGCCTATCCAATTAAATGCATTTGCATGCCTGTCAAAGTCATCAGTGGCACTGAAAATACAGAGACGCACTAAATATCTAAAATAATACTTAAAATGTCAACTATTTTTCAAGTAAACGATTATACTCATGTACTCAGATCTGTTCACTTGAGAATCACAAATGAAATAAAATATTTTATGTACATGACAAATAAAAAAAAAAAAATACTTTCTTAGTTGTCAACCGCCAGCCAGCCAGCCAGGCAGGCTGCCTCTTTGCTCATTTCACTGTCCTCCCAATTGATGAACATATTTTCCCCCACTTGCTGCCAAATGAACTTGCCGGCATTAGTTGCCTTTTGGTGAGGGTTCTTCTACCCCCTACGAACTCTTTGAAATGAAAATCTAAAGGCTTTCATATGCCGGTTTATCATTTACTTGTCTTTCCCTGTCGCCGTTGTGGGTGGTGCATGCCAACGAAGGACAAGGATGAGGCGAGATGAGGCTGTGTCTGCTGTCATTTGTCCAAATTGCATCCGCCAACATAGGTTGTAGGATGGAGGGCGGAGTTGGGCTGTTAGTTTTTACACATGAAGGATTCGTTGCTTGCAATTTTGTTATTGGCAGTTTTGTAGCTAAAAATCTTAAAATACTTTTGACATACAAGTATGTACGTGTTTGTTTAGTTAGCACTGAGTCTGTCCGTGTGTGTGTGTGGGTGTGTGTGTGTGTGTGTGTGTGAGTGTGCGGATAGAGTATTGCCATCTTAGTGTTTGAGCTTTTGAAAACTGAACATTGTCGGCTGTCTTGCCGACTGTCACTCAGTCGAACTCTTTCTGCAAATGTTCATTTGTGCAAGTGTCTCTCAGCCTCAGTCAGTCAGAAGCCCAGTTGTAAAATGTCACCGCCCTTTTCCAACAAACACACAAATAGTTTGAAATAAATGCGTATCGAGTAATACATTTTAAGAAATTAGAAAATGGGCTGCAAGTTCCATTAAATGAATTGTTCTTATTTTAGCTAAGAACTCCAAAACATGCTGGTTGCTGGTTAGAAATATTTAGTCCAATGCCGTCTTGCAAAGCCCAGCAGAACTTAAGATGAATAACAAATAAGTAAAGGAATATTCATGAAAAAGTTTATGAATGAAATAGTTTGGGAGTGTTATTTGAGAATAAACTAGATCAGGAAAAGGAGTTGCACTTATAAGAACAAATGCAGATCTATATTTGAAGCATTGAAAATTATGTTTTATATTATTTTGGAATGCTGATTTACTAACGAACATTGTATTCAAACAAACCATCTGACTAAAGATTAAATAAAACAATAATAAATTGAGAAATAACGATTATTTCAACTTGAGCATAGGAAAAGAAATGGGTTTTGAATAGCAAAGTTTGTATTACAAGTTTAAAGAGATATAGATAAAATTCTTTGTAATCCTAATCGGAAGTGCAAAACTAGCACCAGAGACTGAAATAAATAATACAAATGAAGACGAAGTTGTTGTATTAAAAATGTGCTAATATTGGAAAGGGACTTGAAACGGATATTTCGGTAAGGATTGAAAAAAAAATTAATTTGTTTAACTCTATAATTTAAATTAAACCCGAATATTATAATTACCCTCAACTCATTAGGCAAAGGTCCTTGTATGGGATTTGCGACACCCACAGCCGCAAGAAGACAGTTGGAAAACCACCAAAAGGAAATGCGGGGCGAGAGGCAGAGAGGCCAGCAGTCCATTCCTCGTTCTTGTCATGCTCGTCATCAACGCCACCGTTGACCCCGTCGTTGGTCAGCTGGCAAGTGACGTTGACGTGTCGTGTGATTTTGATGTGCAAGGTTTTGTGCTCAGTGGCCGGCGAGGGACGTCTGTGTTGCTGTTGCTGTTCCTCCTGCTGCTGCTTGGTGCTTGGGTACTTGGGGCCAGACAGGACTCCATTTTTTAACAGACGCTCGTATGACATTTTTCACTTAAGCTGACAGTTATGTTCAATGCACGGAACAGCAAACAGCGCACACCGCAACCCCGCAGCTCTTCAAGTTTCTGGGGTCACGGCATGGAACTCGCTCAGCTGTCATTCATGGCATGCCGTTTACCATTATTAAAAAATTACTTACTTATGACAGAAGAAAAGTAAAAAAAAAATACAAAAAAAATATAAAAAGATAAAATAAAGCGGAAGAAAAGCAAAATTGAAAAGTTTCACATGCACTCGAAATGTCTCTCTTTTCGAAGGGTGTTGGGTTGAGGGCATTTGGGGAATGTTTTGACGCTTGACACGTCACAAGTTTATAGTGGCTTTTGACAGCTTGGACACACTTCGCTTTTCGCTGTGTGTAAAAAGATCTCTAGTCTCTCTGTTTTTCTCTCTCTTTCTACCTTTTTGGCTATTTTGGGGCATATTCCATAATTCCAGTGACGGTTAGCTGGACCCAGTGGCCGTTTCCTGTCTTGGGAGCATTTTTCTATTCTCTGCCCTGCTTTCAGCTCGTCAATTGAGTCAACGGGCATTTTTATACAAAATTCTTGTAGTTTACAGAAAACATAACTTCCGTCCAGACACACACGTCAAACTTGGTTGCACCTAGCTCGACTGCCTGCCTGGGCACTGGTACAGGCACTGGCACTGGCACTGGCACTGTTCTGGCCATCATCGTCTGCGCTTTGTCCGTTGGCGGGAACACTTTTGGTCTTTTTGTGCTGATGATGATTTTGTGGTCACTCCTGTTAATCCTTAGAGACGTGTGTCGAACATGAATTTTGTTCGCAGCGCATATAAATAATAATTTCTGCCACATACCATGTAAGCAAGTGTGTGGCGCTTCTCTCTCTGTGTGTGTGTGTGTGTGTCTGTTTGTGTGTTCGATTTTCGGACCCTGTCAAGCCATATTGCCGCAGACAGCTTGTCGATCTTTATAATGTTGTAATTGAAAACTTTTTCCACCGAAAACATTTCTTTTAAAATATTTTATACTTTTGATATGTCAACCTGCCTGAAAGCTGTCCACCCCCTCCTCTGCCCTGGCTCCAACGAGTGCCAAGCAAGTGGACAAGTCTGAAATTGGTGCGGGCTGTATGTAAACATATAGTTTGTTCTACAAGCCGACATTAAAAAAAATATATATATATAGTTGGGGAAAGAAAAGGAGATGTGCAGAGAGAAAAGGGAGCGTTTTCTATTCATTTAAAGATTTTAAGAAGTTGTGTGCAAAGTACTAAATAAATAGATACTGAAAATAAATAACACAGATTAAGGTCTACATTTGAAACTATGTTAAATTGAAAGACAGAATAATTTACTCCTGGAAACTGCCCTAAATCGACTTAAGTTGTATTCAAATCATTCATCACGTTGCTCATCTTAATATGCTTTTCTGTAAGAGCTGATCAAAGTGTTAAGACTTAAAATATATTCTAGAAGCGCCGCTGTCTGAGTCCAGGCAATTCCGTCAGTCGTTCGGGGCCTTGGGCGCTTCTCTGGCCGTGGTCAGTTTGCTTGTGTCCTCTTGTGGCCAGTGTGGCCTCGTCTCTGTGCTAAATAATGATGGAAACTTAAGCGCTTCATGAATGAAGTGCGGGCAAGCGGCAAACTGACAGCAAAACTTTAACTGAATGTCCAGCTTTTATTTTTTTTGTTGTCCTTGGAGAATATGTGAAAACTGAAATGTTTCTTGAATTCAACTTGCAGCTAAAAAATATAAAAATAAATAGAAAATAAAACTCGGCCAGAAAATATAAAGAGAACTTTAATAGTTTTTAAGTTTTTTGACGTTCTGTTCGTTGAACTTGTCAATTTGCTGCTCCCCTTAAGAGTTGCCCCAAATGTGTGTGGCATTGTACTTCTTAGCTGATGGAAAGCTGGTCACACTGACCAACATAAAGTTGGCAGTAAATAGCAAATGGCCACGCTCAACTCCCATTTAATAATATAGTTCCAGAAATATTGAAAAACTAATTTTTATTAAATATATAAAATATTTTAAGTACTGTAAAATACATTTCAGATATTTAACTTTTAGTACTATTTAACATGAATTTATTTCATTTATTTGTATCTCTTCTTTAAAATCTTTATGTATTAAAATAAGTTATAGATCTTCAAGTTAAAATCCTCTGTCAGTTTTGAGCACTTATCAATGAAATCTGTGATATTATTTCTCAAGCTCTTTTCTTGTCTTTTATATTACAATTGGTTTTTACCGTATTTATGTGAAATGCTTAAATAAAGAATTTTAAAAAATGGGTCACTTTTATTTATAATTTGTACTAGTTATATATAAATTTATTTGTTGTCGTTTGTTATTCAATCCCTGCTCACGCAACTCACGCTGCAACTGGCGCTCACTTCACATGTCCACCTCTGATGGCGATTCTATGCTAGCTGCGTGTTTTGCTTTAAATCAACCCGCTCCTTGGCCTCTGCACGTGCCTCCGCATTGTGCTGCGTCCTGCGTCAGTCCAGTTGTCCTGATGGCAGCGTTGCTGCTGCTGCTTCTGCTTCTGCTGCTGTTGCTTGTCCAATGTCCTTATTAAAGTCCTGATGGTCCTGCCTCAACTTGTGCTCGTCGTTGCTGCTGCGGCTGCTGCTGCTGCTATTGTCGTTGTTGTTGTTGTTGTTGTTGCTGGCAGTGTCACTCCTGCTGTTGATGCTGTTGCAGACAACGTTTTTGTTGTTGTTGCTGCTGCTGCTGTAGCCCACTTATCATCCCCGGTGACACTTTATAATTTCTTTACTTTTAGTGATGTCACTATTTATTTCATTTTTCCATCAAAACTTTTAAGTTTTACAATAAATTTTCAGAGGAAATACAAATAGAGTGTCCAGCATACACGCACACTCACACACGTAAATACTGCATCAGTAGGGGAGGGGGGAGGGAGATGGGGTTTCTATGGAACACTTTGTGTGAGCCGAATGCTGCCGGTTGAATGGTTTGTGGGGGGGGGGGGGACAGTGGGATGTGGACTTCCACAAAGTAAGTGACGTCCGTTGTCACTGTCAGAGTTGCCTCATTTTTGAAATAAATTTTGTATACTTTTTTACCCATTATGGTTTTTTTTGACATTCACTAATTCGCCGTAAAAAAGTTTTTTTTTAGTTTTGACTAATTAATACATTTTTAACTGCGGTTTTATTATGTAAATAAAGCTGTTACTAAAAATGAGTTTTAAAAATATTTTTTTGATAAATGTGGAATATATTTCATTGAAGATAAACTGAAAAGTTAAGAAAAACCAGTGTATGTATTAATTGTGATAATTTTTTTAAGATTTTTAAAAATATTACTAAAATACTAGAATATTGATTTATACATTAGAAAGTTATAATAGATTTTCAAACAGTTTTTAAAGTAGTTAAAAATTAAAGATAACTCGTGCCACACACTTTGACTCATTCATATTTCACGCCCAGTCGGGTTGTCCGATCCCAAGTTGATGATTGCATCAATTTTGCAACTACCTCAACTAGCATTGTCCAGATGTGGCAGGAACTGTGCTTTCAACTGGCACTTTGGCTCATCTCATTATTACTTTAATATGCAACATAGAGCTGACTTTCAGCAATGGTGGAGGGGGGGTGGCGTGCAGAAGAGGGGGAGGAGTCCATGTCTAAGGCCATGTGCATATAAAACTTTTAAAGAACTCACATTATGTGCCCGATACCAAAACATTTTGCACTTGATGGCCGCCTCGTTGCCATGTTGCATGATGCCTGATGGCTGCTGGCAGCCAGCTCTCAGTGCTCTCGATCCTGGACAGGATACAGCCTGGCCTGATGCTGCTGCTACTGCTGCTGCTACTGCTGCTTCTGGTTGCTTCTCAGTGTCCACATGACTTTGTTTGAAGTAACTTTTGCAGGCATCAAGTAAACAATTTACGACAACGCTGATGATGACGTTGACTGGGCGCTGATGATGCCAAAAGGGGTTGTGCTGAGAGAGGATGGGATTGGGTTGCGGGAAGGCGGGAAAGGCGGGGACACAGAAGACACAGCTGTGCGTTACAATGTCCGCTGCACTTAACGCCCCGACTTTGGAGGCAAGTACACAGCTACACACACACACACACACACACACACACACACACACACACATCAACCCACTTGCCATGCTTGCTTTTGTCTGTTGCATTCGAAACTATTTGAAAATCCTGCGGCGCTTTGTGCAAAAGCGGATTCGTTTCAACGCCCTACCAACAGTCCCCGTGGGCGCTCAGCAAGAATAAAAGTCAAATGCACTTGCAACTCCCACTTGCAATCGTCCCCCCATCCCCCCCTCGCTCTATGTCTCCCTCTCCCTCACTACCCCTTGCCTGATGTTGATGATGCTGAGGGAATCATTTTTCAACACTTCATGCATTCCCGACATAATGAAGTGGCCGCCATCCGACATCCGCAATCCGCCATCCGCCATCGCCGTCAGCTCGGCCTTTTCAACACTCTCCTCCTGCATTTAGCCACAATATCCCTTTACGCGCATTTGTATTTCTCATCATTTTCGTTCTTCTTTTTGCTCAACTCTTTTGTCGACTTTTATTATTTCACTTGGCGCCCAGCACCCCTACATATATATATATATAAATATATATATATTTTTTTTTTGCTCAGACAGTCGGTCAGAGGCGATAGATCATTGCGGTCGGCCGAGCAGCAGTGCTGGACGTGCCACGTCCTGGTCTAGTTGTCCGCCGTAATGAAGAGTCGGAGTCAGTGTCCTGGCAGAAGCTAACTGAGACTTGTGCTCAAACTCTCGAACAGCAGCTCATTCAAAATGACATCTTCTCTGCGGCTTTTCCTTTTTGACTTTTAGTTGATTTTTTATATTTTGACGCTGGCAAAGCTTTTACATCTGTTTTGTATTTATTTAGGTTAATCCTTTGGTGTTGCTTTCCTTTTTAAGCCCGCAAATTTCCCGTTTGTGTATTTTCCGTCTTTGTGCACTTTTCTGAGTGGGTTTTGCTGTTGAAATCCTTCAGCTCTTGTGCAATGAAATGTAAATAGCACAGATATTGCACCCATTACATTAGTAAATATAACCCAATCGTTTTCATTAGATAATGAAACAATTTTTCACACTCATTATTTATTCACTTGACTATAAACTGGGTATTAAATAACATTTTTCAACTGCAACTTAATGATTTAAATGCAGGAAGAATACAATACTGATGGACTATTAAACTGGTGTTGATTCATATTTGACTGATTCTAGTTTTTTTTTTTACATTTATTTTTTATTTATTTAATTTAGTTATTTATATTTGCTAGTGCAGTTACAAAAGCATCAAATAAATTATATTAATAATATTCAGACATCATGATTAACAATTAATTAATTAATTAAAGCAGTTTTTATCTTATTCTTATGGTAAACCCAATAATAGATTTATTTAATTGTGTAATATTTTTATATACCCTTCAAAGTAGTATTGGGTAGCATAATATCTTTGCAGTTTTTACTTATGTTTAACGCATTTTAATGTGCACAAATCTATTTCAATATGAAATAATTAAAAATATACATTATTATTTTACGGAATCAATGCTTACTTAGCCCCTCAAGCTATGTTATTAAACTATTTGTTGATTAAAGTTTAACTGATTTTAGTTTTTTTTTTCATTTATTTATTTAATTATTTATATTTGTTAGTGCTAGTACAGTTTTAAAAGCATCAAAATAATGATATTAATAATATTCAGACAACAGATATGAACAATATAATTAAAGTAATTTTAATCTTAATCTTATTTTAAGCCAAGTATGCAATTTATTTAATTAGAAATTACTTTGAACATAATTTTGAGTAGTATATGAGTAATATCTTTGAAGTTTTTAATTCTGATTAACGCATTTTAATGTGCACAAATCTCTGCCATTAAGTTAACCGTTGAATGTTGATGTCACTTTACCATTGATTTCGAAATACGACTTTCAACTTATAAAGCTCGTAAAATGACTAACAAATGGCTAAGCGAATGCCTGAGGTGCAAATAGTTGTTGGCCATAAGAAACAGTCACAAGCAGAGAAAGAGATATGGTTGAGAGACTGGGAAGAAAGAGAGGGGGGGGAGAAAACTCATTGGCAGTTATCTGCCAGGCAATACGAAATAAATGGCTACATGAAAGCAGTTACAGATCCATTGCACAAGATTGAAGACACACTACAACAGGGCAGAGAGGTGTGGTAACTTGTCGCGAATTATGAGTGTTTCACACACACACACACACACACACACACATACATACATACAAATATATATATATATTTATATATGTATGTACACCAACACATGCGTCTCGTTTATCGCCCATTCGCGCAACACTTAATAATTGAAAAGGAAGCAACGATCCGCCAGTTCGCATCGCTGCTTCCAGGCCGCCGTTGCGTTGCCACTTCTCTGTTTGCTCTTCTCGCGCTGCTCGCTTCTCGTTTGCCTCTCGCTTGCCTCTCGCGTTTCGCGCATTTTGTCTAGTCGCCGCCAGTCGCCTGTCCCGCCACTGTCCAAATGTTTGTCGATAAATTTACGGATGTGCGAGTGTCTTGTGCGAGTCGCTACAGCTCTGCTCTGGCGCTTTTGCGGATGCCATCACTCGCCGAATATCCCCCTGCCCATCTCCCCCTCACCAGCTCCCTCTCCCTGCATCCCACACCCCTTTTGTTGAGTGGTAACGTCATTGGTATCTATATCTGCAACTGCATGCATGCGGTTCGTTTGGGAAATTTGAATTTGATTTTGGAACGGGCTAAGAAGAGAGTCGTTTTTTCGGGTGGGGAGAAGGCGGAGAGGGAGGCTGAGGGAGGCTGCTCGGCAATCTGTGGCGCGTAAAAGTTATTGACAATGGGATGTATCTGTCGGGTAGTGTCATTAATGGCGAATGCTTTATGATCACATTGCTGCGCAATTTTCCACACATTTTGTGCTCGTTTTCCTACAGTTTTGCCAAAACCACCATCCCCCCCACCCCTTTGCCTATCAAAACCATCCGTCCGTGTGTCGGACCGCCGTCGATGATTTTCATGTTTATTGAAGTGTAGATATTTTTATCTATTTTAGTGGCCCAAGTGTTTATTTCGACTGATTACGTGCTCGGTTTGTGACTGCAACAGCCTACAAAAATGATGGCCAAAATATTATGCATGAAATATTTTGCGCGTTTTTCTCTCTGTGTATTCCTTTCAACATGTTGCTCAAATTATGACTCAAATGTTATTCCATGTGTGCTGCTGAGTTATCCGAGTTTCAAAAATTCGCCAAATCATAAATATCGCCTTTGTAATGGAACATTTGTGCAAATTATGGCCAACAGTTGAAAGGAAAAATAATTCTTGCCACTTAACAAGTCGAGGTTTTCACAGGATTTATTATGATGATGAGATCAAATAATTGCATTCAATGTTAAATAAAATTATTTGTGCATTTTCTGCTCAAAATTAAGTTTTGCTGCCATGAATAGAATTTCACAAAAATATCATAATTATAATAAGTCAACGCAAAGAAGTCGCTCACTCCACGATTTTATGGAAGGCATACAGAAAAAAAAAACAAACTGACGGCTAACAAATTGGAGCTGGATAACAAAAAAAAATCAGAAACCAGTCAGGATGTTGGCAAGAAGATGCAAATTCGACTCGATTGTGAAACAAGCATTGACAGATTTCGATGTTTTGCTGCGCGGTCTGCGCTGGAATCTGCAGAAATCTGGACGAGCTGGCAATAACTGGCGACTGATAAATGATGTTGGGTTGGATGCCTGGCGCGAAATCAGCCATAGAATTTCTCTATTTCGGTCAATCGAGCAATGATACTGATGTGATGCATGTATGCAGTGCCACTGGGGGAACTTAGGGGGAAGCGGGGTTGTCTGTTGAAATGAATGTGCGGGCATTCCATGGCCTGACAGTATTGTGTCCTCATTCGCCGTCGCTCGACAAGCAAAATATGTGGCCAAGATGTCAAGTGGCAGCAGCGACAAAAGTCGAAGAAGGCGAACAAGTCACTGCGATATGTGGATACCCTTCTAAACCCATCTCCCCATTGCCCCTTCCCCGCAAACTGTCTACTCTCAAACCCTTTGCCCAGCTGTCCAAATGATATTTTGCATGTTGTCGTGTTTGGTCTCATTTCATTCTCGCTTCTGATGTCCTCGCTTTGACAGCGCGACAGCTATCCTTGCCCCTCCCTCAGCCAGCCACACCCACTCATCCTCCAGCAGAATGCTATTGTTTGGCATTTCTAGTTCTTTGTGTTTTCTTTCTCATTTCGCTGCTTTTTTTTTTTGCCTGACATTCGTAAGATGAAGCGACAGTCCGCGCTGCGACTATCGCCACACATTTGAATTTTATTGGCTCGCCTGTCAATGTTCCGTTTCGCACACACAAAATGTCATAGCAAGCAAAAACAAGAGAAAAAACGGTATTAAAAAAACAGACAATTCCCTATCAAGGCAAAATGAATCTTTTTAAGGTTGGCAAATGGATAGCTAAAAAAAAGAAGAGATTTCTTCTTAACTTAGTCCAAATGCCAGTCAATTATTTTCCAAATAATTAGTATTCTTAGAAGCAGATCTCTTTGAATTTATATTTGTTAGAAATTTACGTTAATTAGTAGAAAATAATAAAGTAATTAACTATTTAAATTTGATAAAAATATAATTACAAATACAAAAATGTGAAATGTAAAATGCCTGTTAAAATTAATTTTGACAAACTTGTGCAGCAAAAATTTGAAGCCGTCAACGTTATTTGAAAATCCTCTAAGTGTCTCTTCTAATATAGATATCCATCTCGCAGTGTTAACTGTTCTGTTTTGCACTTTTCTGTTTTTTTTTTACCAGCAACAACGAAAGCTTCCCAAATTTGTTGACAATTTTTCAAAACAAGCAACGAATTTGCTGCTGCCTCAGACTGTGTCTGTTGAGTGCTGCATTTGTTATGGCCAACTGCAAGTTGCAGCCGTTTTTTTTATTATTATTTTTTTTTATTGCCGAGTCGGTGGCAATATGCTGTCATTGTTGTTGTTGCAACGCCTACATCCTGTGTAAAGCTGTGCAGATCTCACAATTTGTTGGCTTGCATCCCACTCGGCGAATAATGCGGGTGACAAAAGTTTCTGCTTAGCTGTTGTTGTTGTTGTTGCTGTTGTTGTTGTTGTTGTTGTTGCACAAAATGCGGCACTAGTCTGGTGCAAAAGGCTGTGGCAAGTAAGCAAGTTACACGGCAGCTGCGAGTCAGTTTTTGAAGATCCCTCAATGCGATTAGCGGACATTTACCAAGTGCTGAATGTCTTGCTTTCCACCTTGCACTCCAGGCCAACAATCGTGGGATACCATTGACCACTACTGCTCCATGGGAGAGTCGTGTAAACTACATAAAAGAAAGGTGCTAGATTAAAAAAAAAAAAAAGAAAGACGAAATTTTGTAATTGAGTTCTCACCAGCATCGAATTAACCCCAAAATGATTGAGCAGCCACTTAAAAGGTTTCCATGTAATAAGCACGGACGGATAGTCAACTGGTAGTTAATGTGAACAATAAGGAGGAAAGGGGTTGAGCTGTGAAGGGTGCAAGTCACATGGATGTGTCGCGTCATTGTCAGTGCCGGCACTGGTTTTGGGAGCTGTAACCCATCAAAGTGTTGTCACTGTCAGAGCAAATGTCACAGACACATCAGGGATTAGCAGGCAAGGACAAGGCGTTGGGTGCTTTTCTTTCTTTTTTTTTTTGGTTGTAGTCGCATTTGAAGGGTTTATGCGCGGCTCGCCACCGAAACGTTGCAAAGCACCTGCCGCCCCACAACCCTGCCCTTCCCCTGGCACCACACGCACTGCGAAAGCATTATGCGATTGTCCTTTAGGCAAACAAAACGATGTCAACCGCAATAACAACAACAAATAAAGATTGACCGACGACTAAATACCCTTGCCTACGATTCCAAGTTATGGAAATAGGGCTTAATTTCTAAGTGAGTTGATTTTGATGGCCAACAACCTGCTAAAAATAACCTTATTTAAACTAGATTAGCCTGAATTTCATGTTAAACAAAAATGATTTTGTGCATGAAGCTATATTTCCAACAATCGTTCCTATAGCGATGATATAATATTCCGATCTGAACTGATCTTATTTATAAACAGCAGAAACACAAAATATATTTGGTCTCTTTAAGATAGCTTTAAAGCTGAGTGATTATTTCATATTTAACAGAACAGCAAGACTTATAAGGAGACATAGCTTATCTCCACTAGATTTGTGATGCAGATTGAGAATCTATATATATATTTGATGGGATCAAAGATGTCTACTGAAGAGCGTTACAAACTGCCTTACAATATTAAAATACACTTTGTCAAAGCTTAACAAAACAGCAACAACAATAATGAGGGCAAACATCAAGAACATACAGCGACGTCGACCACCACAGCTCAAAGTCAAAGGATTCGTCTGCGGGAGGAGTGGCAAAAGGTCCTGTGAGTAGTTGTTGTTGCCGTTGTTGTTGTTGTTGTTGTTGTCTGTCTAGTGCCCATTTCGTCATTACTTCAACCACATTTACATGCGTCAAGAACGGTGAACCTTTGAAGCGTCCGGGATGCCAGCGCACCAAATCTGTCAGCGAGGCCAACCCCCGTCTGACCAGTCACCCCTCTGCCACCTCTCGACCTCTCACCCACCACCCACAGCTGCAGCTCATCTTCATTGCTGCTGTTTGCCGCCGTCTGTCAAAGTCTGTGGGCTGCTTTCAAGTTGCTAAACCGGGGAAGTTTCTTCGCTTTTGATGCACGAACCCCCAACAAACATAGTGCCTGCCCCGCAGCACCCCGCCTCGGCATCCTTGTCACATTTGCCTCCTCATTACGAATGTCCTGTGGCATTGTCAACATGTCCTACGCATTATAAACGAATTACTGTCGTCTCCCCGGTTCGTTGGTCTCGTGTGTGTGTGTGTGTGTGCTCGGGTGTGCTTGGGTGTGTTTGTGCCTGAGTGTGTGCTTCTGTTTTGAGTTTAGCCAGCAAGTTGGTTAATCGCCGGTAAATTTAATTAGACATCAGTGTGGGTAAATTACGGTAAATAGATGTCTGGCAATATGCGACCCATAATGGGGGCACGTCGGTCCTTTCTTCCCATTTTTATCCATTCCGAAAGTTAAATAAAGTGCCACACAAAAGGCAAGTATATAAAAAAAATTTAAATTGACTGTCAGACATTGGAACACATATTTTTTACTCCAGATTTAAGATAACGTCAGTCTGGGGATGATAAGATATTATTACTATAAGCCTAAAAATGTCAGGCTATGCTAAATTTTTTAAAGTGTAAAAGATTTGCATAAGTAATAAAAATAGAGAACAATATTTAAATAAATTATAATTTATAGCAAGTGCGAAGCTAAAATATTCTCAACTAAAAAACAACTTCACAAAATATAATTCGTAAATTTTCAAAACATTTAATTAGCTTTCTGGTTGAACTATTTAATTTTATCTAAATTGGGGTTTTTGTAAATCGAATTAACACTGGCGATTCGCTGCGCCAATTGAAACTTTCATTTGATAATTGTGAATTTTTTTTTTTTGGTCAATGCTGGCGATGCGAATGGAAGCCGTGTCCTGGCCATGTCGATGTCGATGTCGATGTCGATGTCCTGGCATCGATTGTCAAATGTCAGTGTAAAATTTTATTACTTCAATAACTTTGTCGTTATGAGGACTTAATTTATGAGTTGCAGCAACAATGACAGAGGACAGCTCCAACACAGACAGGGGACAAACAATTGGAAAAAGCAACTGCTGCAATTTTTGCACCATGTCCACGGCACTCCGCACTCCGCACTCCGCACTCCCCCTTTCGACCCCTGGCCGACCTTCTGCCTGATTCGTCTGCGCGTGTGTGTGATAATGTCCTGTTTAAATGCAATAATTTCAACTGCAATTTTCCATGTATACTCCCCACTCCTCTCTCCCCTTGCTTCCACTCATTCCCAATTTTTTGGTTCGTCCTGCGAGTCCGTGTGACGACCAACTGACTGCCAGCTTGCATTTATTTATTGCTGACTGACGTGGCCCGCGGCTCCGTTTGGCTCGCCTTGCCTCGCCATGCCATGCAGGTGGAACACCCCAACCCTCCTCGTCCTTGTCCTCGTTCTCCTGGTCAGAGTACAGAGCCGGTCCGCGTCAGTCTGTCTAGTTGGGGAGTCATAAAAACGAAAGTTATGACGTCGCCTGTTGGATTTATGGGCATTTTGCAGAATTATTGTTATTTATTTTATTGATGTCTCTGCTTTATGCAATTGCTAAAAAATATTTTGCTGCATACATTATAGCGCCGCATCGTAACGTAGACCCCCCTTCCACATCCCTTCCCCCTCACCGACCCACTCATCAAACAACAACAACAACAGTTCTCTTCACGTCAGCGCTGAAATGCACAAATGTGGCATTACATTTTTCGCTGTCAGCGCAATTTATGTCCTTGACAGCGATAGGCATTTCCTTTGAAGTTTCAAGTGCTCAACGTATACGACTTGCGGCTCATGCCACAGGAATATGGGCATGCAGCAACAATCGCTGGCTGTTTAACTCAGTTCAGGGTCCAGGGTGCAACCGACACAATTGTCTAGCTATCTTTACATTTGCTTATGTGTGTGTGTGTTGTCTGTGTTGTGTGTGTGTTGATTTTCACAAGTGATTGCACTTGATTGCAGAGAGTGTGAGAGGGGGGAGAGGTGGAGAGGGGCGAGAGAGAGAGACGGTGAGTCAATGTCGCCCTAAGCGCGAGCTCGGCTTTTTTGACGTCGCTCACAAATCGCGAATATTTTGACGGAAGCGTGTCATAAATAGCGCCCCATCTGGTCATAAACTAAGTCTCCCCCATTCCCTAATTCAACCCCCTTCAATCCAACAACTTATGTTTTTTTGCGGACTGAGTTGATTTAGTTTTTTGTCTGGTTCCACTTGAGCTATCCTTGTGGGTTAAACTAACCAGGGCAGGTCAGAATTAGATCAACTTACAGGTAAAACACGCAGCTAAGTTTCCATTAAAAAATACAAATTTTGATGTTTTAAGCAAATGTCAGAATATGTTAATCATCTGCTTTGCTAACTTTGCTTGGCATCTCAAAATTTAAAAGCCAAGACACATAAAATCCAGAGTTGCAGGGTTGGTCTTGGCAAGCGATTTAGAGAATTACAATTTGATTTTGGGGCGCAACATTTGGCAAATAAGCTGCTGATAAAAAGCGAGTCGACTCACCGATTCGCACACAGCTGCCACTTGATGATGACGGAATCGTGTCAATATCCAGCGGTGCCTAACACGTGTGTGGAGCGTAAATTCCAAGCCAGTGCTAATGGTACGCAGCCGGCAACTGGCGGGCCGAGATTTCAGCTGGAGCAGTTTGCATTTGGGATGTGCGCGATTTCCATTTGGGGATGACTCCAGCGGCCATTAGCACGTGCACACATTCCAAAGATTGGACCGATGGCAATGCTGGCAGAGTCGGCTGCGTTGGCTGCGGCAGCGGCACATAATTTTCGCAAATTACCGACAACGCATTGCCATATTTTCCAGTGGCAATGATGCCGCAGGGTCTGCAGGACTCGCTTTCTATTTATGGCAGGGCGGGATGATTGCTACGCTCTTCCTCTTCCTTTTCCTCCTACTTGCTCTCTCTCTCTCTCTCTCTCGAAAGGAGGACAGGTGCGAAACAAGTACAAGTGCCAGGACAACGTTTATCAGCACTCCTGACACTCCAGCTCGCTGGCATTCCAGAGGAAGAGCCAGAGACAGAGCCAGAGCCAGAGCAGGCCAGGCAGCACGAACTGCACAAATCATTTCCGAATTGCAGGAAAGTTTGTCTCGCTGCTGCGGCATTGCTGAGATGTGGAGCAGCTTGGCAGGACATAAGCTGCGTCCATAACTTTGCCTTGTTTATGTCTGTGGGATGTGATGCGACCGATGAGACTACAGTCATGCAACAAACATACACACCCATCCACCCCCCCCCGCGTGCCACTGCCACCACTCTCAGTTCTTGAAGTGCCTGGCTTGCAGCGTTGAACCATAATTTTGGTTTAGCTTTGCCGCAGAACTGCGGTCTCTTGGAATGTGCCCGCTTAGAGGGCATGGCCGACATGGCTTCTGCAAAATGCGAAATAACATTAGCTGTTACCAGCGGTTAACAAAGGACACAACTGCACAGCTCTGGGTATTTACCAAATCCAATATTTTCCCAAAAACCTACCTATATATATGTATATAAATATGTATATAAATTTTTGTGCTTTCTGTAGATGACAATAAAAGAATCATATATTATAGTCTGAGAAAAACTTCTATATATTTATATATATATATAAATATTTATATATATCTCATTCTTTCTCTATGACTTTTCCGTCACAACTTAAGCAGAATTCCCTTGATTTCACCTAGTTTTAATTAAACAACTTCTTCGACATTTCAAATATGGTCGAATTGTTTGCCTAATATTTTCATTTAGCCAGTAATCTGTGCTTATTTAGACTATATTTAGTTACCTATTATTGTATCGGTATCTATATACATAGTCAAAGATAATTTTAAAACATATCTTTTTACATTTGCTGGTATCTAAATATATAGTCAAACAAATATCTCAAGAAATATAAAATATAAGACTAAAAAACCAAATTGAAATAAATAATAAATAAAAAAAATCAAACTAAAATAGTAAATCAATTTTCTATACGCTGTTAAAATTCTACACATTCAGTACAATAAAAAACAAAAATTTTTATTAAATATTTCTTAAATTGCATTAAAAAAATTTGACTAGCTTTGTGCAACGGGATCAGTTAATATGTTTTGGCGTGTTGGCAATGTGGCCAATTCAAACAATGTTCTAAGCGCCTCTAACAGTTGTTGGCCTAATGTGAGTGTGTCCTTAAGTGTTGTCTCCGGCAACGCGTCCTTCGTCCTTTGTAAGGTTAAACTTGATTCCCTCTGTCTGCGATATGTATGAGCGGTACGTGTGAATGGCGTTACCCAAATGTTGCCTTAGGGTTGCTGCTGATGCTTCTTGGCACCATTTTCATTGATGCGATGTGATTCTGATTCCGACACCGGCAACAGCACCAGCTCCCGTTGGCGATGGCGATGGCGATGCAGCATCAGGCGTCATTTGGCAGCTCTTGTTATGCTCGACGCGCTTCCATCACGATTCCCATCCATTTCAACCATGATGCAACGTCACGCACACCCATATACAATAATATCAAATTCGCGCATCACTTCCAGCCTGTGCTCCAACTCCATCTCCAACTCCGACTTCTTTGGATGTGTCATGTCGCATGCGTCAAATGAATGTTTCATACTCCCGAGCAGTTCACGTGCCGAGTGAGGACTCATCTGGTTTTTTTTTTTGGCCAGCTACATTTGATTAGTGTTTCTAGATCGACTCGTGTCTATTGGCATGTCCTTGTCCACAAGGACAGCGTGTCGCCATCTGAAATGGTAATTGACAATGCCTCAAATACACATCAAATGTTTGCTTCATGTGGTAATTTCATGGGATTATTTATGAAATACTTTTGCAGATCGCCAAAATTACCCATTCTTGGGCTAAGAATGTGTTTTCAGTCTATCAAATATGGCTTTAAACAAAACCCGCTAACTGTTTAAGTTTTTCAACAGAAACGTTAACATCTGAATAAAATTTTCATATATATTTCTTTTTCTATGGAGCTCTACGGCTATAAATGGGAAAATGCATATATTCTTTGTACTAAGTTTGTATATCGATTTGAGGGAAAAGTTTTGAAACAGTTATTGGCATCATCAATTGGAGTGTAAGTAAACAACATTAAAAATAATTGCAACTAAATCCAAGCAATTGCGCCGCCATCACATTTTAGCGTTGCTGCTGCTGCTGCTGCTGCTGCTGAGTGCAGTTCTCCATTGGCCTCTGGTGCTACTCCAATCCATGAGAGAAGTCTTGGTGAATTGCAACGGCGCAAAAAGCTTTCTCGAGTGCATAAATCTGTCGCTAGAATTTCCTTTTCCCAAGTCATTTTATGATTATGTGAGAGATTTTTCCGGCACAACTTGCCAGCTCTCTGTGGGTGCCCAAGTGTGTGTGTGTATATATGTGTGTGTGTGTGTGTGTGCGACTGTAAGTCCTGCGTGTATAATGCAACTGTAAATTTCGTAGCGCTCAAGTCGTTTCAGCGTAGCAATTGAAGCCACTTTGATGTTTGTTCTGACTTCGTTGACTTCCCAATAATTGGCGATTTCTATGAAATTATTTTGCCAAAGTTTAGGCCCCTAATGGAAACAGTTAGTGCATGAGTTACAACATCTTAATGGCCAACCAAGCTGCGATATACCAAATAAGCCAAAAAATAATTATTAATTTACAGAAATATAATAAAAAGAAAAATACAAAAAATTAACTCAAATATATATTTCCAAAAAGCAAACGGAAAGTATAAATATTATTTTTTTAATTTTTAAAATGCAAAAATAAAATATTTTTTTAATATATTACCACACAAATCTTGTGATAAAAAAAAGCCACTTAAAAGGCAAGCAAAATTTTGTACAGATTTTGAGCGTGGGAAGCCTGAGGCATGATCAACCAATATGGACACACACACACACACATGGTATTTTAATGATTAATGCATCCAACTGGATCATCTATTTGAAGCGAACTAAGCACGTCCGCAATTGGAGGAGGTGCCGCTGAACCGGATGCGAGTCGGCAAATGTATTTCCTACTAGGAGTGAATTCCAAAACAGCAGATTGTCAGCAGCGTCATTCGCATCATCATCATCATTATTATTGTTGTTGTTGCTGCTGCTGCTACTGTTGTTGTTATTAGTTGGAAAGAGTTGACGTAAATTATCGATAGCCATCGATAGTTTATGTCACACCATTGACTTTGATATACGACAAGATTTTGCACAAATCATAAATAATGGCAAATGCGATAATAAATTTGAAATTTCCTCTGACGACAGCAAATGATGATCGTCTTCCACTTCGTCTCCGTGTGTCCACGACACTAACTTCCTCTAACCCTCCTCTCTTGTGCTCCTCTCTTAGCCAGTTTTCAGTCTGTCCGGGTCCAATGACAGCGCTGCCTGCGATTGGTGCCCTCATTTGGCAATGCAACGCGGCTAGGCCGACCAAGTGGGTTGACATGACGACGAAGACCAAGATGACGATGACGATGAAGATGTGAATGAGGATGACGATGCTGCTGCACTCGTTGCCATGAGATGAGGTGTCGTCGTTGTCGTCGTACGTGCAATTTATTCATAAATGTTTTTAGCCCACATTCAAAGCGCACGCCCAGCGATTTGACGGAGATGAATTCGTCTTTGATAGATGATGGATGTGCCGGCTGCAGCGGCACCTAACATAAGTCATCTAACCCAACCAAACCAGAACAGACCCGGCCACAGCCCAGCCTGGCCCAGTCACAGCCCAATTCCCCCCTTTCGGTCATCGAGCAGGGCCAGGAGTCTTTGTGACGTCTGAGAAATGTGCAACATCCACGGCGTGAAACACTCACTCTCACACACACACACATAAACACATACATACGCCTGCAGTGTGGCATATGAGTCGTTTTCGTTGTCGCCAGCAGCAGCAGCAGTGGCAGTGGCAGTGGCAGTGGCATCGTCGTCGTCGTCGTCATCGGCTATCAATGATATATTGGCGCCGCTATGTGCGACAATAACGTAAAATAATGGCGCAGGTGTTCCACAAGACGTCGGCACCCAGTGCCAGTTAGAGCCATTCCCATTACTCCATCCTCCATGACGCTGATGACGAAAGAGTTTAGATTACGCTGCTCAGCCAAATCAATCATAGCAGGCAAGCATTAAAAGTTCTGGAAACAGCTGCTTTATATGCCAAAACTACATATTCTCTAATGCTTTCAAAATAATTTTAAAAAAATATATTATTATTTTTATTTGTTTTATTTTTTTATTACTCATTTTACCAATTAAAAGGTAAGTTCAAAGTTACTAAGATTTTTGACTTTGCTATGATATTTTCCACTTGACTGGAATTTAAACTTGCTGTGAAAAATCCGTTGGGAATTGACAAGAAAAAAGAATTTCTCACGATCTGTGTGCTCCTGTCAATGTCTGATGTGGCTCGATGCAATCACTGCTGCTATGATCACTCTTCGATAGCTCAATTCACAGCCAGACCCAGCACATTTACCAGCTCTTTACCAAGACTTTGACATGCTGCATGCCCCTTGACCACCACCAGCACCAGTATCACCCCTGATCTGTGTTATTCCTTTCTCCTTTTTGGTTGCTTTGCATGCATTTCTTTGCTAGTTTCCGTTAAGTCCAATTAAAATTGCCCTATCTACGATCGGCCAACAAATTGCAGACCCATTGCAGCTGAGGCAATTGTCGACCGGCAGCCGACCAGCTGCCGCAGCCAAAAGCCAAACCAGTTTGCTGACCGGGCTAACCAACTAACCAAGCAACCTGCAGCAAACGGCAACAACAAATTAAGTGACAAAATGTCACTGCAAACAAGCAGGCAACACACAACAACATACATACAACAACACACACATAACACACACAGCACACACAACACCAAACAGCCAAACAAACAAATCGCAGACTCGATCATCGATTCTTCCTGGCTTAGTTGCCAAACAGGGCTTCCAAATCAAAGAATCACAGTTTCCTAGATACTCTTTGTGGAAAAAGCATTTCAAGTTGAATGTTTTGTAGAATTTAGTAGTCATACTAAAATACTTCAATAGTTTCTTTGATATGAATCTAACTCTGGCTCAAAAATGTATATAAAATATTTTTTTTCAATAAAAAATCGTAGAAATTTACAAATTCAAAACTGAGAAAATATTATTTTAATATAAGTACACAAAAATAAATTTAAATAAAGATATAATTAAGTTTCTCTATTTTCACAAATATTAAATTTAATTGTTATAAAAGTAAATATGATAAATATTTATTAACTTTTTAGTTTATTAATAATTTAATATAATTTTAGCTAATTTCTTTTACAATAATGTTAAGTGCAGATAACACAAGATCAAGAAGTAAGTTGAAGCTTAGCGAGGTGAGTGATAAAGAGAGTCTGAGACAGAGAGGGAGAGAGAGAGAGAATGATAGGTAGAAAGAGATGCACGTTAAATTTATTAATGTAAGCGACAACTTGACACATTTGGCAGCACTGGCAACGCTGATGTTGCCTGTCCCCGGCAAGTGTCATGTGCGCACAAAATTTGCAAGCAACTGCGACAACCGCAACCAAATTAACAACAGCAACAACAACAACAGCAACAACAACAACAACAGCAGCAGCAGCAGCCATATAGCCAATCATTCAGATCGGGCAACGATCGAGTCGAAAGAGCCAAGAAAAGAGGCAACGAACCAACAAACGAACTTGCGACGAGGCAGGCGACAAGAAAAATCAATTAGTGAGCGACATCTGACGATAATAATGCCAACAATAAAAATTGCACTGCTGCCACAATGTGCCACAGCAACAACAACAACAACAACAGCAACTGGCTGTGGCAGAGGCTGTCAGCTGCCTGCCCCGGAAGATGGAGATGGAGAGCGAGAGTATGTGAAAGATACGCAACTAGCCCAGAGCAAAGTATCTGCATCTTTTATCTGCTAAGCTGAGTAAGTTTTGTGAGCCGTTGACTTTGATCAGTGCCTGCAATCGATCCCGCCTTCAATTCAATTTCCCCAGCAAAGTTTGGGAATCAAAACTCTCCAGTAACGCCTAGAAGTTGAAGCCTGGCAAAGTCATGTGGAAGAATGCAAATAAACAAAATGAAATATGTAAGTGAAACGGCTCAAATGTTACTAAAACTACGAGTGTGTGTGTGTGTGTGTGTGTGTGCAGCGGGTGTTGTGTGTTGCTTGGTGGGATTCCACTGTGGCTGTACTGGGCTGGGCCTAACGAATGGGGCCAAGAGTCAACCTGCGATCGTTCGATACAAAATGGATTGTTAATCGTAAATTGAAATTGTGGCATTTGCCACTCGCAAAATTTATGCGCACATCGTTTATTTTTTTTCAATCAACACACACAAGTCTGTTCAGCTGCAGAATGAATTGCATAATATTTCATAGTCATATGAGAACTTTGAGAACCGTAATGAGTAATACAAATATGCTAGAAACAAAAATATTTATTTATTTATTAAAGTTCATTTTTATTTCCCTCTTATTTGCAATCTAAAAATGAGACTGCAAAGTAAAATGAATTTATTTTATGAACAATTTAAAGATGTTAATCTGAATTATTGAAAAACTGTATTTTCATGTCATTACCAATACTGATAGTAGTAGTGAGGGGGGGGGGGGGGGCGGGGGGAGTAACCTTTAGGCATTCATACAAAGTTGTCGTAGGCTGCGGAAGTGTCTGAAGTGTCGTCGAGCCTTCAAATGCGTCTGCGACACGCGATGAAATGTTCCGGGAATGGCCCCAGCCAACCCAGCTGAGGAGTTCGATTTTTCCTTGAGTTCTTTCATTGTCTAATGCCATTTTCTTTTCATTTACCATTTGCCATTGGCATTGCAGGGTGCAAAGTTTTTCGCGCCTTTGCCTAACGACAATTTTTCGCTGCGGCTGTTTTCTTAATTTCTGATTGAACTTTTCTGTTGACGGAATTGAGTGTCGCCCCCCCCCCCCCACACACCAGCGTCGCCTCTTTCATGTCTTCCTGTTTGTCTGGCTGGGAACAATCGAATGAATGAATTTGTACGAAACAGATGTGTTATGCCCCCACCTCTACACCCCTCCACCCCTCCACCCATTGAACATTGCATTTGTCTTTTGCGAAATGTCTTTTTCTGTATTTTTGTCAAGCCGCAAGACGCAGTTGTCTGGCACTCACCCATTCCTACAACAACTGGCTCAACTCCATCTCTTGTCGATTTTCGATTGCATTGCCAAAAATTAAAGTCCAAAACTGACAGTGAATAACTGGAGGGGGGTAGCTGTCTACGTTTGGCTATTTTATGCAAATAAGTTCAATCACCTTTCAGTCAATCAGACAAACTGTAACGGATGGATCCCTCAATAGTATATATATATACCCTCAGCTCTTCACTTTTGACTCCTCACCATCGCCATCGCCTACAATGGCAGCTCGTCAATTTTAGTTCACAGCACTTTCAATTTATTTCCAGAGAGTATCTGCTCACCCACTTCAGTTATATTTACCCTTTTGCCGCTGTCACAATCTGCAACACCCATCGAGTTGATGGGTCCGCAACGGTCCAGTCTGGGGCTGTCCGAGTTTGGTGTACGGTCGGATTGGCTGTCAGTTGGCCGGTCAGTCTGTCACTCAATCGAATCGAGTCGAGTCGACTCGAGTCGAGTCGAGTAACGAGTTCGCCTTGTGCTTGCTTGCCCAAAGGATTTTCAATCGAATCTGTCAAATATCACAACCTTCAATCAAACCAGAAAGCTGTGCAGCTCATTTTTCTTTACTCAGATGTTGATGGCGTTGCTGTATCTGATGCTGCTCCTTCTGGACACGAAGAAGATGATGAAACAACCCCGCAGGACACGCATGTGACAACAAACGAATTGACAATGGACAACGCTGACAAGCAACGTACAAATCGCCAATCACACACACACACACACACACATACACACTCACAGATATACAAGCGGAAGGATAAATCATTCGTTAACATTTTATGGGCAACGGCAATACGATGTCAACCTTCGATATTTCATATTTTCAATTTATTTTTGCAATTTATTTGAACTCATCTCACACAAACTGTAGAAAAAGCAAAGAATTAATATGAGAAAAGTACAATTTGGGTATTCCTTCAAAAAGTAAAACTTTGCTCAACTTGCTACCTATGTATAAAATATATATCATATTCAACTTACCAATCGATATTCAACATAAGCTACGGTCAAACCAACTTCCAGCTGTGCTGATGCACTCGCCTAGAAGTGGACGACAAAAATGTAGCGGGAGGAGGAGCAGGAGGAGGAGCAGGAGGAGGAGCAGGAGGAGGAGCAGGAAACAACTAGTTGTACATCTGCCGTTGACGAAGATGTCAGCCGAGATGACGACAGGATAACAATGTTGGACCGCCAATATGGCAGAACGACCTGTTGGTCTGTCAGTCACTCCGTCACTCAGTCACCCAGTCAGTCACCCAGACAATCACCCAGTCAGTCACCCAGTCAGTCACCCAGTCAGTCACCCAGTCCATTAGTCAGGCGGACGAGCGACACACATATTCTTCATTTCTTTAGGTTTTTGCTTTCGTACGGCACTTGCTTTTCATTTATCACAAATCCTTTATCTATCCACTCAGGGACATCATTTTGCACAACATCTTCGCCGTGGCAAACGTTTTGGTCATAAACCTCCCCCCCCCCCCCCATAAAGTTCGCTTCCCCGTTCGACAGCTACCCGCATGTGCATTGAAGCAGATAACAAAGATCCTTCAACGGATTGACAACTGGAGGCGAGTAACTTTGTAATTTCTCATGCTTCAAAGTCGAGACACCGACGCCAAGAACAACAAGGACTCTCCACTTTTTCCTTTACTCTTCACATAAGTTTTAATTCAAGCTTTGAACAAAAAAATCGGAAAAACCAGGACACTAACACATTATCTTTAACTTTGAACAAATCAGCTAAAGGTTAAAGAAATTGATTAATTAATTTAAAGCGAAGTAAGTAAAATTAAATAAAATATCTTTCAGTGCATTCGACAATAAAAATATATATTAAGTTTTAGGTACAGAAAAAAGTTAATTTTATATTTGATAACCTTCAACATATGATTGCAATAAATTAATCAATTTAAAGTTTTCCACTTTGCTTTATTTCTCATTTGATGGCCATGCCAAGAGTGGTTCAACTTCGGTTATTAGGTTGAGTTATTTCTCAAATAAATATATATATATATATATATATATATATATATGTCTGCCCCTTGCATGTCTAACTGTGTTTGTGTGCGTGTATTTCTGTCCATTTCTGTGGGTGTCCCTTGTGCGACAAAAGGTCCTTCATTAGAAAAATTTTCAACTTGTCATCTTTTTCGTCATCAACTCAATCTCAAGTCAAACGAAACGGCTGTTGCCATTGCTCCTCTGCTGTCGTTTTACATCTCGTCAGGATGTCTCTTTACTCTGGCCATTGCCCACGGCTTATGCCATGCACCCCCCCTTTCACCCCGCGCTCTCTCTCTGGTCCCACCTTTTGCTCTACCTCTTTCACAATTTCTGTGGCATGTGTGCGAAAACTTGTCCAATATTGTCCTTTTTCCTTATGCTTTTCATTTGTCCATCTTCTGCATCTACTTTTAGTTCGTCCTCAACCGGCTGCCGCCTCCTTTTGGCCTCTTGGCCTGTGTGTCCCTTGTCCGCTCCGTTCTCGAATAATTTTTGTTGTTCTTGTCTGATGAGAGGGGTCGCCGCTCCCCGGAAAGAGTTCGTCACTTTTGAGTTTTGGTTTGACGAACTTCGTCCTATTCGTTGGCCTCGCCTGCCACAAATTAAATAGAAATTTGACTCGCTTCTGGCTTGCCACAAAAAGTTTATCAAATTCATGTTAATTGAAATGTTGATTTTAGTTACGAGGCCAACAAATTTCAAAGACGCCTGAAAACCATTGCACTCATTGAAAATTGCAATTCTTTAATATCTACTCCATATATAAAAGTAAATGTTTTACCTGCATATTTCTTTTCCTAATAAAAATGATTATGAAATGAATTTGCACGCATCACAAATCTTTATTTTTATTGCTCGGAGTTCTTTAAAATATGTTCTTATATATATTTTAAATTCAACAAAAGAAAGGTGTCATGCCACACATACTGAGTGTGTACGTGTGTGTGGTGTGTGTTTGGGTTTGTCTGCTCTTATTGGACACGGTTGACATTTTGAACAGTGCTGGACCTTAACTGTTCCGTTACTTTATATTATATATGCCAGTGTCAGCAGCATCAGTTCAACTACTGACGCACAGCAGAGTCAAAAGAGAGAAAATGAACCTAAGTTGACAAACTGACAAACTTAGCGGCGAACGCTTCATTCAATCTTTCATTCATTCGGTCGGGTATGAAATGAATGACCAAACGAATGGACGCCCAACCACCCAATGCAGAAGCAGCAACAACAACAACGACAACAACACAACTAAACACACTTCAAAAGAATAAGTTGACAGCTGACGATGACTTGTCAGAGACAGGTTTCTATCCTTTCATACACACATAATGCGCCCAGCCAACCCATCCTTACAAAAGTGTCCAGCGTCCATACAATCAACACAGGGCGAAAGTTGTTACGAAGTAGAAGGAAGAGTGCCAGAGTGGAATAGTGGAATAGTGGGCAAGTGGGGCAGGAGGATAGGATAAGCTAAACGAACGCATGTCCAGTCATGCCAACATTTGACGGACATCGGACAACGGACATCGGACATGGGACATGGGACATGGGACGAGGGGGCCCTTAACTTTACTGCCTTCCCTTTGGTCAACATCGGAACAAACGCTCTGTGTCACCTTAAGGATAATGATTTTTCAGTCAAGTGAAAATAATTTTTAAAGTAAATAGAAAATTTCAGATCTTTCGTTGTTGTTGTTGTTTTTGTCTTGCATAAATTTTGAGTAGAAATCGTCTTTACAAAACTGAGTGGCAATAAACTGTTTTGTGTTCTCGGTGTGTGTGTTTTAGGGGGTTTACCACCATCAAGTTGCCACACCAAATAATTACGGGTCTTATAAATGAACGGGGCGTACTTATTACAGGACAAGTGTCAGTTGACCATGTTTTCAAGTAACCACAGGCAAAATTTGTTCAGCGTTTTGAAGGTAAATTCAAGGTGCAAGTTCAACATTTATTGCTGCACAGTGCAAACTATTTAATTAAATTTTACTTGACGTAACTCAAATAAAAACGAGTTTTCAATTGTTATTGAAGGAATTTATATTGCAATTTAAATATCGAATTTATTGCAAATATAATAAAAAAAAAAGGTGATATTAAAACTAAATGAAAACTAATAAAATACGACAGATTTTTTAAACAAGAGCTAAACTAACATTTAGTATAATAATTAATATTAGAAAATATTTGTTGCCAATCTACTAAGACTAACACTATTTATAATCTAGGAAAATTTAAAATATATTCAAAAATTTGTCTTCTTTTAAAACTAAAAAAAACTAAACTAACACCAAGTTTAGCCAACGAGTGATAACTAAATTCAATACGATATATAAGCTGAGCTCGTCCTTGGGTATAATTTAATGCAACATGCCAATTGAAAATCCGTTTGCAACTCAAGTTCAACGATAAATAGAATTTTGAGGTTGGGGTTCGATGGGGGGAGTGTGGGTTGGACGTCAATCTGTCAACTGCTTCGACCCGTTCGCTCATTTGCCCAGACAGGATGCCAGTTTGTCCGTCCGTCCGTCCGTCTGTCCGTCTGTACGTCAGTCAGTCACTTAGACAGTCACTCAATCCATTCAATTCAAAGTTCCATTTTGCAAGCAACAAGGACCTGAGGTTGAGTGCCTCGATTCCGTTTAGTTTCAGTTTTGGACGAGGCACTGTCAATTTAAAATAGAAAATTTATAGACCAGACAAAATGATGGACAGCCATCGTAGTATGGTAGTAGTAGTGGTAATAGTTACTGAACACTCCTTCAGCACAATGTGTTTAGTATGTGTGTATGTGTGTGTGTGTGTGTGTGTGTGTATGTTGTAGATGGACATACACTGCTACAACTTTAGGTGCTTCTGAGGCACACGAACAAAACGAAACTGCATTAGCTGACTGACTGGGTGACTGAGTGACTGACTGGCAAATTGACGGACAGATTGATAGACAGATGAGATTAAATAACTTGTAGAGGTTTATATATATTAGATACACACATACACACACGTACACACACATACAAACGCACCGATGAGGACAACCACCACGCATTTACAACCGAATGGCTTCTGCTAGCTGCAAATGCATTTGGCAAAAGTTTTCGACGCTTTGTTTTAGCCACGTTTCGCAGACGTTTTGTCGCTCAGGCATTTCGTCAGAACCAACTTAGTTTTGGAGCTCTGCTTTGTGCACTTTTTTCGTCAATCAAAATTACGTGACTCTTTGCATTCGTCCGTCACTCAATGGACGTCAAAAGTGACGTCAAACATACATTTTTACGTATAAAAATACATACATAAATACATACATAAATACATACATAAATACAAAAATATGTATATATAAAAACACAGAAGTGTATTCGGCGTAAACCATGAAACAGATGGCTCAGCTAAGTGTTTTTTAGCCAACAATGTGGGTTAGCCAAAAGCTAATGACATCGATCTGCGTGTATATCCAGTAGACTGATTCAGTCGTCTCTAAATTCTACTTATAATTTATGCTAACTTATAATTGAAAGTCATGTGCTTTTGGCCCAATTTGTAGTATTACAGTCAAGGGCAAGGGCCGCATTTAGTGCAAAGTTCAGATAGAGCAGAGACAGTTGACCCCAGGATTTAATACCCGTTGAATTATGGTATATTTGCGATGTAGTATTACAAACTGCTATTAGCCAAAACAGAAAAGAGTTACGTTTTAAAATTTTTAGCAAATTATACTTATTAAAGATTTATGATGCATTTATGAATTATAAATTATATTTTAAAAATCAATTAAATGATCAAAAACTTACTAATCTTTTTTATACCCCCTGCAAAGCATTGAAAAAAGTACCCCCATATGGTATACATATATATTGATAAGCCAAATTTCTCGTTAAAATTATTGCAGAAATCTATAAACAGTTTTTAAGAAACAAAAATTGTTTCACTCAAAATATCAACAATTACTTAATTTCAATTTATCTATAAATAAATAAATTTCTTGTTAACCAAATCGAAGATGTCTTGTTTCGTGTTATGATTAAAAGACACATAATTATATTGAACTGTAATAAAATTGATGAGATATAAGAAAATCATGCAATGTTTGTGGCATAAATTAAGCACATATGTCAAGCTGATTGATAGATGTTCCTCGCACTTGAAAGGAAGTTGAGCGGAAATGCCTCCTGATCCAAGTTGATGGTTAGTTATCCAATTTTATTTTCATACGCAGCACTGTGGCGATGTGTGCGCTGCTGTGGCCATTTGCCCGATGATATATCACTGACATCTGAAAAATATGAAAAACTAAACTGTAAGCACTGTTCCCGCTTCCCTCCCCCTTTGCACCATTTCGCCTCTTAACTGTTTCTCGTTCCACAGAAAAACAACAAAAAAAATAGAAGAAAATAAAAAGAAGGCCTTCGTTGGATGAATGCTGTGGACGAGGCGAGTTTTGGATGTGAATGTGGATTTTGCGAAACAAATGAAGCAATAAATTTTGCTGACAAAAACAAGCAGCATGCCGAAATGCATATTGTGTGTGTGTGTGTGTGTGTGTGTATGGTTGTGTGTATCATCTCGTATGTGGTGCAGAAAGTACATGCCGCTAAGTACGCGAGAATTTAGCCTAAGTGCCTGCATGTGAACATGAATGTGGATGGATAATGCCCCCCTGTACTGCTGTGGATGTGAATGTGGACGTCGACATGGCCAAGTCAAGTCAAGTCGCATTGCCAACCGACCGTGTGTGTTTATATATCACTCACATGTATGTCAGATGACAAACAACTGACAAGTGACAAGCTTCAACGTCGGCGTCAGCATCAACATCAGCATCAACGTCGTCTTTTCTGTCTTTTGCTCTGCTTCGGTTTCTCGTGTCTCTCTTTCTCTCTCTCTCCCTCTCACTCACTCTCTCTGTCTCTCACTCTCTTCGTCTCTCTCAGTTAGCCGCATGGCTGTCAAAACTAAAGCGTTGGGAGTAGTGTGTACAGTGGTACTCAATGAAAAGTGTTTTCATGTCACAATTTTGCTTGCAGTCAATAAAATGATTTTCATACGTTTTTTTTTACTTTTCTTAATAGATAAATTGGTTAATATAATTTGTTTTTTTATCAAAAAATAGCCCTTTTTGGTTTCCAACAACGAAATCTTTACAATTAAGCTATTTACATTTTATTTTTTTATTAAGGGTTTTAAATTAATTAATTTATATTTAGTGCAAATAATTTATTCTTCATAGTGCCTTAAAAATCTGTTACATTTTTTTTTTAAAAGTTAAATAACAAATTTTAAATCTAACGTACCTTATAATTTGCATTATTTCAATTTGGATTTTCCAGATTTTTAAAGCCTTATATAACAGAATATTGTTGTTTTTATTTATTTTATTATTACTACTGATTAATAGGGATTAGCTTATTTATTGGCTGAGAAACTCTTTGCATTACATCAAAGTGAATGGTTTTTTTTTTTGCATATTAAATACATTAAATTTTGAAAATCCAGTAAATTTTAATTGCAGACGTTTTGTATTAACTGAATGACCGATCAAACTGCTTGCAACTTTGTTTGCATTCCACTGTGTGTATGCAAAAGTGGCATACCTCATGGTGACAGAATTTTCTCTTTTTTCATTTTTGTTTTGGCAGGGAATTATGATGATTATGATGATGAACGTGTAGTTGTCCGATTTGCTCGGCCGCCTCTGCCAATTGCAAATATGCCCTGTCCCCTACTATCCCCACAACCCCCCATACCATACATTGCAGCCGGCTGTCCCGCTGCCAGCGGCAATCGCGGATTGTCAACATGACAGCAGCAGCAACGACGAAGACCACGTTGAAGAAATGTGGCAATTCTGCGGAATTTCCTTTGCAGCCAGGCAATTGTCTGTGTCTTTTTGGTCAGCATTCACCAAATGCGAGATGTGAACGGTAGGGGGGGGGGAGACGGGGTAAGAGTGCGGCTCGGCGCCTGTAAATCACTATGCGCTGGCAAACCGCGTGTCAAAAAATTAAGAAGCCCAATTAGACGTTGCCACCTGTCAGCAGTTCGTCATTTCCATCCAAGAATATGACATTCATTCATACGCCAGAGTGACGAGGTAGACTAAACGCTTCGCCTGATAATTTATTTCGTTGTTGTTTTTTTCCCCGAAATCAAAAGTCAGTTCGTCAGTCAGTCTGTGCCAGTCAGTCATTTGGTCACTCAGTCAGTTAGTTGTTGCCTCTTGTGTTTGTCGCTAAAATATGAAATGATGTTTTATTTTAGGCTTTGGACCATGACGCGTTGCAAACAAAAAAAAAAATAGAAATCTGTATTTGTGGCATATTTTGTAGCCAAAAAAAATCTGATATTGTGATTTCCGCATTAGTAACAATTTCAAAAATTTTTTTAATAGTTTTCAGTTTAACTAATGAACTGACAAATAACACATTATTTTTTTAATATATAAAATAATTTTGAAATTTTAGTTACGTTAATCGGAGGCTTATTGGATTTTTTTTTTACCATCAATTACAAAAACCTGAATTATTAATGTTTAGCTACAAAATTAAGGGAGTACTTCTACGAGTATATTGTGTATACATATATATATATATATATACTGCAGATATAGTTACAAAAATATAATAATGTGTGCAGCTAAACATTAAATTTATGCATAGTTATCTAAAGTTAAGTCTTTTGGAAAAAGTTCAAAAATTAAATCAACTTTTATTCACATTTGTCTCTTTCACTATATTGTTAACAATCTTGAGCAGTTTGATCACATTAATTTTGTTACTTTTATTACTCGCAATTGGGAATGAGGAAGCTTTTTAGTGCCTGAACCTGTCTACATTCGGTGCGAGCCCAGCTGGCATGTGGAGCATTCGGCGCTCTTGGTGTGTGCATAGGTGATCTAATCTCTGAGATGTTGGCTGTCGACTTGGCAAACATCGCACTGTCCGTCACTCAATCAAAGCAGCGACGAGACTAAAGCAACAATAACAACGGCAGCAACAATAACAATAACAACATTGACATTTTGTAGTCGCCGAGAGCAGTCTGCCGCAAGATATGAGGCATTCCTTCGATGCAGTCCGTCGTTGCTCTTTTGCTGGGCTTGTTGTGACAGACACGGTGACAATTTGCAGCAGCGCGTTGCAAGTGACAACATCGGATGATGGCAAAGATACGCATGTAAATGTTTATGCATATGTGTATGTAAGTATGTATGTATGTATGTATGTATGTATATGTATGCATTTGCTTATGGGGCTCTTTCGGCATTTGCACTTAACAAAGTTGTTGCTCTGACATATTTTTGGCCAATTTGGACACGAACGATTGCAGAGCTGCTTATGCGGTAAACACACATGTGAATATTCGAGGCAGACACACTTACATATATATATTTACTTACATATTCATTCATATTTTCTTATGCTTATGTAGTTGTCTTCCCCTTTTTCCACATGTCAGTATTTATTAATCCACAAATTGATAACATTTGAGTATTTAGTTATCGCATTTGCAAATTAATCGTTTTTTTTCAAGCTTCTTATTCGCACTGTTTCTTATTAAACATTTTCCAACACTACTCCACTAGACAACTGCATGACTAGCAAAAGTCAAGCGAGAATTTTATTCGACGATTTTTTTTATAAAATTTAATAAAAACTTTCCAATTTTCATCATGTTTATGAAGAAAGAAGATCGCATTGCAATTTACGAAGTGCTCTTTGAATCGGGAATAATGGTTGCAGAGCGCGCAACTCAGCAGCGGCACACGGAAAAGGCTCTGAAGCACCTGACCAACTTGCAGGTAACCTCGACGATGAAATCCCTCAAGTCGAAGGGTTACGTCACGGAGGTGACGGCCTGGCGCCATCATTACTGGTGCCTGAACAACAAGGGAATTGAGTACCTCCGAGTGTTCCTCAACCTGCCCCCACAGGCGGTGCCAACCACCCTGGTGCGACGTACTGACCCAGTTCGCAGGCCGCGCACCTCCGAGGATCCTCGCTCCCGAGGTGGTCCACGTGATGGCAAGGATCGCGATGAACGCTTCACCTACCGTCGCGCTGACCCCGATAAGACAGGCAATGTGGGAGCAGGCAGTGCCAACATGGAGTTCTCTGGCGGCTTTGGACGTGGCGGAAAGGATTACTGAGAAAGTCTGCATTGGATAAACTCTTTAGTTTAATCTTAAAATCGTTTGATTTAATAATAAAGCATTTATGGAAGTCCCTTCTGGGCCTACATCCTAATCAGTTGCACAGTTCTTGGTGATTTGCTCAATCGAGTGAATGTTTATTGTTTACTTAAATACTCTCTAAAATATGTGTCTACATTATGATAAACAATTCGCCTCGACTCGGATAACGACAATAAATCCATGAGCTGACATGGCAGTGCGCTGGCCAACGCTAACGCCAACGCAGACCGGGTCAGACCTGGTTTTAGACGGGGTTCTGTATGACTGGACGAGCAGGTAGAGCTTGGAGGGCATTTATTATTTGATTATAAACAGCAGCAGCAAGCAGTAAACAGCGAGCAGCGGAGAGTGTCGAGCGGGGCAATAAAAATCACCTACTGACAGATTTATTACACAGCCAGCGAGAGTCGGCGACGACTCTCCAGCGGGCAAGCAACCTCTCCAGCTCCAAGCCAAGGTGTAGATGTGGCAGGGGCAGATGTGCTGGGGCGCTTTGACAACAAACAGATACGGCAACTACACTGAGCAGCCGCCGCCGACGCCGCCAGCAACTTAGGCGCTGAGCAACTGCACCGAAGCCGAGGAAGCAGCGACCGCGTCCTCGAGCTCATCATCGTCATCAACAGGCAACGATGCTGACAGCTACACGGCAACGCCATCAGTGTAATCAACTTTCCGTCGAGCGGAAGAGTTGCTGGTGCAGCACAGCACAGCACAGCCAGACCACAGGCTGGTAGCAATACATCGCGGACAGTGGGAACTGGGCACTGAGACCAAGACCCCACTTTATGGGTGGCATGTGGAAGCGTTTTGCCCGTCTCTCCCCAACCTCGCTGCGCCACGGGACAGTCCCTAACTCTTTAGCCTCATTAAGCAAAAAAAAAAATGAAATACAAAACAGCATCCACAAAAAAGCTATCGCTGACATGTCTCAACTGACAGACTCCACAATAGATTAGCCAGATTCCGGTGAAATTATAATAACAAAAAGTGAATTAAACAAGAGAAATTTACTATTAATTGGATGATATAAAATCTGCAATAAAAAAATGATCAGACATGTTTTCAAATGTATCGATATTCACGAAATGCAGTTAGATATCGATAAAAATTAAATTAAGTAAAGTTGCGCGGGATATCTGAAATAGATATTCCACATTTAAAGTACTTACTTTTTATAGAGTATGAGGTACATTACGGATATTTGTAGATTATTTATATATATTTTATATTTATATATATTTTATATTTTTTTATATTTCATATTTATATATTTTTTATTTTTACATATTATACTAAAACATTTTTAAAAAAAAAATTTAAGGAAGAGAATACCATAAAATACCATTATCATAAAGTCAAAATAAGACCTATTTTCATAAAATTGAAACTGGTGACAATTTCACAGACAATCAACTTTGACCTCAGTCAATAAAAAACAACAAACAACAAGCAACACACAAGACACAAACACAACTTTAGACAGAGTTTCTCGTTCATTTCAATACTTGTCAATGACAAGAAATGCATTTGGCTTAATTTAAAAAAATAATGTTCATCCAGGGTTGCTCGTCTCGATTTGAGATGGTAATGTGAATGGCGTTGACACAGAGGGGGCAGGTGGTGGTGGTGGTGGTGGAGGTTGCAGTGGCATCCCAAAAGTGTCAAATGTGTTGTGTGATTTATGCAGTCGGTCGCATGATTTGTTTGCAGTCCGTCTATTTTTCGTGTTTATCTGCACAAATATGAGAAAGATAAATTGACGATGGTCGCAGTCGAGAGTCGCCTCCTCGCAGCCTGTCTGACCCGTCCAGTCCGTCCAGTTATCCGCTTGTCCATTTGACCAAATCGCAATCAGTTGCGAATTTTCACTTGGCAACTTTTACTGCTGTCCACAGCGGTGGCTGCTTTCATTCGTCACCTGGTTGCATGTAATTTTTCAGGTAAATTATTGAAACGTCCCTAACGATGCCATGACCATGTTGCCCCGTCCCCATAAGCCCGGTGCACCCCAGCCATAAGCCATGAGCCATGTGCCACAAGCCTCTCGCTCTGTTGGATCCGTTGCATCAGGAAGTGTTCAAGATTTCACAGCGGTTTGATTTGTGTGTTTCAAGCAATGATATATGTGTATCTCTACTTACCCATACAATTCTCTTATTCGTATTCGCATACGCATTCAAGTGTTGAAGATTTCGATCTTTTAAGTTGAGTGTTAATTTATTAGCATATACAAAAAACGTACATAAAACAAAGAGACAAATGCAGAAAATGTTAAAAAGAAAGTTGCATTGTAATTATGTGAAAAAATTGTACAATTATCATTTAATCAGTTTATGAAAATAAAAGTATAAAATATATCAATGTATGCATTTCCGTATGTATTTAATTTTATTACTTTGGGGCACTTAAACTACTTATTAAATTTGGAACAGCAGGTCTATTAATTACTAAAAATAATCATTAAAATTTCATATTTAAATCAAAAAACATACTTAAGTTAACAATATAAAAAAAATGCTCAGATTCACTTCAAATATTGTTATATATTAAATTTATTAAACACATTTTTTTGTAGTAGAAATATTCTAGAGTTGACCAAAAATTAATTTCTTGTTTCTATATTTAATAACATTTACTTACGGTGTAAGCAGAAACATATTTATATTTATGCCAAATTAGAAAGCTGCATGATTCACTTTTGATAAGAGATGTATACAATTTCAAAATTTATTTAGAAAATAATTGGCTTTGCGCCCAAGTTTGACACGCCTATCAGTAACTCTCACACTTTGGGGTTTTACAATTTGACTTGTAATTAACTATTAGCTGAAAAGTCCCGTTTGACAGATGTGGCTATCACTTTCTGGTACTAACAAGCCAACATTTAATATTGGTAGCTCGACTCGATTGATGTCGTTTCCTGTGACCAGTATCAGTACCAGTACCATTGGTACCTATCCATTGGAATGCCATTTCTAAATGGCCGCCATAATCAAGCGCTAATAACCTCATTTGTATGTCCAAGCGGGCCATTAACTTTTCATTTGGCACGCGAAAATGTTTGCATTGAACAAATGCAGGCAGCTCCGTCGCCGGCCAGATGGAGATTGTCCAATGGACTCGCCGACCAGTCAGCGACCGATCCATCGCCAGTCCCTCCCCCTCTGACTCTGTCTCTGTCACGGTTTTTGTCTGTGTTGGACTTGCAAGTAGTTGCAGTTGGACTTGGACGTGAACGTGGGACATGGACATTCGCTGTCAGAGCTCGCACTCGGCCCGGCCATAACTTGCGTGAAACATGTTAATAATTTACAATTTGGTATTCATAAATAAAATGTCATCTGGGCTCCTCCGACGCTCGCTGCTTGGCCCGCTGCTTGGCCCGGGTAATGAGCGAATGTTGATTGAGGTTATATTTCATGGCAAATGGGTGCCGTTGCCTCTGGCATCGCATGGGAAAGTCAAAGTCTCTCCTTGCCTGGTTGTCTTGTTGCCTGGTTAGCATGCTTGGCTCTCAGCTCGCAGTAGGTTGACGTTTGACACGCCGCACTAAAAATGTTTCGCCTCCCTCCACGCCCCTACCCTTACAAGCGATTAAATCCGCCAACTGACATCGTAAAGCAGGCAAAAGGAAGTTGCGCCTGCGTCTTAGTCTTGGCAATAAACACACACACACACACACACACACAACTGCAGTTGGCCATTTAGCTACTGCGCTTCTGCGTTGCCGGCTCAGCTCTGATTAAACTTGGGCCATTTATCGTCATTTATGGTAATTGTTTGAATCGCAATAAACCAGCAACCAGATCAATGACAGCTGTGAGATTCACTCGATTCACCACTTGCACTCGGCTTAGCAGTTCCACCAATTAGCAGCCAAGTCAATATGAAGTATGCCCAGATATGCAAAATACCTTCAAACTAAAAAAAATGCGACTTTATATTGCTTATTCAGTATTTTCAATTTTGTTGATTAAAATTTTTATCCTCCTGAAGCAGTCGATATTTGGTGGTCTGAAGTAATAAATTCTTTCTCGTCTTTATCAATAACTTTATTCTAAATTTAATTATTAGATGCGCTTTTAATATTTTGGTTAAGGTGAAGAATCTATTAATATTTTAGTATATTAATTATTAAATATTTCTATATAATATTTAGTACGTTTTTAGAAAATATGTTTTGTGATTATATGGACTCGAAACTGGCTATTAATTACATGCGTAATATGTGTGTCTTTAAATAAACATATCATTTTCGAATATATTTTGAGCATTAATATTTACATGAAAATGTTTATTTTTCTGCGCTATGCAAATAACAAAAATATTTCGTTACTAAATACAAAATACCAAAAATATATTTAATATTTATATAGCTTACAAATTAGATAAAAAATTCTCTTTATTTAAATGTCTTTTTTCTTTTATAATCATGGCAACATACCGACAACCCCCGATTTTTGCCATTGGCATATCAATTGGCAATATCTAGGAAGATATGCTGGATAATACTTTGAACAATGTTATGGAATTTGGCAGGCTGTCATTGAGCAGTGCTGTTATGTGGGGAATGGTTGACATTTAATTGCAAACAGATACATTGTGTCAGGGGCAAGTGACGTGAATAGTTGCATGCAACCCCAAGCCTGCAACTAGCAACTAGTTGGCTCTGCAATTGCATCCGGCCGTTGTGGAAAAGCTGGCAAATTAAGTGGGTGCCGCAAGCATTGCCAATGGAATTGGAAATGGAAAATGGAAAATGGAAAATGGCTCCAACTGCGAGTCGAGATGAGAGCTGTGAGTTGTGAGCGACTGGCGACAGCACTGCAGATGCATCTGCATCTGCATCCAAGTAGAGTAACTGTATCTGTATCTGTATCTTGTGCTTGACAATCTGGCTATCCGTCAGACTGTCTGTGTGTCAGTCTGTCGACAACTGCGAGACATTTCCGCGTGAGAAATGCGCAATTTCTGTTTATTTAATGCCAATGCATTTCGAATGCGCCGCCAACACGCCATCAGTTTTCAATCACGCGTTGAATTGCAATGCCCCCAACATGCCGCCGCAACACTCCTCACAGTTCCCTCTCCACTTGTCTTGCTGCATGCCATGATTTACTGCGCACTTGTTGCACCACAACAAAACCAGCAGCCAGAAGCAGGCTAAACGCTGCAACAGCAGCAGCTGAAAATCACTTTGCAACTTTTGCATCTTCTCATGACGCTGGCCCCCAAAGTGGTGTCAACAGCTCTTGGTGCGCTGAGTGATGAGTTACTCATCCGGAAATGTTTTTCACTTGCCATCTTCGCTCTGCCTAGGCACAGAGGCAGAGCCAGACCCGAAACCGAAAGAGCCAACAAAGCGTCTTTGTCAACGCCTGACAAATTAGGCTGTGAAATCTCACTGCCACTGCCTTACTCCCCCCCTCAAAGAGAGAAGTCATTTAGCCGCTTATTTTAGAATCTTTGTCTTTCTCTTCTTTTGTTTAAATATGCAAAATGTTGCTACATAATTATACACATATGCAACGCATATATATAAACTTATATATATGCATATTATTATATATCTATATTCAGTTTTTATACCCTTAAACACATTCAAATTAAGTAAAAAAGGGTATATTGGTTTTGTGCACAAGTATGTAACATGCAGAAGGAAGCAATATCGATCCTATAAAGTATGTATATTATTTTTCGTCATCAACAATACATTTTTATAGGCAGCTAAAACTTTTGACTTAAAATTTAGAATATAAGTTCACATGTGCCCTGAGCAGATCATCTTTTAATTTTGCCGATAACTTCATCTTTTTCCAATACATATGAATATTCAATAAGAAAAAGCAAAAAAAATGTAAAGCCAAAGCTTACAAATATATATACATATTATTGGTCAACTAGGCATATTTCGTAGAACTTTGATGAGAAACTTGCTATTCTCATATTGATTTTCATACATTAAAAGGGCGAAATCATTTTCCATCTACATAAAAATGTGCATCGATCATTAGAAAATGTGCTTTAATCGACAGAGTGTATTAAACAACTGATTACAGGGTATCTCCTAGTCGTGCTCACTCGACTTTAGCTTTCTTACTTGTTAAATTTAATTTAATTCGTCAGCTATATTTTGTTTTTTTTTTTTAATTTGACATCAATTACAATTTAAAGAAGTCATTTTCATCTGCATGTTTAAATGCAGTATTAGATATGTTTTTGTAAATCAGCAACAATTGACGAACTTATCAGTTGAGTGCACAGCTATGTTTTTATATAATTAAATTTGTTTATTATGCTCGTATGGTAAACATTTCAATGAAATTATCCAAAATACGTGTACATGGGTCGTAACTCATTTGGCAATCCTTGACTTGCATGCAAATAATAATTCCTGAGGCCTTGCAGCCAACGGAGGCAAAAGCTGCCAGCAACACACGCGAGGAGGCAGGGGGCAGGAGGCAGGAGGGAATGTGTGGCAAAGGCAAGGAATGCAGCGAAAGCCAAGGAGAAGTGACATGAAGCGATGCAAAATGCATTCCCAGTGATGATGTGATATGTTGTGTGCCGTCGCTGAATCTGATGCCTTGGATGATGATGCTGTTGCGTCGTCAAGAACAACCGCGTCGAGAACGAGGTTGATGAGCATGATTATGGGGCTGGAGACGGAGGCGGGAGAGTGGGTCTGGGTGTGGGTCTTGGTCTGGGTCTGGGTCTGTGACTGTGACTGGGTCTTGGTCTGGGTCTTGGTCTCGCTGCCAGCACAAACTGATGGTGACAATCTCAGCGCGGAGGCTGCTGCAACTGATGAGGTTAACAGCGATGCTGGAGATGATGAGCCGTATTATGTTACGCTGTCGCGTTCCAAGCTTATAGCGGAGGAGCGTGTCATAAATGTCGCACGCCACGTTACTGATGGCTGTGATTATGCACTCCGAACCCCAACTACTGCCCCTCCCCCCATTTAGCAGCACACTTCTTCTTGGTAATATTTGCGCTTGGCGACACTGGCACAAACAGAAAATTTGCATGCGCACGAAATGTCATCGAAAATGCATCATTAGCAGCTGGGAATTGGGCAAACAAGTCTATTTGTCGCCCAGCAGCGAAGACGGCGGCACAAGACACGACCATGTCGCGATATGCAAAAGACCTCAGCCCAGCGAACACGACTCCCAAATACCAATTTGTAGTAGGAACACTTGTTGGCAGCGTGTGGCGCTGATCCGTGCCTGCGCTGCCGTAGCCGGCAATCGCCTCCAAACACTTGTACACAATTCAAATGCAAATTCTCCATCCTCTTTGCCGATTGTTGTTGTTGCCACATCTGGTATCAAGGTGCTGGCCTCACAAGTCGAACAGGCGTCATGTGGTTTAACACCAACGAAAGGTCCACTCCACGGCTGACAAACTGAGGCATAAATAAATGTTTAAGTTACAACTAAATTTTACAATTTCGTTTCATCTACTAAATGTATAAGCAATTAGAGATGGATATGTATTTAAGTGCTTCATTGCGTTATCTTTTATAATCAAACACAAGATGGGTCATCCAATGCAGATTTCCTCACTAATCCTTTGTGCCATGACGCCGCCACGAAACTCCACGTTGACAATGCCTGCACCCACATTGCCTCTTATCGGGATCAGCGAGATCCTTACCATCACGTGGACCACCTCTGGAGCGAGGATCGTCGGAGGTGTGCGGCCCGCGAACTGGCTCAGTAAGTCGCAGCAGGGTGTTTGGCACCGGCTCTGAAGGTACGATGTACATTAGGGAGTACGTAGTTCGATTGCAGAACAGGCGGTCAGGCATCCAAATTCGCTCTAACCCATTGTCTTGAGGAATTTCATCGTCGTGGTTACCTGCAAGTTGGTCAGGTGCTTCAGAGTCTTCTCCACTTCGTAAATTTTCTTTCTTCATAGACATGATGAAAATTTTAAAGTTTTTATTTAGTTTTATAAAGAACTGTGTCAACTCGACGAATGACTTGCTTATTTGACTTTTCTTGTTGTAGAGTTGAGAAGTGTTGTAAAATGCTAAGGGCTAATCGATAATCCAATATATCGATTATGCTTATGGGAAACGAATCAGCGCTGCCAACTTATTATATTTAAATACACTAGATTTTTATTTATTTTTATTTATTGCAGATACATATTGTAGGAAAATTTGACTTATAATATCATTTCCTAAGGTATGCTGATGGGTTTGTGTCGCCGCAATCGGTACTGGTAACAAATTGGGCTACACGATGTGAATACGCAAAGAGTTCTTTATGTACTAGTTTATTTCATGATGAATGAGTGGTTTATATACAAAATTCTTAGACCTAAATATGCTGAAACAGCAATCGTTGTTCCATATGACACCTTGCCTTAAACAATAAGCTGAGCTTTGCAGCTTGTTGTATAATGGCGAGGTTCATTATTGCCAGAAAGTGATATTTGATTCTCATACACCAGCTGAGTAGATAAAATGTGGCCGCCGTGGGAAACAGCAATCGTCGTTCCATATGACACCTTGCCATTAACAATTAGCTGATCTTTGCATGTAATATTTTCTGCTTTTGAAGAAATCATAAACATATAATAAAATAAATACAATTTTTGCCAGGTAAAATAAATAAACTTTAATGCTGAATCCGTTGAAATAGTCATCATTACCGTCTTCAATGCTTGTCGTCGACATCGTCGGATACATTTTCATAATTAAAGGCTTCTGTGGAAGCGGCTATTCGCATCTATATTCATATATTGATAAAGTTGTAAAAGTTGAAAGTTCCGCAAAACAATAAAAATAAATTCTAATGAAGATTGCCGGACAGCATGGCGCAGTCAGAGCCAGTCAGAGCCGGAGCAAATCTAGCATCAGGACAGCAGGCTGGGCGCCATCAATGCCAGCAATTTTCTCTCCTTACATAAGCAGACAGCGCCCAAGCAAGAGCTTCGACCAGATGGGGCTGTCCATGGTGTGGGTTGGATGCTGTACTTCCGTAATTTTGCAGAGCAAAAGCGAGAAAAACAATCGAATAAACTGTCGGAGCATCAAAATTCAAACGTCAAATGGAGGCAAACCATCAGATTCACAACACCACCCAACCACCCAGTATCCAAGTCAGCCAGCCCACTGACAGCTATCCAGTGAAGCGTCAAAGTTCCTAATGCACACAACAAATTTCTTACATAAGGCATGGGTATTGGGGGAGGGAGCAGAGGCTGAACGAAGAATACGATGCAGAAGCAATCGAGGACGAAGACGAGGACGCATCAGGCAGAATGTCGTGGACAAAATGACGTTGTCACGAAAATTGCAGAATATAAAATTCCTAGTTCCGGTGCCACCCCGCCACGTTGCCCGACAGTCCACAGTCCAATCCGAGATCCTAACCCATGCCCAGTACCAAACCACATGCACATCCTGCCTAACTTCGATTTTTGTCCAAGGACGCAGCGCAAAATACACTATAAAAATATATAAAATAAAGAAGACGAGATGGCGCAAAATAATAAAAAAAAAAAAAATAAATAAGAGCCAACAGTCGAAAATAAGCAGGAAAAGGTTAGCGTGGGGCAAGTGGAGCAGCAGTTAAAGGGGGAGAGAGAGAACGGAAGAAACTTTTCAAAAATTATTGAAATGTCACGTAGCAACTTCTCAAATTGCAAAAATCCTGACGCTGTCGTTCAATGTGCTGTGTGCGGATTGATAGAGCGAGCCGAGCTGACTGAGACGAGCCGGGCGAGGTGGCCCCAAGGGGAGCAGAGGAAAATACGCTGCACTTGTCGCCTGCAGTTACCACCAAGAGTGAGAGAGTGCGCAACACAGAGCGAAAGAGAGCGAGTAAGGTAGAGCCAGCGAGTGCGAGTTAGAGAGAGAAAGAGTGCGCCGCAGTCATGCACTCGGACGCTTGTGCTGACACTAAGACGCCAGTGCCCAACCTTCTACGCCCTGCTTTCCCCTGCCCATTCCTAACCAGTCAGCAGTCAAGTCGCCGTCAGGCGCAAATCCAATGCACAAGCCCAGTTTGCTCTTTTACCCCCATTCCCAGGCGAACCGCAATTCAACGTGCGAACGACAGTTTGACCCGAGACATTTTTGGGTGGCAAAACATCATCAAAAGGATCAAGTTGGGAAAAGCACACAGCTCAAAATTGGCCTCAAGTATTCAACTTTTATGTACATACAAATATTTATTTATTTACATTTTTATTATTTATTTTATTTAGAATTTGTAAGATAAATTGAGAATTATAATTAATATAAAATATAATTAAATATACAAAAATATTAATAAATTTGTTGTTTGAGTGAATAATCAATTTATTTTTATTTTTTATTTCTATATTCTAAAAGAGATAATAAATTAAAAATGAACACTAAAAACTATGTTTGTTAAAATAAGAAATAAAGTTCAGTTTGATGCAATTCAGTAAAATATAAATAGATAATATTAATTTATTTTTTCTCAATTGTAAGTTTTCATTATATGGAATAGCACTACAGCTCACAATTTTTAACAGTGTAGCAATAGCCAGTTGGGAGTGGGTTGCTATCCTGACAGCATCTTGGCCATTACGACCAGCGGCAGCAGCAACATCAGCCTGAGTAACGAACACAATAACAACGACAGAGAGATAGAGAGAGAGAGAGAGAGAGAGAGAGATATGGAGAGAGAGGATGAGAGTATGACTGAGTTACAGATGAGGCAACAACAACGTCTTCGACGTCCTCGTCAATCGTCAAATGTCGCCAAGACGCTGTCAAATGCAGGAAAATGATGGGCAGACGAACGTTTGGACAGGCGAACGGAGGATGCGGATGCGGATGCGGCTGCGGATGTAAAGTCGTAGCCATGCCATGTTGTCGCTGGCATTAGGCAACTAACAGCAAAACCCAGACCTGACCCACACCAACCCAGCGCTCCCTTCCCCCCCCCCCATCCAACCCATAGACCTAACCCGATTCCGACCCCGACCCCGACTCGAGAAATCTGCGAGCAGCGCAGAAAGTTTTCATGACTTTTCTTTTATTGCACATTTCAACAAAACGATTGATGGCTTCCATGACATTTGGGTAGAGGTTGCAGGAGCATGTCGGGACGAAGATGGAGCATGGAGGCGCCCCCCTGCACAATATTCACAAGTTTTCTTGGCTCTGCCAAAGCAGTCGTCCCGACGATGCCGTAATATGATGGCGCAAGGATTAGTCTGACGTGGCGCATTTCTTGTATACTTCTTAGTTAGACATTTTGTTTCATGTCGAGCTTCCGTCTCGCTTCCAACTCCCAGCAGTCCTCTCCTCAATTTTATTGACGTGGCCCCCATCAATGCGCCGTCCACTAGGAACCAAAGCAGAATCTTCACATATGGACATCCTGTGTGCTGGCCAAATATGCTTTGTGTGGTGTACCCTAATCCTAAAGATCGTTGAATAATTGAACAGATGTGCGAACAGGGCAAGGAATGAAACTCAAAATCACATATCAAAAATATGTTACAAATATTAATAATAATTGTTAATTTTTGCATAAATGAAAACTGATGTGAAATTTATTTCACACCAAAAGAATACTTTTTAATTATATTTGTTTATTATTTATCACTCAGAAGTATTATAAAAAATTGCTTTCCACAATTTTAACTTTTATTATTAAAAATATTGAATTGATTATTTTTCAAAAGTTAGAGTATTTCAGTTTCTATGAGCTTGCTTTTTGAACTGCCCAGCTTTGTGGTAAGCATCAAAGTTTCTTTCTTGCTTGGCAACATTTTCTCATCTTTTTCTAACTGCTTCCTTTTGTCGGTGGGCGGGGGGAGGGAGGGACGCGCGGACGTGGCACGTCTCTGATGACAAGCAAGAACAATTTTTGACTGATGCGCTATATGTTATACGTCCAAGTCCACATTCACGTCCGAGTTGAAGTTTGAGTTTGAGTTTTTGGCCCGATGAAAAGTTGAAGCAAGTCCGAACTCTGACCCTTCCCGGCGCACAAAGTAGCCAGCGAACTTCGTTTCATCGCTCTCTCTCTCTCTCTCATTCTCTCTCCTCCAGTGATTCTTTTCGATGCATTCTCAAATGTATTTTTCATTGCGTATATGTATTGATTGATGTGGATTTGCAGTTGATAAACGTCGGCTGGATTGGGCAACTCAAGAGAATATGAATATTTTGATTCTAGCATTGAAATGTTTTGAGAGTATCTAAGAATTTAAGTTTTGTGTTTTTGGGATCCTTGGAGAAATAGCTTAGACTTTAAGAAATTCGATTTTCTAGGACAAGTCATTTTAATTGAAAAGAAACAGCTTTAAGGAAGAGCAGAAATTGTTTAAGAAACAGTCAATAAATGAAAGAAATTTGCTTGCAACTTGTTGGGGAAACAAGCAAAATCCTTTGTAGCAATAGAAGAAGAAAAAGAACAGAGAAAATAAGTTTGTCGCCAAGATGTAATAAGGACTCTTGTCTGTGTTGACTGTCGTTGTTGCTGTTGTTGGTCTCAATTCGGACAGTTTCGTGCCGTGCTGACTGAAGGACTGACAAAGTGACCAGCAACTAACAGGCATAAGGTCCTTGGACGGCTGTGCGGAGGGCCTGGGGACGTGTAGGGTGTGCAAAAAGAACGGTTGGCAGAGTGTTATGCAACGGAGCGACAGAAGCTCACAGAGTCAGGACCAATACACACATACACATACACATCAGGCCGGCTGACGCTTCCTGCCATATACTTAAGGATTACAAATTTACTGAAATGCTCTTCTTGCTGGTGCTGCTGCTGCTGAGCCACAGCCAAGTTGGAGCTTGGAACTTGGAACATACTCGTAAAATGCAACGACTGCAAAGAAAGAAAAGTCAATGCGCAGTCGAAGAGAAACTTGTCAGTCGCCGTCAATCAGGGGACAGCCGGAAGGACAGCCAGCGACCCAATAGTAGAATAACATTCAGATAGGACAGCAGGAAGTCGGGCGAGGGGAGGTGCTGTGTGTGTGTGTGTGTGGGTGCTGGTTGGCATTGCCTGGACGAAGACCATTGCAACTTTTGCTCGTCAGCAACAAAAATTGATGTGCTGCAGATGAAACGCCAAAAAGTTTGCCCTCAGCTAGACTCGTGCAGGCGAAAGAGGCAAGGCTAAGAAAGGCAATGGCAATGGCAAAGGCAAAAGATTAAAAAACGGAAAAATGTGCATGGCTAAAGAAAAACATTGAAGAGCCCCAGAGCAGGCGACGAAGCGTCGTCCAACTGACAACGACAAAGACGAAATGAGGTCGTCCCCGAAGGATGGCCAAAATATTTTACTGATTGTGTGCAAACTTCGATACAAAGTTGACGCAGACGCTGGCGCCGACTGCACGACGTGGAAAACGACGTTGACATCCTCTGACAATATTTGGTGATTGCACAAGATGCAAAGTGTCAACTGCTGACCTACCACCCCCCCCCCCCCCCCTACCCACCAATGGATATACTTAAATGGAGCGAGACATAAAGTAAGGAGTAAAAGAATCTAGAGAAAAACAAGCGACTCGAAAATTAGTGAGTGGATCGTTGATTAAAGTGCAAATAGAGTTGCCATGCTTGAAAAAGTGGAAGTACTTAATTATCTTCTACACCTTCATTTAGCAATCTTTTCAGAAACTCCAAAAAACTTATTTTTAGCAACAACAAAAACATTGCTCGCCGAAAATTTAAAAGATTTTAAATGTTAGTTTTTTTTTAAAGTATTTTTACGTTTTAAGCAAATTTGATTTTAATAAATTCTTGTAAAAAACGACCGATTGTTTTTTTACTTTACTATATAATAAAGTAGTCCGATGCAATTGCATCCGATGTGTGGATTGTAGACGGAAATGTGACAAGTTTGAATACAAAATTTGTCAGTTTCTTCCACTTTAAACAATCAACTCAAATACCGTAAATTAAAGAGATAAACGTAGTTACAGTTTTATTAATTTATATGGATTTGACAAAATGACAGTTAGTAGTTATGTATATACATAGATAAATATATATATATATATATATATATATATTTATTCGCTTAATCGGTCTTCCAATAAATGTCACATTTGAAAAACCATGCGATTGTGTGGCAAATGGTAAATGGCGGCTGTGGGCAGTGGACAGCGGACAGTGGCTGGTGGCCAATTGTCAATGGCAGATCCGATGGTCGTCTGACATGTCAAATAAATTAATTTGTGCAACGAGAAACGTCAAAACTAATTACAACGTCGATGCCGCTGTCAATTCAATTGAACGAACGGTCAGCTGCGGTCGACTGCGCCAGAGGGGGAAGGGGTGTGTGTGTGTGGGGGACGTGGTATGGTTGTTAGGAAGGTAGACAAAATATATTAATGACGTGTCAAAATTAACATTTCATTATGTGAATTTATGTGCGAGTTTGAGGAGTTTGACTGCAAAATGCATACTGTAAAAGCTGGCCACATTTAATACTAGTTTCTCACTCACTCTCTCTCTCTCTCTGTCGCACTCATTGTGATGAAGCCATCAATCTTTGGACGGCTCCCCAATATGTCGTATGTCAATCAATCAACTTGCGCTTTGGACTCCACTCGTCGACAACTGACCGCCAATTCCAATTGATTTCGTCAATTGATTTTAACACCCATCAGATGTCAAAACCAAAAACAAAATGGCGTCATTCATTTTATGTGTGTGTGTGTGTGTGTGTGTGAGTGTGTGAATGTCAGTGACACATCAATATTTTGTTAAATGACATTAAACTGTCTCATCGGCTTAATTAATTTATTGTTGTTGTATTTTCAACTCACACACTATGCGTGTGTGCGTGTGTGTGTGTGTGTGTGTGTGTGTGTGTGTGTGTGTGTGACATTTTTATTATGCAAAATCAATAATACAATCTCTTACTCACTCATTGGGAGTAGCTGGTCTCTGCCAAATGTTCGGTCATGTCCTTTTTGACACCGACAGGCAATGGCCACTGGCGGCTGCCGGCGCCGCCGACGCATCCAGTACAAAAAAAAAACCCCCTTTAAATTGATCAATTAATTTGGACATATTTTTTTTTTGTGTGCGTCGCGAGAAGCAGCCAAAATGAAAATGAAAATTAAAACAACAAAATGTGCCGCCTGACAGTTTGTCAATCGCATTTCCCTGCGATAAATGAGATCCAACTGAACCAGACCCCGGAAGCGAACCTACGGCGAACCGTAACCCCAAGCCCCAACCCCAGCCCAAGGGTGAATCGGTTAAAATGTTAACAATGCATCACTCGTCGTTGTGGAGTTTGTTAAATGTGCAGTTAACTTCACATATTTTTTTTTGAGGATTTTTGTAAAAAACGAGCAAAAAGAATGAAAACTCTTCAAGCTAGTTGAAATTTATTTTTTACCTAATGGGATTAAATATATTTGGATTCCCTTAAAATTAAAATATTAAGCTTAATCTATAAAAATATTTATATTGAACATTCAGTTATTATTTTACCTTAAATATTTATTTAAGAATTTAAGAAGAGAAAATAAATTAATGTTGATTTGAGAGGCAAAGCTCAACGGAATTCTAATCATAAAATCCATTATCTGGGAATAATGCGAAATATAAACGAATATATATATTTATTTGACATTTTTTTTTTATGTGGCACTAAATACCTCTCACCCACAGTCGGGCGGCATTCAGCTGACAGTCTGACAGTATATCAGCTCCCGTCAGACCCTTCATGCCACACACACTACACACACACTATGGCCAGTCCAGAGTCCGAGTTGGAACTGCTGTCATTGTCATTGTCATACATAGCTGTGTTGCTGTCATTGTTGTTGTTGTTGTTGTTGTTGTTGCTGTTGCCGCCTGCTGATGAAATTTCTATTTAGGATTAATACTTATGTCAATGTTTTTTGTATTAAAGGCAGGTGCAAAAACTTTCATTCACATGACAAAACTTTTGATGCTTTTGATGTGACGGACAAGTGTTACGCACTCGTGCAAGTGAAATGACCAATGGATGTGGGGGACTGGACGGTAGCTGGGGCGGCGGAGGGAGTGCATTGTCATTGATTGGACCTGACGTATCTTACACTTCAAGTTTCAATGGTCGCTGACAAGGCAGCGCGTTGATGAGGATACAGTGCTGAGCTGGATTCTGGTCCTGGACCTGGTCCAGGTACAAATTTCACAATATGTGTAGAATTTTTATTGTCAATGGATGTTTCATAAATAAAATAACGTATATATAAAATAAAATAAAATATTTGTATGACAATGTGTCAATGTATTGAATTCTTTTGGTTAACAAAAAAAAAATGTCTGTTTATGTAATTAGTTTGGCATTTGACGATTGACGAGAATATTATCCAAAATAATTGATTTTGCTGTCCATCTGAAAGAAGATTACAAAAAAAAAATATTTTCCCTTTAAACATATTTTTTTACAAAAGTTGTACTTCAGATGCATATATGTAAAATGTGCTTTATGTATAAATGTTTCGATTTATATTGTTCATTTATAATAAATGCAATGTACTCTTTCAGAAACGAATGTTATTGGCATGGAATTATAATAGGCTGGAGAATTAAATTTCTTAAGCTATATTAGAAAAATATACCCATAATATGATGATTACAATTTGAATTATATTGATATTATATAATAAATGCAATGCATTTTATCAGAGACGAGTTTTAAGGGCATGTAATTATAAAAGATTTGAGTACTTAAATGCTTAAGCGATATTTGAAAAGTACCCATTCGATATTCAGTTTCTGCGAGAAATCGTTGATTACAATCAGCTGATCCGGTGGTGTTGAGTATCAACCACATAAGGGTCGCTGTGAAGAGCACTTCAGCCAGGCTTAATCTACAATCAACACCATATACACATACACAGATGAGGCCCAGCCATATCCCGAGGCAGACATAATGCCATAATAAGGCTGTCAACTGTTGACGTTGACATTGTCAACTCACTTGTCAAAGGCGCACATCAAAGGCAGACGACAGATATGGAGAAGGCTCCCGTTTGTTGTTTAGTCTCTCTCTCTCTCTGTGTGTGTAGGTGTGGGTGTGTGTCATGGTGTGTGTGGTTTGGGTTTCTTGTCGATATTGTTGTTGTTGCCTGCTGATGGTTGCTGTCATTGTTATGGTTATGACTCTTGGCCCCATTGTTGCTGCTGTTGTTGTTGCTGCTGTTGTTGTTGCTGCTGTTGTTGCTGTCGCTGTTGCTGCTGATGACGTCCGATAACAATGTCGAATGCTTGCCGCTGATTAATTCGCTTCAAACTGAAAACAAAGGAGCTTTTCCGATAGCAGCAATCGCAGGCTGACAATCGCAGCTCTCATCGTAATTAGTGCCGCACGTATTCCGCAATACTCACGAGTCACAGGATAACCACCACAAGTCGTCCTTCGAATGGCCCAAAACCGGTGCTAATTAACATTTTAGCCCAATGATGACATTTATTGAGTTGGGACAAGTGCAACTTGCACGCGTTTTACCCAGAGCGAAGCCGTGTGTGTGATCAAAGATGTCCTTGCATGTCCTTTGTGTGCCTGAGGCAACTCAACCAACTGACAATTGGTTTTTCCTTGCCCTTAAGCCCCCACCTCCCCCCTTGCTTTAGTTAAGCCACAGAACCTACAAACGTGCCAAAGCTTGACAGTAATTGTCCAACGCTTTTCGCTAATGCACCAAATTGGCTGTTGACGCCAAATCTCACATTCTCAGTCTCGCACCAAATGCACCTTATTTCCAACCCCCCCCTCGCCGACCAGCCTGCCAGCCTGCCGCCTCTGATCCCAGCTGTTGCACTTGGCTGCGTGACACATGAGCAGCTAATTATGACCGGCCGCTCTCATTGCATCTGTATGTGTGTGTGTGTGTGTGTAATCGTGTGTAATGTGTTTGCTGTGTGGACAATTTGCGTTCTGGTCCTTAAGCAACCAATTGATTCATTGCAGGTTTGCATTGCAACTTGGAGGTGTGCATCTTAAGAGCATGACTAACAAATCATTGCAACACCTTAAAGTAGATTTGTGCATCCAATCAAATGTGTTGAATTTCCAGCAAGAAGATCAAATAAAGCTGTTGACATATTCTGGCATATCCAAATAACATATTCCCTGAGAATTATTGTTACTAAAGAATTACATTACTAAGAAAAGTCACTCGAAATATCCATTGTGCAACATAGATTCTGTTGGGTAAACTTATGCAACAGATTTGCCAGCTAAAGAGTTCTATTTAATGCTAGAAAATATATATGTGCAGAGAAGAAAGTCGATAATTCACTTGGAGATAAAACGCATTTACCAGGAATATATATGCGAACTTATTTAATGAACATCGTATGCGAATGAGAGCTTTAAGTTTTAACCTAAATTGAAAGCATATTTCAGCACGACACACATTTCCAGCCAAAGAGCAATGAGGAATGCAAACATACACACACAGAAACACACACACACACACACATTTATAGCCAGCCACAGACACAGCCAGACACACACAGACAGAGAGCTACGCACACCTATAGAGATTTACTGGAGACTAACCGACGGGCAGACAGACCAGACCAGAACCAACCCCATTTTGGCAGAAAACTCAGCTTGAGACATTGGCCAAGGAGCGCGCGAAATAAGCAAACAAAACAAATTGAGAACAAAGTGCGTCCTTTGCCCCCTACCCGCCCCGGCTACAGACTGTATATCCTGGCAAAGAGTGAGCTGTGTGTGTGCGTAGTCCTTTTGCGAGCAGAGAGCGTGTTTATTATGAACGGGTGGTGAACGGGGGGAGGACGACGTCGCCGTCTTGGCAGTGCAAGGACAATGAACTTGTCGCTTTCATCGTCGCCAAGCTCGTCAGCCTCGAAGTCAAATGTCAGTCAAAGGCGAAGACATCGCCGAGACTGAGTGGGAAACAGCTGAATTGGAACCCAGACCCGGACCCGGACCCAGACTCAGAGCACAGGCACAGGCACTGGCACTGGCAATATCAGCACGAAGGATGTCACTCACAGAGCGACTCTGGCTCTGCCTGATGGCATAAAGGATGATGGATGAATTTGTGATTTGCAGGTTAAATAAATATGTCTGGTCCGTGCTGAGCCAGAGCTGGACTAGCCTGTAGCTGTAGCTGTTGCTGGAACTGGAGCGGGAGTTGGCATGGGGCAGCTAATGAAGTGATTAGTGCAACGCCTCTCCATGCAATATTGCTCATTAGGCAGCGACAATTGGAGCTGGATGTGTGCGGGGGTGGGCTAATAAATAGCATCGTGCCCCGTAAGCTTTAGGATGTTTTCCAAAAAAACAAAAAAAAAAATAATATCAGCGCATATAAAACGAAGCACTTTCCATCGATCACAAATATTAAGCACATTTGTTATTTCGTTTATCCCGCCAAAAACGCCACCCAACTATTCCTAACAAAAACTTTGCCAACTTTCCAGCTTGTGGCAGGGATAGAATTTGTGGCACAAGGGGTTGGGAGGGGGGAGTCGGTGGCGGATTGTTGCTAACTCGTCGCATATGTGACTGTAGATGCAGATAAATTCGTGAAACGTGCATTGGGCTGGAGACTCGACTGCTGGAATTGGGGAACTGGGTCGTGGGCGTTGCCAGTCTAATCAATTCCAATTAGTTGTCCAGCCCTCTGATGTATTCACCGAAATTATTATTTATCATTTGGTTATTTGTTATTTATCTCGACTAGCCACAATTCGCACCGTTTGTGCGCAAGAGTTTCAAGCTTGTCCAGATCCCAGCCACTACATCCGAGAGAAAGATAGAAAAGAATTATATAAAAATTTTTTGAAAAATACCTTACATACAAATATTAAATTGTCAAAGTTTTTCGTTATATAATCATAAAAGTATGTGGAACCTTCAAATACTTCTGTGGCAAACCAGTTGTTTCTACAAAGTATGCTTGAAAAATGTAAAAGAATTTCATAAATATTACAAGTATGTTTTAAGAATTATCAAAAATATTGATTTTTCATGTCTTTGCATATTTTTTTAAATTTAAGCGAGATTTAATTATTAAAGGTAATCATCAAAATGGAGCTGGTAAAGAAATTGACAGACCGCGAGACGTGGACTAGCGCCTGTAAATACCCCAAAGGACTCGTCAGAATCAGATACGTTAAGTATGAGTATGTGTATGTGTGTGTGTTTGTGTGTGTGGAACCTTATTATGTATTATTGTTGTTGTTGGTGTAAGTTGTTGATGTGGCTATTAATTAATGCGTCATGGAATGACACACCCAAGCAGCCGAGCAAATTTATGAAGATGTATTTATAGTAATATATGTGTGTGTGTATGCATATACGTGTATGTGTGTGTGTGTGTTAAAAGCATATTTATGGATTATGAAGGCATAAATCTCGGCTGAGTTTTATCAGAAATAACACACCCACAGCTGGAGAGGTGGGTGACCATAGAAAAATGCCCTCACAATGATGATGGAATATGCGTATTTTTTTAATTAGCAACATTTCTACAGATTTATGAGTGTCCTTAGCTGAGCGTCTTTGATGTGAGTATGTGTTGGTATGTGTGTGTTTGTGTGTGTGTGTGTGTACTTCGCACTCTAGTGCGCATCGCTTGGGACTTTTGGGAATTATCTGCAGACGTGCTGGCCAATGATTTATGTATTCGTTTAATTGAGAAGTTCGAGACTTTGACGGCAAATCCTCGAAGCTTTGATTATAATCGCACCTGAGCAGCACCACCAGCAGCAGCAGGAGTAGCCACCGCAGCAGCAGTCATAGAGAAAAAAAATATAAGTAATTAGAGGGAGGTGTGCGGAAGAGCGAAAGAAACGCATGGAAATCGAAAAATAAATAATTGAGATGATAATTCCACATAATTAGCAAATCTCGAGTGATGATTTTCAATTATTATTGATGCCACGCCCAGCCCATACAGCCCAGCACCCCCTGGCATGCCACTCAACTTCTCCAAAGATTATTCGATTGCCATTCGCATTTTTTCTATTTATTTTCGCTGCAAACTTTTTGGACGCATCTTAATTAATTCCTGTTTGACGAAAAAACACTTTTACAAATTAATGTCGCCGCCTGGACAAAAAGTTTTACCTGTTCGGATGTGCGTTCCTTGCTCCTTGTTCAGGTTTTCGATGACCTCCTTCGCACTTCCCATTGGCAGCTTGAAGTCCATTTTGTCAACTTTTCACTGCGCACTCAATTTTTCTTCATAATTTTGCCGTGTGCACATATTGAATGCGTTCGTTCCAATTCATTCAATCAAGCAGCCATCCAAGGAGTCGTCTCTCTCATAACAATCGAACTCGTGGCCACGTTCACATTCTTGTCCATCTTCACGTCCGCGTCCAACTGTCAGTCAAGTGCCCGACACTCAAGCATGGACGCCTCACCGCTCACCGCGCACCGCACCATGCCTCATATTGGGGCATCCACACGTCACTCCCACTGACTGACTAACTGTCTGTGCGCCCTCCCTTTGCTGCCTGTCTCTTTGTCTGTCAGTCTGTCTGTCTGTCTGTCTGCCTGTCTGTCCTTCACTTCAGAACTTTAGCGCTCATCCTGCGCGCACAGTCAAGTTGAAGGACCTCGCAGCCAAAGTCGAAGCCAACTCGCTTGAGAGACATTGATTGACTTTCTTAATAGACTTTACGTCTTGTCAAAATTAAAGAAAGCGTCAAACTAAAAGCTTCCCATCACAGCCTCCTCTCCTACCCTCCTTTCCCCCCCTTTTCCAGTCCTATGCTCGAGTTAAACTCAGCTGACAGCCGAAATAAATAGCTGCAGCCTGTTGTATCAACCATTCAACGTGCGGCTTAAACAGAAATAAAAACTCGAAAAATGTTGCACAATTCTTAAGTGATATATAAAAGTTTTGACACATCTCCTAATCCAGTCTTATCCAACACGCTGCCAAATTAGCTAACCTTAACTATTAACTGAATTCTTAGCCCAAAGTTCAAGTTGCAAGTATCGACTTAGCAGCTGCCCCAGCGAATTCATTTAGTTGCATAATAAATAGAATTGGAATTTGACAAATTGATCAATATTTTAATTGAGTTAATCCCGAGACTTCGGTATTATATCTTTTATTAACTAATATCTTCAGATTGTTTAGTGAAATCTAATACTTATGAAATATATCAAACATAAGTTTTACAAAAACTTCTAACATAATTTTAATAGCATTATTTTTACTATTATTTGTTGGCTTTATAAAATTTTTGCAAATAGCTAGATCTATTGTTTTCATTTTCATTCAAATTCATATTATTTGTGGGCTTGGGGATCCCTATGCATCTCCTCAGATTAAGATATGTTTCCCTTGGATACTTCATCTTCAACTGGTTGAAGGCAACTCAATTTTCTCTGATGTCTTTTGAGAATTTCTCTTCATTTTCAAAATCGTTTCTCATTATTTAGTTATTTACCATTATATATAATTATATATTTTATTTTGTAGAAAAACAATCTATAATTGTGTTTAGATTTTAGAATTATCGCATTCTAAAACATAATTATTATAATTATTTAGCACTTAGACAACATAATAAAACATATCTCAGACAATAAAATCAAATTGAAGCAGTTTTAAATTTTAGAACAAATTTTGCATTATTTTTCCCTCTCAGTATCGTATATCTGATTGTTCTTTAAGACTCCCAAGTGCACAATGATTGCTGGGAATCGTCTATTTAGTTGTTTTTTTTCTTGGCGAGAATGTAAAGTACGAAAGCCGCTTATGAATTATGACACTTCAATCATATTAATTGGCAATAAATCAGGGCATGGCGAATATAAAGAGCGAAGAATTTGCGCCTTGCGTTGGATAGAACAAAAGCCGCCGCCAATCATTCAGTGCCCAAATTGGCCAACATTGAAACAGACAGCGCAAAGCTCCAAGCGAATTGGAACAAGCTCAATGCCTCAATGCCCTGACAGATCTTCCATCAAACGTGCGCTCACGTCAAACGTCAAATCGGCGTCGTGCCCAAGGACGGAATGGATTGGGGGACAGATGAGATGGGACGGGAGGGGACGGGGCATGGACTTGGGCATGGCCTGAACAGAACTGAAAGTGTTGTGAGTTATGACGAGGACGTGCACAAGTTGATCCATCAAACTGTTCAAATCCGTTGGCAGCGCACTTGAACGATTCGTCGACGACGACGACGAGTGCCGGGCCATGTCTTCCCAACGTCACCAGACATGACGGATGGTTGTGACTGTGGCCGACATCGAGGCCAATACGCGTTCACAGTTCAACGATGACCACAGCAGCCAGCCAGCCAGCCAGTTGACTAGAAGTGAGGTGGCAACTGGGAGGAACTACCACTCTCGGATACTGGCCTTGCACGTCTACCCTCCCCCGTCTCCCCCACTGATTGCTGGCCGTGACGAATGTGTCATACTGCAGATAATTTGATTTGTCGGTTCAAATGCAAATACTCGCACATGTTGATCCATAAATAACTTTTCCAACTGCGCCTCTCTATTGAAACAAATAATGATTTATGTACCCTCTAAAGGTATTTAATGTTAAAGTATAGTTTAGGAATCTACTTAAATTGTGAATTTATTCAGCTATATAACTAAAACATTTACTTAAACAAACTGAAAACAAATGCTTAACATATAAGCAATATTTTTTATAAATAATAATCAGCTTGTTCTAATTATAAACAACAAACAAATAATTTTCACAATATTAGCTAGTCGATAGAACTTAATGTTGACTAATAAATTACTTAAGTTTTTCTTAATTAACAAAAAATATTACCTTATTAAAATTTAGTGGACGATTTTAAATATTTTTATTAAATCTCCAACTTTTTTTCTGAGTAAGAAGCATACCAATAATTTATTTTATTTTCGAGTTACCAAAAAATAATAAATAAATAAATAATAAATAATAAATAAAAATAAATTATTTTTAGAGAATTTAAAATGTGTTAATAAAGTCAGGCTGTAAATTTAAATACTTTATTAGGTAACATCTAAAATAAATAGTTAGTTAATATTTGCCTGCTTTAAAAATCTCTTTTCTGAGTAAGCCATACCAACAATATATCTGATTTTACAGTTGCCCAGAAGTAAAATATTTTTAGAGAATTTACAATTTATTAATAAACTCTGAATATATTTTTAAATATTTTATTAGGGCATGTTACATAAAATAATTAGTCAGTTTAAAATAAATAGTTAATAAATATTTAATTAATATTGCTAATTCTCAATATAGCTATAAATAATTTAAATAATTGTCGAGTTGCTCACAAGTAGTTCATTTTTAAAGGATTTACAATACAAGACGAACAAATGCCTTTTTTATATTATTCCACATTCCATTTAATAGTTAAGGCAGTCACAAAAGCCAATAAAGTTGAACCTTTAAACCTGTCCTTAACTGTTTAATACGCACATAAAGCAAATTTTGCCATACTTTAAAGGCAGCCATTACAAAACAATCGATTATTGATTGCGCATGGAACTCTGGCAGCCTAGTTCGAAGCCAAAAAAATAAAAAGGAAAAGCGAAAAAAATGAAACAAAACAAACTCAGAGAATGGCGGAAAAAATGAGAAAAGGAAGAGGAAAAAAAGAGAGAGAGAGAGAGGGGAAAATAAACGACTGGCGGCCGGCAACTGGCGACTGGCGCCCGCAAATGAAGGGCGAAATTGGTTTGGTTTTTGCATGTGAATTTCACACAAAATCAACAAGTTGCCATCGGTTCGATGAATGGCAACGATGGTGGGACAGGGACAAGGACAGGTCTGGGGGGCTGGGGGTGGTTCGACGAGGCGAGGCGCACTTGAACTCGGGCAAAGCCAGCAGACGGCAGGCAGACGCTTGGCAAGACCCACTCCCAGTCCCAGACCCCAACACACAACACACGCACACGAAACCATTCGAACAGTGTGTATGTGTGTGTGTGTGTGTGTGTGCGAGAATGTCGACGACGAACAGGACGAGTATGGGTAACTGAAACAGGAGCAAACATTGGATTGGGGCATGGCAAAGCCTGGCAACATTAAAACGTGAAAAAAATCGCTTGCTATTTGGGGTATTTTTTTTTTTTGCCATTTTATGCGCCCGCTCGCCAGAAGGAAACTGAAACCGTACACACACACACTTACACACACACACAGAGAGAGCTAGAAAAACAATTTTTCCTGAACTTTTTGCTTTGTCTTTTCGCCAGGCACCCCTGCAAGCCCCTAACTCACCACTCCCCCCCTCTACCTATTCACTACGCTGCTCAGCATGTTTGCGTGGCCTTTGGCCTTGCGTTTGCCTCTGTTCTCTGCTTGCCGCTTGTTGCCATTGCCTTTCCTTTTGCGCCACACGCCGTAGCATGCGAATTTAATTCCTCGATTTTCCTCCGGCCTTGTCCTAGTCCCACTTGACTCTGTCTCTGAAATTGTAGCTGTGTGTGTAATGCGTGTGTCTGTGTGTCTGTGTGTGTGTGTCTCGACTGTCTCGTCTGTCTGGCAGTCTGGGGCAGCAGCACTTTGTAGGCGTAGGCATAGCTAAGCGAGATTCTCACGGCATCACTGATTCTCGAACACACGCAACACAGACGCTTGACGGGATGTGCAAAACCGTTTGGCGTTTTATTGTCTCACCTTTTAAGGGGGGCAGGACGGAGAGGGGCAAGTTGTTCGCCTCTCAACATGAATTACGACGCCCGATGCTTCATCAATCAATCAAAGGACCGTGAACGCATACGCCCCTTGGGCCCAACCACAAACGCACTTATCACCATCATCAACATCATCCTCATCCTCATCCTCGTCCTCATGCTTTGTACTCCCTTTGTGCCCCCTTTCAGACGGCTCCAATTGATCTGTGCTGGGTTTTTGGCTTAGGTTCGGTTTAGCTTATGTTTGCTCGTCAATCAGGTGGCATGATTGAACGTGTTTATCTTTGTCAATTTTTATCATGCATCACACGTTAAGCTCTGTAATTTTATAATGTTGCAATTTGTTGCAAATATAATATTTATTGCCGCTTTTATAGAAAAAATCGAATGCTTGTTAAATGCATAGCTAATATGTATGGGAATTTGTGGCATGATTAGGAAGCATTATTTGTACATCCTTAATAACTACAAGTTGTGCTAAAAACAAACTAAATTTACCCAGCTTATAAGCAGTATTTATAGTACCAATAATTGGCTTAATGGGCTCGTTTAAGTTTTATGCTTCTACTTAAAAAGCAATGTTTTTCCCTCAGGTATTTTGATTATTAAATTGGATATAAAAAGTGTTTTTGGCTACTGTGCACTAGTTGATTCCATGCAATAGAGTCGTGATTTAAGCCACTTTTGACATTCCAATTACCCGATAATAGCAAAAACAACAACAGCAGCAAGTTGGTCTTACAACAGGCAACAACAACAAACATTCGAACAACAGCAACAAAAACAATAAAAACAATTTACAACGCGTGGGACGTGGAATTGCAGACAACGTTACAAAAGCAGTTACCTGGTGATTACCACCAACGATATCACGTTTATGGGCCCCCTGGGGTTAATTGTATCGCAGCTCGATTCCGGCCAGATTAAGCGATCAGCGATCAGTGATCAGCGGGAGAGACAGACAGACAGTCAGACAGACAGCACCCGCCCACATCCCCGCAGCTGATCTCAGCTATTGATGCACACATTAAACGCATATTTAGATTAAAGCTGCGGAAAAGGCTTTGGTGATTTATGGACATATTGGTAATAAATCAAATGGCAAAATGTTTGTACCAGCTACGATCGGTTAGTGTATTGCCAATATTTCTATGCTTTATACCCATTAAAAAAAATGTGTAAAGGGGTTATTAGGAAGTTCACTGGCAAAGTGAATTTATTACGATTACACAAATATCGATATAAATTGATAATTTAATTTATCATAATTTTTGTACATCTTGAATCAATTTAGAAGCAAATTTGGTATTTAGGGTATTCTTAATTCTGGCATAATCTTTCAAATGATTCGTTGTCTTATTTTTTTTTTTTTGGTTGGCGCCAAATGTTCCTTAAAATTGGCATCGTTTACACTTGGCAGCAAGTGTCAGGCGGTATTAGAAGCCGTCGTCTCAGAAGCCGTAACTCGAGCCCCACAACTGATCAAGAAAGGTATCAGGGAAAGGGTGGGGGGGGGACGAGTTGGAGACTACCAAAAATTTCAGTAGCCCATAAATTCCATGTCGCTAATCGAAAAGTAATAAATGTCAGCAAAACTGAAGTTTTTTTCCCCGATCACTCTATATATTATATATATATATATATATATATATATAAATAAATACATATCTACACGAGTTGGCTTCCGCGCTTCACATTTGGAGGCAGCTTCAGTTATCGGCTTGCCTTTTGTGTTGGTGTCCAACTATTTCCTTGCACCTTTTTTGGTTTGGTTTTCTTCTCCAGCCTCGACTCCTCGATTCCAGTTTGATTGGGTGTCGTCTGCGTGCAGCTTGGCGTGAAATGTCCAAGGGAATTACTTGAGCCGATGTCACAATTGATGAACGAGCAGTAAATTGTGGCATGTGGATGTGGGTTTCGATGTTGTATTAAATTTCAGCACAACACAACGCGTCAGAGTCGAACGACTAATGCAACCAACAGAAGAAGAAGTAAAAAAACGCATAAAAAACTAATGACTGAAAAGTGAATCATCAAATCATCTGATATATATAAAAGTGAATATATATGAATACTTTAAAATGTCTATTAAAAATATATATTAATTTAATTTCTAGTTTAAATAAGCTCAAAATATTTGTAATAAAAACTTAATCAAATTTTATTAGTAGAAATTAAATTAATGAAGAAGATTTGCCTTCAAATAAATTTAAGCACAAACTCCACAAATCGATGATGCACTGCATCGAATGGGCTGCGTTGCTTGTTCCTGTCCAACTTTGGTTTTCCTGCATTGTTAATGTCTTCGTTTAGCATTTAATTTAACTGCGGTCATTGAGGGATAAATTATTCGTTTTTCAAGAGTTTCTTTCACACACACACAAAATCGAACAACAACATTTCGACGTATGAGTCCGAGTTTCTGACGTTTTGTGTTTTTGGCCTGTTTCGTCCTCGTTCAAGCCATTTGCCATGTGACGGATTACCCGTTGTTGACGGCGGTGCGGTGCGGTGCGGGGAGAATGACGACAGGCGTGCGTTGCTCCTGTTGCTGATGGGGCGCTGCACAACTCATAATTCACCCGGATAACAACACGATGATGCTGGGTGCCTTCGCCGGATGCTCGCTGCTGATGTCCTGGAATTTGGTGCTGGCTGTTTGCATTTACTGTTTGGCCAGTGCCAGTGCCAGTTCCAGTGCCAGAGCCGATGCCGGCGCTGACTGCGCTGCTGTCGTTTTGACACCATTTTCGGTGCGATGATATGGCATTCATCTTGACAGCCATAACTGCCGCCTGATGCCTCGTCCCTTGTCCCCCTGTCCACTGCCCATTCCTTCCGCTGCCTGCCAGGCCACGCTCATGTTGTGTTACTGCTGTCCCCTCGTCCGTCCCTTCGTCTGTCCAGCTGTCCAGCTGTCCGTTTGTGTGCGTTGTGTTCATGATGCATTTACGTCACTTACTTGAATGTTGCAACGCATTTTCAGCCACACAACAACACACTCACACACACACACACACACACACTCACACACACACACACACACACACTCACACACACACACGCATACACATGACAGCATAACCTCACTTGGCCACACACGCAAGGACATTGCTGCACACAACGGAGAGGGATAATAGAGGATGTAGGGAAGGGAGGTAGTGGGATAAGGACCAAATGCCTGACTGAAGCATGTTGCGTCGTCACCAGCAACTGGCTGCAACCAAAAAATGTCCTTGACACTTAATTCACGCTGCATTAATGCGAACTGAATGAAGTTGTTTACCGCGAACACAGTGGCACAAAATGAATCGAGAATCTGGCGAAAGCAAATTAACATTTTTTTAACTATCAATTTAAAACATTTTTCAGTGAGTAAAAGTTATTGATTATTTATACAAAATGTAAAAAGTTATTTTAAAAAAAACAATATGAAAATCAATGAAAATCAAAATCAAAAAATCAATTAATGACTGCAAAAAAATGCCGTCAAGCACTGCAAATAGGTTTAGCAGAATTCGTCTACATTTCGAGATGCTAAAATTTAATATTATTTGAAAAGTCAAATTATAATAAAAAATTAAAATCCTTAGATTTTAATTGAAGATATTAGAAAGTCTAGCAGTGTAAATCCTGATGTCATTCGTAGGATTTCAAAGGATAAGTATTTTAAATGAATTTAATAAGGTCTAATCAAAATTATAAATATTTTTTCAAAACTTTGTTATGAAACTTATAGTTTTTAGCAACATTTTAAAGCACTGTGCACTTGAATTGGCGATGGGTCTGAAAACTTTTAACCTCAAAACACTTTCCATCCATCGTTGGTCGACTAAACCATGGATCTACCCATAAACAGAGTACAGTAATATTGCGACACGATGCAACCAACAGATGCCTTGCCAAAAAAGCTCGTAAATTACTGGACAATTTTTGGTGCTGCAATGTTTGAGGGGGTTTGAGGGCTGCTGCCAAATATAAACATCAACGCAGAGCAACAGCAACAACAACAGCAACAACAGCAACAACAACATTCATCGCTCATGTTGGTGATGATGCATTTTGCGGTCTGTCACACAAAATGCAATTTGACGGAGCTGTGCAAAAACAGTTTTTCAAGCTATCAACCAATTTGGCCACGGCTGCACGCCGGACCAGTGTCCCCACGTCCAATGTCCGCTGTCCAGCGTTATTGTCCTCTTCCTGCTGCTCTTCGTGTGCAGAGCCAAAGCGGGGGGAGTTCGGCCACATTTGAGCCCACTTCTGACATGTGAGTGCTACTGAATGCCATATCATGGCGGGGTCCAGCATGACGATGATGTTAGAATGGTCAAAAATGGTAGGTGGCCCTGGTTGTTGTCCTTGTTGCTGTCTTTGTTTTTATTGTTGTTGTTGTTGTTGCTGTTGGTGCTACTGTTGCATTTGTCCACGCACCCACTAAGCATTTTTCGTCCAGTTTTTTTTAAGGTCTTTGCTGTTTCGCAGCGTTAGAACGAGCCGACAGCGTACAGTGTGCCAAAAAAGAATAATTCAACTTTTTTTTTCGTATTATTCAAGAAAAAATTGTATAAGTTATTCACTTATGAATACCATTTATGGCAAATTAAACATAAGCTGTATTAACTGAACTATGGAAACAGATCAGCAAAAAAACGAGTATAGAAAATTGTATAATAAAGTTGTAGAAATCTGAGTTAAAATCATTTTTATTTTATTAATTTTATTTATTTGTATGTAATGATTAATATTTAATATATTTTTGTACATTTTATTTATTAGCATTTTCTTCGCTCATTTATTATTTTAACACGAATTCGAAACTCATTTTAACTTATTTACTAATATTATATTTTCTAATTACTTTGAACTCTCAAAATATTTTATTTAAGATCGAAAAATAACGTTAAATCCTTGAAATTTTAGACAATATTTATTTTGTTTTTAAGAAAACTATTATTGATTTAAACAAGGGAATGCTTACAGAAAAATAAATAAATAATTTGAAAAACACATATTATTAAAATATCTCGTCGAATTTTGTAAATAGCTACTAGATTTTGCCCACTGTAAACTATGTTGTTCATTTGGACATGTTTTTTTAGCAGCTCTAATATTTCGTTTTTCTCTGAGTGTGGTCAATGTGTGTGTGAGAGTGTGTGTGTGTGAGTGTGTGTGTGTGAGTGTGTGTATGTGTGTGTGTATATTAGTGCGTCCTGGACGAGTGTTTATGTTGGCGGATTCATGTCGTCACTGCGTGAAATGTGTGGCATATAAAGGGAAGCGTCTGTGTCGAGGCTAGTTTTGAAATTTATGTAGCGTTTGTGAGTTGGTTTATTTTTTGGTGGCTACTGCTCACCAGCATGACCATTAACTACCATTGTCCGAGTGTGTTCATGTCACAGAGACAACCGAACAGCAGCAGCAGGAGCAGCACAAGCAGGAGCAGCAGCAGTAGGAGCAGGAGCAGCATCAGTAGCAACAGAATGGGTAAAGAGTCCTCCAGTTTCAGTTGATGGCACTGCTGTTGATGGTCGTAAATGTCAGCAGCGCGTGTTTGCCCGGACAGTAAATGTCTTCAGCTGCAATTATCACACACCTCCGCACACACGACTATGATTGCCACAACTTTTGGCTGTTTTCTAGCTAACAGAAAACATATATATATATATATATATATATATATATTTTATAGTCATAAATCAATCAGTATGCAATAATTAAATGTCTGCTTTGTACATTTGTATATAAATTGTTGGTGACTGTATTGGCCAGGTGGCTACCAGTTACCAGCTGGATCACAAATCCGTCAAGAACTGCTTTTAGCTGACTCAGTGAGTTTATTTTTGTTTTTTTTTTTTAAAACACTCCAACCCGTTTCTCTCTCTGCTCAGGCTTGGGTGTCAGGGACGGCCATCAATTTATTGCCGATCATCATGCGATGCGCCAACTGATGCTGGGTTGGGCCACAAAGTGAAGCTGGAGAGGCAAACAAATCATGTCATGTCACAATATTGACGGTTCCTCTGATACCGAGTGCTAAGAATACATATTCATAAACAAAAAAAAAAAACACTATGCCATTTGCTGCACACGTAAACCTGTAATCAGAGCTGGTTTCATAGTCAGAGTCCATCAGTCAATCCTGGCTGACTGAGTTGCCTGTTGCTGTGACGGAGAAGCAAAAAACATTATTTGAAAATTACACTTGCTGCATATCATCCTCCTCATCTTTATGATCCAGTGGCTTAGTCGAAATAAAAAAAGAGAGAAAAAAAAAGTGATAAGCAGTGCTTTGATCTAATGAATATTTCATGTTGCATAAATTTCTCCAAAGAGCATCACTATGCTTGCAGCCATGCTGCATCCACAATGAGAATGGGAATTTCTCTAAGGATGAACAAATTGATGTCATTTTGATTTGCTACTGATTATTTGTTTGAGTTCATTTTATGGTAATGAATGCAATATTGAAATCAGACAAACTTTTTTCAAATGTCAATGACAGCAAAAAAGAACAGTGAAGATATAAACTAGGCTTTTCACAGAAACCTGTCATTCGTTGCCAATTGCAATTGTGGTATTTATTTTACAATTTACGCTGTCCGCTGCAGATTTTGAATATCATCTGCTTGCTCTTCTCCCCCCTCTTAACACAACCTGTTTCCTAAAATAAACATAGATGTAATTGCTTTACGTATTTATTTATTTGTGGTTTTTTTTTTTATTAAATTTTCAAATTTTATTCACTTTATTGACTGCACTTTTGATGGGTCTGCCAGGGGCACGGCTCAATGCAGTTGCAGCACAAGCCTGCTCTGTGGTTGACATTATATCCAAGAGGTGGTGGGCAGGGGCAAGTTACATGCGTCAGTTGGCAGTCGTCAGTGGTCCATCGTCCGTCGTACGTCGTGCCTCGTCCGGTTGGTGGTCCTAATGGACTTTTGCAATCATCTGTCAGAGCGGCGAGCGGCTATTTATTTTTGCCAAATGTCACCGACTTTGCGTCGATTCCATCAATCAATCGCGTCGAATTATAAATAACCAACGACTCCGCCTGACCCAAGCAGCGAAAGCCACCAAGTCACCAAGCAGCCAGAATTGAGGTTGGTGACGATTTTGAGAAATTGCCAATCAAAGGAACCGCAAAGAGTTCCCAGTCACGTTGCAGTTGACATCAACATCGACTCCCTGGATCAAGTCATGGTTGCCATGTGCTAAAAACAATGAAATGTTTCGCATTTCTGTTCTTGATTTCCCCCCTTCCCATTCCCATTCCCATTCCCTTCCCCTTGCGCCCATTGTTTTTGATGAATTACACGCCGAATTGTGCATTGACAATTGTCAATGTCAGCGGCAAATTGTTTTGTTGTGGGCCGGGTTAATTGCCTCGATTGTTGACTTACAATTTATTTACAATTTCCCCCCTCGTCTTACTCTACCTACTTGCTTTATTACGTCATGAACTATTTTTTGTATTAGCAAAGTGAGAGATGCATTTTATAATGTAAAGAGAAAATTATTATAAGCCCAATGTAAAAGTTTTTCTACGAAAAATCAGATTTGATTTCTATTTTAATTTTTCATTAAAAATCAAAAATATATGTAATATTTAATAGAATCAAGTCTATTTTTTTATATTTTTAAAACAACGTTTTTTACTTACAAATCCAGATGATCGTCTTACAAAAATAAGCACCAATTATAACAATCAGTAAAAAGTGTAATTTAACTTTAACAAATATTAACTGCAGCTACAAATTTTTTTTTCATAATTGATAATAAAGGACTTTATGAGCCAACAAGTGCAGCAATCAATAATTTGTTATCAGAAAAAAAAAAATCAGTTGCGCTAATCTAAAATTCAGTCAAGTGAGAATTTTCAAGTGAACTCTAACTGTGAGTCGCAGCGCGTAGAGAGATTTGAAGTGTATGTTGCAAGTATTACTAATAAATTCCCACTTGCTTTCACCACTCGGAGTTGGGTCTTCTGGCTGCTTATCTGTCAAGTGCAGCGAATCAATCAAACCAATTGAGAACAGGCCGAGCTGATGATGACGATGACTATGACTATGACGATGTGTGTGTGATTGAACAATAACAAACTCTGCAAGTATCTCAAAGATACCCATAAGAGAAGAAGAATGGAGTGTGGGGGGGGGGGGGAAACAAAAACAATTACAGTGTGTACGAGTGCAAGTATCGAGTGGAATATGGTCGCATTATCATTTACATGAAACGCTTTGGTGTAGTACAATTTGGAGTGTCTCTTGATAATGTCAATATCATCATTCAAATTTGAAGCGGCAACCTGACTGCGCTTTCAATACCATCAACATCAGTTGGAATACCAATACCGATTCCATCGAATTGTGCCGGATTTCACCGATTGACAGGCCCCACAGCCTCAGACACCAGCTCAAACATGGAAATCGAAATCAAAAATCCGCGCAAACAATCGATTCAACGGAGACGGCGACGAGGAAGGCGACAAGGAAGACGACGTGGAAGACTACGAGGAAGACGACTGCATTCGCACTCAATGATCTTGTGGCGAAGTCACATAGTCACTCAGGCGAACTCGATGCCATCAATGTCATTATCAATATCAACAACGTGATTGGACACAAAAACCCCTTAGACAACTTTGGAGTTGGGGCACACACACAGCAACAGCAGTGAATCGATCTTCTTCTTCGTCATCGTGTAAACACAGACGCACTAACTGCACTCAATCAAAATTTTTGATTATTTTGATATGGACGCAGTGCTTCAGACGCCGCCTGCCCCATTGATAAAGCAGCCCAAAACACCAACAACAACATAAACACACACACGCACACACACAGGCGGGCAACGGGATGAGGCGAGAGAGTCACAAGTATTTACTTGGGCCCTCGCCTATAATAACAACAGCAACAACAACAACAACAGCAACAACAACAACAGCAACAACAACAACAACAACAGAGGAGAGTTTCTCTCGTGGTGTTGCCTGGAATGATTGCAGCTGCATCTCAATCTGCTTGTCAGCGTATCCATATCCATGCTATTCGTGGAAGTTCCACTTGAGGGCCTCAATTGTAAGAGAATACGAATTTAATTGCAGAACACAAACATTAAGCCGAAGAAGAAGAAGAAGAATGTTGCACGCAACAACAACAACAAAAACAACAACTCAACTCCAGGTGTAAATCGTAGGGGAATTCGAATTCGAATTTGTAGGAAAAAGCAAATATTTTGAGTGCAATGAGCTTTTTCAGCTAGCTGCAGGTTTAGACATATTTGTTTAGACTGATTGTAATTGCACTTGTTGACAAGTTTATGGGGAATTAGTAGTTCTATAGTAAGAGACCCTCTTAAGGCTCATTTAAGTTGACAATAAGTTAAGTAAATTTAATAATCAAGGCCATATCGGAAGCTGTTACAAACATGATTAGTGAAAAAATATTGACAGACAAATATTGATTAATTGTTTGACATAAAATATAAGCTGAAAATAGGGCTTTGTAAAAATGCTTTTATTTTATAAATTTGAAAGTTTTAGCTATATATAATTAAATATTATTTTTAAATATTATATTGAATAATAAATTAAATTCTTACAATTTGATTGCAACAACTTTTCTGTAAGCATATTTAATTTGTCATTATTTAAAAATGTTTTTCTAATAAAAATTATATGTTAATTAATTTTTACACCCTAAATCTCACATAAATAAAATGACAGCTGATAATTATTTATACATTTGTTCAAGAAAATTAGAAATCATTCAAGTCGAGCAAAAAAGTATTTAACAAGAATACCTAATTTAAATTAAATTTAGAAGAAAAAAAAGAATTGTTGAAATAAAAATGTTGAATACAAATGAAAAAATTAACAGAAAAAACCAACCGCTAAGAAAAAGCTCATTAACCTTTTCTTTTTTTGTGTGTACTCTCGACTATTTGTGCACTTGAAATAAAAAGAAACCAATGAAAGATAAATAGTAAAAGCAACAATTCAAGTGCAGAAACAGAGAAAAAGAGGCAAATGGAATTGGGATCGGGTTTGGTTGTGGATCGATTGACGATGATCTGTCAAATGAATTCGTATTTGCGGCATTGTGTTCGACTCTGAATTAGAAGCTGAACCAGGTCTCAGAGCTTGGCTCAAGTCGGTCAGATCTGGTGTTGGATCTGTGTTTGATTTGTTGCTTTGATTGATTGATTGCTTGATGCGGCGCGCAGCTTGTTTGAAGTAATGATTTTCAATATATATTTTTTTTTTTTTGCGCGCCTGTAACTGAGCGTGATATACAAATTTCTGGATTGGTTCCCACAAATGATGACATTGCGTTATTTTGCGCACGCACAAAAAATACTCTATTGACACCACCACAGTGGAGCCTCGTCTCCGCTGCCTGATTGACAACTCACTGCCAGATGGGCAGAGCGTTGAGAGTCGCGTTAAATGCGTGACTCTTGCAAACTTAACTAACCCAAATATTTTGCATGCCATACAAAAAAACCGTATCGAAATCCGTATTCGAATCTGACACAGAGTCTCAGTCGTTGTCCTGGACAGACTAATCAACAATGCATCGATATAAAGGTGAAGCTTCAGTTTCTGTGAAACGCCGTCAGCTGATGCTGCAGATATCTCACATCCCATATATATATACACTACTCTATACGATGGTAAGTAAGTCTGCCAATCGTCTGGCTCAGCTACTCCTTCTCCAGTCTCTGATGCCTCTTCGTCGTCGTCGTCGTCGTCGTCTGGCGCTATATCTTTAGCATCTCTGGCCATAAATAAGCGCAGACAGTCGAGTGCCTCTCGCAAAGGGCTTCGGCTTCTTATTTTCTTATTTTTTATTTTTGGTTTTTTTCGACCCGGAATACGTACGAGTAACCAAGTAGGCAACTACTTGTACGAGTACTCGCACTCGTACTCCAACTCGCACTCATTCCTTCATTGGTAGAGTCACGTGTATTTCGCACTGTCGATGGCAGATTGGCAAACTTCTGATGTTGAGTATTTTAGGAGCATGCGAACCACTTACACATCCAAATAGACACCCACTTTACCGATAAAAATATGCCAGTTTAGCAATAAGTTGAACTTGCTTAAATTTTGAACCAAAAATTATATTTCTTAAGTATTAATTTTGATTAAAAATATTGATTTAAAATGAAATTGAATTTCAATATAGATAGAATTTCAGATCTGCAATTTTCTACAACTCAAAAGCTGTGAAATTGTCAACATACAATTTCTGCTAAGACAAATAACAATGCCAATTAGACAACTCGTTAACAGATTCTCAATCTGCCAGTTGCTGGAGGCTCTTTCAGTGCTCTTATATCTAAATCCGAATCCGAATCCGTATGCCAAACCAAATACAAAATCGTATCGCTAACCAAATGTCTGACAATTGGCACAGCGCTAAGAAATATCGCCAAATGCCAGAGAAAACTCGTGAACTGTCAACATCAAACGCTGGCTTGGCCAGTGAGTGGCTGTTTGGGGCTTGGAGCTGGGTTTGCGTGTATGTCGCTTGGCTCATATCAGTCAAGAGGAATCTCTCTGGGCCGCCGAACATGAAGACAACACACAGGCCAAAGCGACAGACAGGCCAAAACAGAAGACGGGACAGAAAGTGAGAAGCCGGAACGAAGACGCCGAGAGAGATTTTAATTACATCTGCAAATGGATGGCGACTGGGATTCGAATTGGAGTTGCAGTTGGAATTGGATTGGGTGTAGTGTATGGAACGATGGGGCGCTGGCAATTATTTACATTAACACGATCACAACTCAGAGACACTGCACATGCATCATCGTGTGTTTATTTTCTTGCTTCTCTGCGATGTCGATCGAGATCGTACCCCAGACCAGGGTACCCAGACGGCGACAGGCGTCGTCAGAGTCGAGGTTGGTGCAGTGGGCTCTGGCTGAAGCTGCTGGTGCCAGTTGCCTGTTGCCTGGTGCCTGCCTTGTATGCATATTAATTTATTGGAATCATGTTAGTGAGTCGATATTGATACAAATCCATTTTCGATCGCACTGCTCCGATACGACAGGCCCAAGTACGAGCAGTTTACACATTCACAACCACATCTGCATTCTGGAGCTGAAGCTGAAGTTGAAGCTGCTGGGCACACATGCTGAGGCACAGACGGCAGCAACATTGCACAACACACACTGCAATACGCTACCAACTGTGGCACCACCATTCCTCACCCACCCGCGAATCGCATGCACTGCGATCGTCTTGAGCTTTAATCCCTCGGCAATGGCTATCATGCGATTGTGGACAGTTGCTGCCATGTCCAGGCAGGCAAGACGGGGAGCTGCACCAATACAACAGCTGCATGCCACATTTGATTGTTGCTGTTTTCTAATTAAATTCAATCGATTAAACATTCGATTTACTGCCGAACACACACAAGTCTCATCCTAATCAGGCTGCTTCTTTGACTGATCAATGCACTTAGAAAAAAATAGAGATCCTCACAGATGTTTCTACAAATAAAGAATTAAAAATATGTATAAATAAATTATATATTAATTTTAAATATATATTAATTTAATTATAATATGTAAGATATATTATTCTTCAATGGGCATCATCATTTTATTGTATCAGCAACCCAAGAGACATTCATTTTTTATACTGATTAAAATCCCTAAAATCGATAAGAAACATAAATATTTACAAAGAATCATTACCACCAAATATTATTTCTTAGTGGAAGAATAAACATGAAATTATATTTACTACATATCCTCTATAAACTGATAATTGGTTGCCTATTTTCTGTACCACATCTGAAGGGTTCTCATCCGTTTGATTTTCTTCTGCAACTGCAAGATGCCATACATGAGTGCCTCAGCTGTGGGTGGGCAGCCTGGGACGTAGATGTCGACGGGTATGATGCGATCGCAGCCACGCACCACCGAGTACGAGTAGTGGTAGTAGCCACCGCCGTTGGCGCAGCTGCCCATTGAGATGACCCAACGTGGCTCGGGCATTTGGTCATAGACCTTGCGCAGAGCCGGCGCCATTTTGTTGGTCAGTGTGCCGGCGACAATGATGAGATCCGTTTGGCGTGGCGATGCACGAAAGACGACGCCAAAGCGATCCATATCGTAGCGTGGTGCAGCAATGTGCATCATTTCCACAGCGCAACAGGCCAGGCCAAAGGTCAGCGGCCAAACGGAGCCTTTGCGTCCCCAGTTAAGCAAATCATCTAAGCGAGCCACCGCCCACTCACCCCAGTGCACCTGATCTCTGCCAAATGGCGAGTAACCTTTCTTGGCCGGAACACCGAGCTTGTCCACATTGTGCATGGTCTTCTGCTTGCGCATCCACATGCAGTTTATCTGCGGACCAAGCTGGGTTTTGCGAGCAGCCTGGGATAAAATGCTCAAAGCCAGCATTTTGCTGTGAATAAAATGAGTTTTGCTTGAGTATAAAATGAATTTATTTTGTATAAATTATATTCACCAAGTTTAGTTTTACTATTTTGCTTGTATAACTTTCTATTTAGCTTTCAATTGGAGCACAATACAAAATTTGACAAATGATTTGTAGTATTGTACAACACTGGTTGATACAACCGATGAATTTCATCGATAGTTGAGAGAAATCATATGTTGCTGCTAAAATTTATTTTACTCACATTTATAAGTAAAAATTAAAAGTGTGGTGTAATTAGTATGACTATATAAGAAACAATGGAACTAAATATAAAATATTCGATATTTGGGAAAACATGACGTGGAGTGTGAGAGAGAGCTAAAAGTAAAATCAACTTTACATAAATCAAATTGGAGCCACTTTGAATGAATATAAAATAGGCCAAGTTTTATCAAGGAACTGAGAGAACTTCGCGCATATAAGAAAAAAAGAGCAGAGAGAGGGATACTCGAACAGATGGAAATAGTTTTTATTTACAATGAAGATTAACTACTTTAATTTATTTACTAAATAAAAAATGTGTATTTATTAATGATTATTTTTTTTATCAAGCAGATCCGATTTTATTTATATTTATACAAATCTTTCGTCAATTAGTTTTTAAACAACGAAAAACATTTTGATTCGCAAAGTAAGATGTGAAAATTATAATATTTGGCTTAGGAATGCAAAGTATATTCCCAAAATGTTAAACAAGAGTTTTATATATGAAACCTATTATTGACTTGAATCTCTGCTTCAGCTGTTCAGAGTGCCAAAATATAGTCTGGTCAAACCGATACATACAGACATACATACTTATATAAATACCTATTTACTCTCAACAAAAAATATGGCCTTTGGTGATAAATGACAAACTGAAAGTTGGTCCAACGCCCATTTTGACAGAGTTGTCTGGCCGCGTGTGGCATGGCTTTTAATCATTCCGTTCGCGTCATGTCGCACTAATTGTGGCAATTAATTGTCGAGCATTTTTTCGAGAACTTTCTTTGGCGAATTGATTAAAACGTGATGCGATATGGGCGTGAGTATATATATATAGAAACAGATCTATAACATTATTGCTGCATCAAATCACACACAAGAAAATTCCAGAGCGCTGTACGATTCATCGATGTCATATTGCCAGGGGCCAATTGGGAGAGCATGTTGCTGCTGCCAGGAGGGAACAGGGACCGAGAAATGACAACGACACGTTGACGTCCGAGTTCGAGTTCGAGTCCAAGTGGAGAGCCTGTAGTATGCCTAAGCAAGCTGGGCATGTCAACAAGCGCAACTTGGACTGGGCCGGCCAGGGGCAGCCCCGAAGAGCAACAAGTCAAGGCGCGCTGACAGCAACATGAGCGCAACAGCAACAGCAGCAGCAATAGCAACCACAACGACAGCAACAGCAACAGCAAGAGCAGCAGCAGCAGCAATAACAAAACAAGAGCTGAACGATCGTCGATGCTGAGCTCAATGATTGGGATTGAGATCGGCATCTCGGGATCGGCATCGGCATCGGCATGGGGATTGTGGTTACGTGTATAGAGTGGAGTGGAGAGTGGAGTGTGGAGTGCAGAGTTGTGCTCATCTTCATCTGTTTGGGCTGATCGCACGCACTGAGACACAAACCGCGTGTGTTTTTGTCGCAAATCGCCAGATTGCGATCTCATTAAAGCGAATTATTTGTGTTGCTGCTTATGTTCGGGCCTGTTGCAACTCTCACACTAACTCTCCCCAAGACTTCAGTTCCAGTTCAGAACTCCACATAACCAGGAGCAGGCATTTGCCATTGGGTTTGCTCTCTGCTGCTGCTGTTGTTGCTGTTGTTGCTGCTGCTGTTGCAGCTGTTGTTGCTGTTGCTGCTGCATTCGTGATTGTTATCGTTTAAAACAAAGTTGTTGTTGTTGTTGGTATTTTTGTTGCTGTGAGTTGTTCTCGTTGTTCTGCAGTCGCCGATTTGCCAATCGTTTAAGCTTCCAACCCCCCTATTCCCCTCTGTAAGTTGCATCTTGCTGCTGCTGCTTGTTGTTGTTGCTGTTGCTGCTGTTCTTCTTCTTGTTGTTGTGAGTAAAATGTGCGATTAACGCGCTGCCTTCGTAATAATTTATGCTATGCCCGCTGTCAATAAGTTTTAGGGTTGTCACCCATTCCCTGTGTCACACGATCGGTGGCCAAATTCAAATTTATGCCCAACGCTTTAACTTTGACTAGCAAATTCAGCTCCGTCCGTTTACAACCAGAAACAACTTTCCTGCTAAAATATACATATTTATTTGTAGATAAATGCGATTTAACTCGTAATCCAACAAGAAGTGAAAAAGCTACGTAAATAATGCGAATGCTTAACTCTAAATGTTTATGGGTTTTGAGAATGTCAGAAAAATATTACAGGAATTTGAATAGCTTTTTTGTTATTTATTTTGCTTTTATCAAATTAAAATATATTTTATTAGATTTGTGTACAGTTTTTATGGTACAGCACAATTTTTATATATCATTCAATTTTATACAAGATTTTATTTATTTATAATTTATTCAGTGATTATTTTTATTATTATTTAATTTGCTAGAATTATTTGAAGTGCTTCTAATAAAAAGAGCTTTGTTGTTTAATAATTTAATGGTTTGCTGATTTATTCATAGCAGTGCTAAAAAAGTAATGAGTTAAAATAAAAAATGGGGTATTTAAAACTAAACTAAATGCTAATCCTACGTGAAATCCATCAATTAAATGAGCAAAATAAATCCCAATAGAAAACGTATCAAACATTGAGTGGTTGGTTTTTTTTTTGGTAAGCCACATGCAACACTAAAATACACTGAGAGAGATTGAGTTTTATTTATTTGGAGTAACACTTTGATTCAGTGGTGACTGGTGACACATGCCGAAACCATATTTGTTTATCTCGGTCACCGGTTGAGCTATTAGATAGTCACAGACCACATCAATTCTGGCGCTGCTGTTGTCAGCCACAACAGATGGCTCTAGTCGATGGAGGAGTTGGAGCAACAGCAACAGGAGGAGTGTTTGTCCCACGAGTCTAATCAGTTGGTAATTTGAAGGGCACAGCGAGTGATAGCTGAGCATCAGTTCCAGTGTTGCCTGACTTATTGCAGCTGACTCTGTTTTTGTGGGACACTGTGGAAGGGTATGAAAAGTGTTGCTCCGGATTTGCGCTTTTTAAGGATTTTTTGGGCCATTTGTCCGCTTGCTGGACATTTGGTAAATGAATGGCCAGTGATTTGGCGGGGGGTGGGGGGCCGGCCAAATGAATGAATTAGTTCCTTGGAGACTTGCAGGGGTTTTGCGGCTGAGATTTGCACGCTGATGGATGTTGCAAGGTTTCCAACAGCCAAAGCACTTTTTAAAAAATGTATTTTTATTTGTGTGTGTACGTGTGTGTGTGTGTTTGGCTGATAAATTTGCTTTATTGATAATAAATTTAATTTGCTTACGAGCTAAAAAGGCAAAGTGTTTAAATATTTATTTTAATTTGAAATTGAAATATCGCATTGAGGCAAATGTTGAGAGATTTATGCGTTTGCATCAAACTGTGAGATAAATTGCCGCCAATGGGCAAGAAAAACACAGCAAATGTTTACACATCGCAACAAAAAGAGGGGGAAAAAAAAAAGCTGAGTGTGTGAGTGTGCGAGTGAGTGTGTGGGCAGCAGCTACTACAGGGTATATATTAATGGATAAATACTTTTAGTTATTTTCTAATAGTTTTACTCATCTCATCTCATCTCACTGATTGCCGCATTCAATTGTAATTAGGCGCTAGATTTGGCCAGCAGTCTGGCATTCCGGCAAACTGGCCCCAATATGGATCTGTCCGTGCACACATTTGGTCAGTGGGAGAATCCGAGTATGTTGCACGTGGCCTGGCCAAAAAAAAACCTGTTGTAGTTGCCCGTTGCGCATGCGTGGATTTTTTTTTTTTTTTTGTAGCTTTGAATTTTTGCCTTTTGGCTAGTTTTTTATTAATTACACTGATTTATGTGCTCATTGTCCATTGTTGCTGCCGCTGGCCACTCACTGCACCTTTAACCAGTTGTTGTTGTTGTTGTTGTTGTTGGCTTACTTTATGATGGTTCACTTTTAATGGATCGCTTGCCAGCGACAAAAGAAAAGAAAATTCGGCAATTGCAATGGCAACCATTGTTATCGCCACTCGAAGGAAAGTTGATTACAATACCCCTTAACGAGATGCATAGATAAATAAGGAGTTACTTACTCGCTCCCCGAACTTCCAGCTATATATTCAGTTATATTCTCCAACTGCAGTCTCTGCATTTTGTCCCATTGTTGTGCAAAATTACGCATGACTGACTATGCAAAAGCATTTTGATCACAATTCAAGTATTTCACATACTTAAAAACATAAATTCAGCTGCAGCAGATTTATTAAAAATTATAATCATTACTTTCTTAATTCATTTACATTTTTATGATAATTTTACACTAACTTGTTAGTCATATTATAAGCTAAATTTATAGCATTTAGGCTAGCCAATCACAGATCGCTTCTCTAAAACAATTTATCACTTCCAGCTAAAATAATTAACCAAATATATATGTACTCCATGCCAAGTACATCTATCACAGGGTAATTATCTAAATTCCAACTAAGTAGAACTCGTTGCTAGTTTTCGCTGTTCGAGAACTGTTTATTTGTGGAGCTCCCCTAAGAGGACTCAAGTGCCAATGATGATGCACTTGTCGTGGCAACTGTTTTGACGGATTGTAAACCCATCGACAGCACATTAGGCACTCAGCGTACGCAGGCGGACAATTGGTTTCGATCGAGTGTGGTATGGATGGAGGGGGAGCGGCCACAATTGTGGCCAAAAGTGGCCGGCTGAAATGCGGCCCCCCCGTCAGAAGTGGCGATGGAAATAATTCAAATATCGACAAACAAATGCAACAAATACTTGCGGTTGCATGCCACAAATCGCTTGGCCACATCCAAAAGATTCAGATACACAAATGCTGCTCTGTCGAATGTTTATTTGTTGCCTGTTTTGAGTGTGAAATTTGTGACTAACTTCAAGTATCGAAAATACATAAATTACTCGTCAGCATTTCAAATAGTTGAAATGACAATTAAAACCGAATATTTTAGTTTTAATTGAATAATCAATTTTGTCTTAATTAAAAGCAGCTTTTGAATTCTATATTTTAATTATATTATATTTTATATAAATTTCAAGAAATTCTTTTTGCGTATTTTACAAATGCGTAATTTGAATTTCTGTTGAAATTTGAAACATTTGTCGGGTGGACATCAGTTGTAGTGCTGCCACGTTTGGTTGTTGTCTGTTGTAGTTGGCGGCCACTTTTGGCCAATAAATTGCAACTATTTTGCAAATCATAAAAATTATTATTTATAATGCGTTAATTCGGTGCTTCGCCATGGCCATAAAGCAGTTGGACTCATAAATTGGCCAAGTCATGCCCATGGCCGCCGTCTGGTGTCTTGAACGATGATGCAGTCGTTCATTCCACTGACGGAATCCATGAGATATAATGCCAATACACAGTCCCCACTCATTCAGCCTTTTTCCGCCAGTTGGCTGAGATTTTCCATGCACAGCGATGCCGACAACTTTGCCGCGAAAATTATTTCTGTTGTTTTATTTATGTTTACAAGCTGATTTATTCACGGTGTTGCCGGCTCGTTTGCCTTAAATTTATTTTGACAGACATGCACATATAGCAAGGATCTGTATATGAATATATATCTGTATCTGTAGCTGCATCTGCAGCTATGTCTATCTCTGTAACACATCGGCATTTGCCCCTGCATCCGTTTCAAATCTCTTTGGCACTTGATGCGGCAAAGTTATCAAGAAATGGCATTAAAATTGCGGCCACTCACACCACACTTGCCACATGATGTTACGGTAAAATATTTATTCCAAGAAAATCATATGTCTATATATATATATATATATAGGAATGTATTTGAAAGTGATTGAATATCCAAGTGAAATTAATTTGAATGTAAATAAATGTTTTAACAAAAGCATTTTTATAAATATATTTTAATATTTTTGCAAATGGAATATGAAATGGAATTTATTGCAAATAAATCGATTGACTTTTGACTTAAATAAGACTAGATACAGATTCAACAACGATAAGTGCTCTGCATTCCATATGGCCCTTTGGCGATGGTAATTGATGTCCACCTGGATCGGTCAACCAATGAGCATAAACTGGTCACTGCACATACCAAAAAAAAAAAAAGGATGCAAACCAATTGAGAAACCTGTTTGGCTACTTTGGCAACAGATAAAAAAAAAAATAACAAAATACTGTTGAACAATGGAGCAGCTATCAAAGTTATGGCCTGGCCATGTATCAATGTCAAGTTGGGTGCAACGGGAACCACCTTTAGCATAAAAGCAAAGAGCTGAAGAAAAAAAAAACTCGAACTGCTTCCATTGGTGGAGCAACTAGCAGCAGCTACCAAATGTGGCCATTGTCTGTGCATCAAACGGGGGCGCGATCACTTGCAACCTGAGGCCGGGCCTCCAGATGTCAACTGTTTGAGTTGTCCGGTTGCAGTCCGGTAGCTCATTGGTGGACCCAGCTTGGTTGCCATTGTTTATGCCGATCGGCAGTCTTCAAGCTGCTGCTGCTGCTCCTCTCTCCTTCTCTCTCTCTCTCTCGCTCTGTTTATATGGACTCGCCGAGATGTTGTTGGTGGTTGTCATCGCCGTCGACGCCGCTGTCAGAACGTAATCGCATGCCAAACAAAAACACTCCATAAGAAATAATAAACAAATCATTTCGCCGACGCGTTGATTCCAAGACAAACATTTTGCACGCATTCCGGCTGCTGGCCACCCGCACACGAAGACGATATTGATTCGATCGCCAGTCTGCCAGCCGCCCCAGCTTGCTGCCTGCCTGTCATGCAGTGCCTCTGCCCCACCCGCCACACTTCTCTTCGAGGTAGGTCGCCCCATCGCATCGAAACCAATCCGCTTCGATACCAAATTCCCATTTCAGAGCCAACTGTGTGGCTGTCGAGCCACTTGATTTTATTTCTTATAATTGCATGTCTTGTAACAAAAAAAATAAATTGCACACAGCCCAGAACCAAATTTTAGAAGAGTTGCATAAATATGGATTTTGGATGCAGCCAGATCGATCGATCTTTCTCCATTCCACAGAGTATTTCATTATTTTATGGCTGACACAAATAAAGAAATCTAATTTGGATTTGCTATATTTAACATAATATTTATCGTATATTTATTAGAACTATATTTTTGCATTGCTTTAAATATTTAAATATTTATCATATATTTTTGCATTGCTGTTTTAATTATAATATATAATATTTAACATAATATTAAATTATTTAATATAAGTTTTATAGAATTATATTTTTGCATTGCTGTTTCAATTATTTTAACTATATATATTTACAGCTAGGCTATTAAATTGCTATGAATCGGCAATATTTAATATAATATTAAATTATTTATGTTTTATGTTTTATATAACTAAATTTTTAAAATGCTGTTTAAATTACTTTTACTATATATATTTACAGCTTGGCTATTTTATGGCTATGAATCGGCTATATTTTACATAATATTAAATTATTTATCATATATTTTATAGAACTATATTTTTGCATTGCTTAACATAATTTATAAATATTTATTATATATTTTTGCTATGCTGTTTAACTTATTTTATCTATATATTTACACCTTGGCTATTTAATGACTATGAATCGGCTATATTTAACATACTATTAAATTATTTAATTATATTATATTATGTTATATTATACTAGTTTACTATATAGCTAAACAAAATCAATTTTTGCATTGCAGCTTAAATTATTTTAACTATATAAATTTACACCTGGGCTATTATATGGCTATGAATCGGAGTGTTTTTGCTCTGCTCAATGCCTGGCAATGTCTATCACGCTTGCAGGAATGCCAACTGCTGTGCAGAAGACAGCAATGTAACGTGGTGTCGGGATATGTGTGTGTGTGTGCTGTGTGTGTTGTGCTACTACAGATCATACATACAGATCACACACAGTCAGCAGCATTGGGGAAAGAAAAAGCTGGCTTCGATTTTCGCGCCTGTTGATTGCTTGAGTATCGCAGCTGCTGCTCGAATCGCTGCTTGTTTAAGTTGGGCAAACTGTCAAAGATATCCCAGCTTGCTGCCTTGCCACACTGCAGCAACCCACCTCCATCCCGCACTTCAACCCCCAAAACTGATCGAATTGTTTGCTGCTTACTTATTTATTTTTTTTTTTTTGGTTTTATTTTGTGGCATGCAGATCGCTTGATTGATGATTTGTTTATTTTGATATGAGAAATCTCTTCGCACCAGCAGCCCAGTCGTGCAGTCGTGCAGGGTTTATACGTATTTTGCCGAGTTCTATATTCGAATATTATTTGGAGCAGCCGACTGGGTGCCGCCCCCAGTGCGAAAGTGCGAAAGTTTAATTTATGAATTATAATTTATTTTTTTGTGAAAGATGAGGCCAAATTTCCACATCATTTTGATACATAACAGCAATTAAATTGATCATTGCTTTGGAATGTTTGCAGCTAATACGAGTTCAACAATCAAAATTTGATTTTCAGCTCATCAATCAATGGGATCTCTACCATTAAAAGTGCTGATTGATATGCATCATGTGTGGCCATATGCAAATCTGGCAGATGTTGCCGATGAAACACTAGAAAATTTCAATTTGAAATCATAATTTGCCAGATGTGAAATTAGATGTGGAACTATCAAAAACACATTGGGGATCCGTCTACAAATGTGATTTTTCGTGGAGAAAAAAAAGGTACAGATTTAAAATCGTGTTCAATAAAAATATTCATTCTTTTCTCCAACAGAAACTGAGTGGAAATGTTGCATATTTGGCCCGTTCCACTGCAACTAAGTAGCTAGTTGGAAACTTGTGTTGCAGCCTCAATTCAAAATCCAAGCAGACGCTCCACGAATGCGGCTAATGCTGGACTGGCGCTGGCCAGGAGTACCAGAAGGCGATGATAATTGCTTGGGACACATTTCTTATGCCTGTCGCTGACACTGACGCCTTCTTAGTCCAGTGCCAACGCCAGTGGCTATATGGAGAGTGGGTTTGAGGCATGGGGCACGGGGCACGGGGCACGGGGCAGTGGCGAGTGGGGCTGTTATCAGCGGAATTTTAAAGCGCATCTTGCGCCTTGTGCCGAAACCGGCGCAAAAAATGTGAACCGACATAGACATGGACATGGGCAATTCATCGCTGACTCTGTGGTCTGTGGGTGCCTCGGATTCGCGGAGTCTTGGAGTCCTGGATTGTCTTGACTTGGCTAATTCGCTGGCATTTTCTTTATTTTAGCCAAATGCGTATGTTCTGTGATAGCCGTTGTCCTCTTTTCGTTTTCGTTTCCTTACTTTTTATCCCAACTGGTTTTTTTTTTTTTTTATTTTGGTTTTCCTTTCGGTTTCCTTTGCACATCTTCAAGTGGCGCTTTCGCCTAAGCTTGGGTCGTGTTTTTGGGGTTGGGTTTTGGTTGATGCCAAGAAATGAAATTCTTGATATCTTTTGTTTGTTGTCACTGCCCAACTGTCCTGACGCATCTTTGTCCTTTCGCAGCGTCTCTAATTAAAAAAGTAAAAAAAATAGAAAAATAGAAAATAAAAAATCAGAAAATGGGAGGCAGCCGAGTGACCGCACTAATTAGCCTCAAAGCAGCAGCCACATTTGGTGAGTTGCCCCTGCCCCGACATGCTTTTGATTTGTAAAAGATTTGTGCAATCCCTTAAAACACTCGAAAGATTGTGGAGGGGGTGGGGGGGGTCCTTCTGATTGTGGGTGTAGTTGCCTTGAAAATTCGCTGCCATTGCATTTTTGTCAAATAATTACAGCAAATTCCGTTCAGTTTTGTCTTCGAAACAATTCCGTAAACATGTCACATGCAACCGAATCAATTTTCGGATCAATTCGTGGGCATTGTGTGAAATGAAATGACAACTCCAAAAACCACCGATATCCAACAGCAACTCCAACTCCAAGCTCGTTGTCAAAATCCTGCCACACTGTTGACTCTGTTGCAGGACCAAAGGACATGCCGAAGACATGAGTACAACTGTGCTCAACCATTCGGTTACATGGCCAGCATTTAAAATCTAACCACTGCTCCAGCTTTGTTTCTCCCGGCGCATCAGAAGCATCACAAGTCTCCAAAGAATGCACTGCAAAATAAAATTGAAAATCGAATGTTTGTTTTGTTTTTTATCCTCATTGTTTTTGGCCAGTTGGCCAGTGGCGCAGCTAAAATTTTACCATTTTAACTGATTAGTTTTAAAATATTACTTTTGAATCTAAACTGTTTTTTATGAAAAAAAAAAATAAATATAATTTTTTTCTCACTTTTCAATAATTTTAGATTTATTTAGCAACATTTTTAAGATGATCCCTTTTGAGCTCTACGCTCTGCTTTCTCCAGGATGAGGATAACAGCTTTTATCGCAATTTCAGCTGCTGAGAATGCGGCTGCTGCTGCTGTTCCTGCTGCTGCTGCTGCTGCTGCTGTTCCTGCTGTTGCTGCTGCTACTGCTGGAGATGATGCAAGGATGACGCTGATGGCTGGTCTTGACTTGGGTTGTGGCGCTGACCAGCGCGTTTCAAGTTCTTGTCGACTGTAATTAAAAGCAATGCACTAAATATGTGTGCAACTTAGAGGGGGTGATGGGGGAGGGGGAAGCAGAGGAAGGGAGGCAGTGAAAACAGTAGTTGTTTGCACACATCGAAATTGCGCAGACACTTGATGACAATTTCAGTTAAAAGGAAACTGCTAACAGAACAAATTTCTTAAAATGGGATGAGCAATGGGAGAAGCGGAGATTTCGTGGGCTGCAGGGGGGGTTGAACAACATTTTAATCAATGGCAAGAGAGAGAAAGAGAGAGAGAGAGTGATTGCGAGCGAGACAGAGGTAGAGCTAAAAGAAGACGAATAACTTTTGACCAAAGTCTGCTTGCTCGAAATTAGCCATGGCAAATAGAAATCACAGATGGACAAGGACAATAATGTCGGCGAAAGGTCCTGCTAACGTTTGCGTTCCACCTCTCTATCCCAACCACATTATCAGAAAAAAAAAACGAACGTGTGAACCTTCGAACAGCCAAAAGAATCGAAATCAATTAGCCAATTGCTCTCGAAGAAGCCCATCGCCTTTGACACAAGCCTTGGCTCAGTGCAGCTGTTGGTGCTACTCCTGCTTCCTCTTCTTCTTCTTCCACTTCTTGTGTTCCTACTCCTGCCACTGATACTGCCTGCCAATTGTTATGTGGAACGTCTGGTGCTTTGAACCGAGGGTTGCGACACCACAGCACGTGGATGCGAAACATAGACGTGATGTGGCCTGTGCCGTCGACAGGGCCACAACAATTGAGATGATTGTATGCGGAGCTGCTTGGATTTTCCTCATTTTTTGTTTGAGTTCCCTTTTTCCTGGGTATTTCTATATGTCCGACCTGAAGCACAATCATTGCCAGCGTCACTCTTTAATATGTATTTCCAGCTTAGTTCTTGACCGCAATGAATGCAGCTTTTATGCAGAAATGGAACAAACCAACAACAACAACAACAACAACAAATATAACAAGAGACGACTGAAAAGTGTGCTTGAATTATTGATGAATATGTCCCAACTGAATTGAGTCCAACTCAAATCACTCATGGTCAAAAACTACCAAAAACAAAGCCAGTAAAAAAAGCTTTGTGCAGCTGGCCAATACTTTGATACACTTCCCGATTTTTAAGCTAAAGTCAAATAGCTAATACTAGCTAAAAATGTATCTAAAACTCTAATTTCATTTAGTAATCCTATGATGAGAATTACTAATGCAAAATATAAGCTTAACATTCTCAGGTATAAATATTAGCGAGATATATTTGACGGCTTTGTTTAATTGAGATAGGTATTTGAGCTGACTTCAAAAATAGGCAACAATAGTTCATATTAAATTCTAAAATATCTACAAAAAAAATCAAATAGGTAATACTAATTTAAAAATTATATATAGCTCCAGTTTTGTTTAGGAAACTGGTGATGAGAATTCCTATATGAGAATTACTTATGCAAAATATATACTTAACGTGATATTTAAATTAAAATGTAAGAAATTTGAATAATATTTGAGTTCTTAGTTTACTTGAAATAGCTCTAAAGAAGCCATACAAATAAATTGAAAGTTGTATTTAGGCTGACTTAAAAAATAGAAAGCAATAGTTAATATTAAATTGTAAAATAGCTAAAAAAAAATTTAATACAAATTTAAAAAAGTATCTATAACTAACTGATAATAAGAATTCCTAAGCAAAAAAAATATATATATTAGCTATTATTTAAATTTAAGAGTCTTTAATAATATTTTAGGTCTTTTTTTACTTGAAACATCTTTAAAAAAAAGCTATACAAATAAACTGAAAGTTGTATTTAGGCTGACTTAAAAATTGAATTACAAACATTAATATTGAGTTCTCCAATAGTTAATATATTTAATTAGCTAAGATTAATTTAAAAAATATCTTAAGCTCAAGTTTTGTTTGGTAAATTGAAATTGAGAATTGCCAATGCAAAAAATCTATTTAACATTCGCAGGAATCCAAATTTAAAAGACTTAAATAATATTTGTGTGCTGATAATCTATAATCTAAAAGTTCACTTAAAAAATAGACAATAATAATGATTATTGACTTATGAAGAATTAATTTGAATTTGCGACATTAACACATCTGCTCAGGAATAAATATAAATGGTTTTGATGATGTCTTTTTTTGGGAGATTACAAATTGCTTGACTATTGCCTAATACCAGCTGCAAGAGTATAATAAAACTGGTGTGAGACAAGGAGGCAGATGAAAGGATTCATCCTTTGAGGTACGTCGCCAATGAATGGGAATGGATAATGTATTGGGCGTCATGATGAACAATGATTTCATGATTTTGTTTTGTTCTTTGCACTTCCACCTTTGGTCCCATTTCCACATACATATATATATATATATATATATCCACTGCAGGACACTACGACTACGACTGCGGTCAAGTCAGGGGCGCGACGCGACCCCAGGGAGGCTTCTTTTGGGCATTCTACTAATGGGTCAACCGTCAACTCGGACGGACGTCAAAGTGTCTGTAAATCACCCACAACAAAAACAAACACACACACACACACACACACACAAAAAAGCTGACTAAAAAAAAATAGAGAACGGGACACAAAATGAAACCAACGCCTGACAATGGACACTCGAGGCTAAGGCTGAGGTTGGGTCTGAGGTGAGTCTGAACCCACTGGACACAACAACAAATACATCATGACAAACCTGGGTAGGCATTGGGGGCCACTCTGCATCTCTCACCTCACCTCTTTTTTTTGGCCAGCTATTTTTATTTTTACTATTTCTTTTTTTTTTTTTTTTTGCTGCTTTGTTTTGGCTTTGCTATCTTTCCCAGGCCACCACAGAAATTCTCTGCTCTGCATCTAATAAAGAAGGAAAGCACGTAAATTACTCTCAAAGGTATAATTTAGTTGCTCACTTGTTGTTGTTGTTGTTGTTTTTATTTTTGTTGTTGTTGTTGCTGTTGTTATATATAGCTCAGCTTTTGATATCCCTTTTGCATCAAAGTCTGTGACATGCAATACATTTTTATACGATTCTCCCTTAGACACGGACTTCACTTTAACCTCTGAATAGGAACAGACCTTTGAGAGAGTGTTAAGCTAAAATATAAAACTCACTTTTTTTTGTATTTAAATAATAATGGATACCATCATGGATGTAAAGTGCAAAAGGTAGAACTTAGTTAAATCTGTTAAAACTTAAGTCAAGGATTTTTCACATTGTATTCTATTGTCTGCTTGGTAATATTACATTAATTAGAATATTCTCTAGCAAATTATATACTACGTTTATAGAGGTAACAGCTTTTCATGCCAAGTATATATTTGAAAAAATAAAGATAAATGAGAAGTAGGCTTAAAGCAAAATGGCAAATGGCAAATGGCAACATTTGCCTCAATCCCAAACCTTTTTTGGGATACTTATAATAAAAGTAAATCATATGTAGTTGAAGTGGCAATAGAGAGAGCTTTCGAGTGTTGCCTAATCCCCAGTTGGCATCAACTTACCTTCATTGCTGAACTAATCACCATGGCTGAGATTTGGCTGGGACAACTTCTTAGCCATGCCAACAAATATTAAAAGCCAAAAGCAATATTCATTAAAATGGCGATTAAATGTGCCCAACTTGATGCGAACTCTATTCGTTATTTTTTTTCTCTCTTTTCTCTTCCTTTTTAAAATGTATTATTATTTTTTTTTTTCGCTCTTAGCAGAGTAAACGCCCTTCACACAAATGAAATTCATTGCTCGTCAAAGGGTTGTGTTGGGGGGGGGGGGGTCTGGGAGGAATGGGCAGATTCTGTGCATAGACTTTTGTCGTTAGTTTGCTACGTAATGCGCCAGTCAACGAGTTGACTGTGTGAACATTTCATTTTAATGTGGCGACTACCCGTAACACAGGAGGTGATCCCAACCCAACCCACCCAAAGCACACACACACACACACACACACACACACACACAGAGTCGCCACTAGCCATGTGAGACGAGAGTTGGCAGTTGGCCGTCGCTGCCCGTTGCTTCTTCATATTTCGTACTTCAAACGTAATTACTTTAGAAAATAATCGTTAAAAGTAATGGTCTGTATCAAATATATTAAAATATAACGCAACGATGGCGACCAGCAACAGCAGCAACAGCAGCAGCAACATCAGCAGCAGCAACAGCAACAGCAGCAGCAGCGAAAGCCAGCGTCCGGCGCTGAATGTTGCCAACGTCAGCAACAGCAACAGCAGGCGGGTTATGAAGGAGCTGGGATCAGGAGCTGGTTACTGCTAGATGGTTCTTGGCAACTGGGAGCTGGAAGCCTGGGAGAACTAGAAGCATTTGCACTCGTCATGTCAGGAGTCGTCAAAACGCGCAGCATTTGTACGTCAAGCGACACGGCGAGCGCCGAGTGGAAATGGAGCTCTTCTATGCACTGCAAAAAATGTAAAAGACTTGGAATTTCATATCATATTAAGTGCACAACTTTTTGAGCTAAACAAATATTAATAATCTTTTTATTTAAATAATTATTATATATTGTATTAACTGGTTTCATTTGATTGAATATCCCGTTTTCGATTTCATTATTTTAAAATTGCTCTTATCATATATCTCACGCTAGTTGTCCCTCTGTCTCTCTCTCTCTCTCTCTCTCTCTCTCTCTCTCTCCAGTCTCTCTTTCTCCCTCTCTCTCTATTTAAATTCACCAGAATATAAAAATCGTATAGCATTAAGCTTACCTACCAAAAAAAAGCTAAACAATTCCAACAATAATTCGCAAAAAAATATCATAATTCTTAAATAAATTAAATATTTCTTAAATATTAAATGTTGTTCTATTTATAATTTTGTAGAGCCTTATCCGAAAAATTAATATTTTTTAGCTCACCTTTTTATTTACAATAAAAATATTTTCTTTACTTTATTAGAATAAAATGCATAATATTTAATATTAAGTTTTTTTTTACTGTGTTGGCGCCATAACGCTCCATTGGACGCCATTTGCTGTAGTAGTGGGAGGAAGGCGGTGAGTGGTGGGGCGGGGGGGTGGGCGTAGCTGGTTTCGTTTTGGGTTGGTGAGTTTGGCCATCAGTTGAAATGAGTTTTTATCAACGTCTGTCTGGGGCTATCGCAGTCGCATCTGGTCTTCTTCGCCGACCGGGCGCACATTAGTGAGCACAATTTTATTGCACCTCTGTTTCCATTCTACGATTATAATATAATTCTCAGTGACATTAAAAAAAAAATAAGAGAAGCAAAAAGAAGAAACACACACACACACACACACAAAAAACACAATGATGAAGAAGAGAGAAAATGAAAACGCAATTCGCATTTGGCATTCGCATTTGGCATTTTCAGTTGCAGCATAGTTTGTTGTCCAACAAAGACATCACTTTCATAATACATAAGGCAATCGGGTGTTGCTGCTACCCAATCTAATCACACCCCTCCTAGCCGGAGGCCTTGTCTGGCGAATGGAGTGGAGGAGGGGATGAGGGGAGGCTACCCCCACACTTCCCTTTGTATGTTAAATTTAATTTCTTTTGTTTCGTTACTCGCACGTCATTTGCAAAATGAAATTATTACAAAATGTTTTTCTCGCTAGCTATTTTCTTGCCATTTCTTTAAGTTGTTTTCCTCCTCTCTCTCTCTCTTCTGTGGTCTGAGTTTCGCTTTTACTTTCCCCACACACATTTTCCGTTTCTTTCTTCTGGCTTCATCTCAAGAAACGGTTCCCGCGGGCATCTCATCTGCTCCATCAGTGTGCGGGATTCATTCTCATTTCATTTCATTTTATTTCTGGTTTTTTGGTTTGGTTTTACGTTTATTTCTTTTGTGTACCCGCCCCCTTCTCTAACTACCTTTCTCTCTCTCTCTCTCTCTTTCTCTCTGTCTCGTTCTCTAACGCATTTCTTTTCATTTGCCTCTTGTTTTTGCATTTCTTAATCATTTTTGAGTGTCTTAATTTAACTTGTATATTCGGCTTTTAATTTCGAGTGTATTCGCTATCTTTTCTGTGTATTTGTGTGTGTTTGTGTGTGTGTGTGCTTGCCCCTTAACTGGCCCTGATAGTATCATTACCATTTTCACAGTTTCCCTCGCGTCATTTTGCCCGCAGCAAAATATTGGTAGGAATTCCAAAGTAGCTGCAAATTTAATTTGCGGAAAAAACTTGAAATTAATGCAAACTTCAAAACTGAAATGAGTTAGATTTACAGCACTTAAAATTATTATTACAAAAATAAGCAGCTTTTCAATTTGCTAAGAATCTGCTGCAATTAATTGTTATAGTCTTAAAAGTCTAAAATTTTCTATAAAAAAGATTTCTGGACTAGTTTAAAGCAACTACGGGAAAAGAAATGGAAAATATTCCAGTTTGTTGGTTGAATTAGTTGTCAAATGGAAAAATTAACTTTTGTAATAAATACAATTTAATTTTTTTAATATTTTTAATTTTTAATATTTTAATATATGTAAAAGTTTTGTTATGTAAGTATTTTTTTTAAATATGTAAATTCTTCAAATTATTTGTAATTATTTTATTTAAGCAAACTTATTTACAATTTGCACTCAATTTGAATTATAACAAAATTTAAATACAAAATTTACTTTACATATTCATATGTGAATATAATATATATATTTAGCTAACTTTATAATTATCACTAGTAAAAAAAAAACACTTACAAATCAGTTTTAACATGGTTCCATCATTGTAATCCCAAACAATGCTGGGCTATGCGATTATTTTGTGGCATCCTTTATTGTCAGAGGAGTCTTCTAACAATTTGCACAGCACTCACAATTCTCGATGCAGTGGGCTGCTTGGTATTAATTTCAATCATAATTTCAAAAATACCACAAACCCGGCGACAACGATTCCTTCGTCTGCTCCCTCGGCTTCATCTGATGCTGCTCGCTGCGTTGCCCGGCAGTCCAATCCTAAGTCCACAACAAAAAGGTGACAAATGACATGGTGGACTCAAAGTAATTTCTTTCAATTAGGATGCTGCGCATGCGCTGTCCGAGATCAGCAGCCACTTTTGTTGCCGTTGACATTGACATAGCGCGCATGTGCAGCACTCTCCCTCTCTCTCCCTCTCCCGCTCTCCCTCTCTCGGTCAGTCGTCTCATTTACTATCTCGCTCGCACGAATCAAATCGGACTTCGTGTCAGTTATTAATGTTGCACATTTTGTGCCTTAATGGCTAATTCAAGAGCTGACAGATGTGCGTAATTTATTCGCGTTTCTCTTTCTCACCTCTCTCTCCGTCGCCCTCTCTCTCTCTCTCTCTGTGTTGCCCTCTCCCGCATGTGGCATCTGCAGATCCTTCACACCAAAAAAAAAAACGCAGGCGGCCACTTGATAAACGATCCTCGCATTGTGGTGTTGAAAAATGTTGCAAAAATATGATGAGGCCATCACGATGGCGGCCAAAAGATAAGCCAAAAAGACATCAGCCATAAGCCAAAAGGTAAAACGGCTCTTAAAGCAAACCACAGTTGAAGCCAAGTTAAAAGATTCGGTTTCCCTCACTTTGACAAACGGCAAATCATTAGTAGATTTGAAATCAGTTCTGCTCTGCGCATCTAAAGAAAATTTTAGCACTCTTTAAAAATAAAAAATAATACTTTTTCCATAAAAAAAGAATATACACGAGTTCCGCTTCTTACAAATATTTTAGTATTTAAAATTAAACATAAAATCAAAGTCTTTAACTAGTTATCAAATTTTTTAGTTTGAGTACATCTAAAAAAAAATAGCAATAAAGTTCTTAAAAGTCTAGAAAGGCCTAGGAAAGATTAAGTTTTCTAATATTATTTTTATGCTCGAAAAAGTTTTTCATTGAAATGTATTTAAAAAAAAATTCTTTAAATATTTCAAAAGTCGACTAAGTCAATTTTATTAATTAAAGTTTCACTTGATCATTTTTTTAATTGAACAATTGTGTTTGCTGTAAAAAAAAAACTAGGATAAAAATACATAACTTAAGAACAATCATTTTTTAAAGAAACTGAGTGTTTTCAGACTTTATTACATTAATTTATTAAAATTTTGACAAATTGATCTGCGGCCAATTTTACTATTTTTATTGAAGCCAACTCGGACACTATTTTTTATTATTTGCTAAAAGATCCGTCATAATCATCGGAACTATAACAATCAACATTCAACATTGAACAATGCTGACCAATAGGATGGATAAATATATATTAGGGATAAAGATAATTTAATACAATAAATATAAAATATAAAAATAATATAATAAATAATAAAATAAAGTCACTTTGAATGTGTGTTTATTTTCTATTCTTTAAACCAAAGTTTATTTTTCATAGACAAATCTCATAAAATTGCTTAAATAACTGTCAACTAGCTAAAGTCTAAAATTAAACTTAAATTAATCTCATTTTAACCTTCGTGCAAATATGGCAAATTAACAAGAATATCTTCAAAACACACATATTGGCCACAATTCGTCGAATTGACAGCCAAAAATTGTGCTGTAAAAGTTTTGACCTCGGAAGCGGCCTTGGCAGGAACAGCGGCAGGGAATCACAACTGGTGGCACGCGGTGTGGCACGGTGGCAGCGCTTTTGTGGTCAGACAAATTGCAGAGTTCTGTGGCCAAATCGTCAACAACAATAACAACAACAAAAACGACGACGACAATGCAAATTGCTTAGATTTGCGTTGGACCACAAAGCGTTTCGACATGGTCAAACACCTGACCAACAGGGGCAGGGGCAGGGGCAGGGGCAGGGGCAGGGATATGGTTAGCCGTCATCAGGCATCAGCGAGTGAGAGACTGCCGTTGAAGGATTCACGATGTGACAGTGACCAGTGGTCAGTGTCCACTGTCCGCTGTCCCCATGTCCCCATTGTCCATTGTCCTTTGACATGCAGCATAATGTTGCCGAGTTGCTGCTGACTGTTGCTGATGATGGAGGCGCCAACAAAAACTAAACACACACATACATAGATAGAGAGAAGAGACAGACAGGGGGGAAGGGAGACAGCTCAAACTGTTGTTGACAGTAACAGCTAGAAGGACAACAGGCAGCAACAGCAGCAACAGCAACAACAGCAGCAACAGCAACAATGTCGGCAATAAACTTGAAGTTGACAATTGTAAAAAGCGAGACACACACACACACATACACACACACATGCACATGTGTGTGTGGCAGTCAAACAACTGAAATGTAAGCAGCAACAACAGCAAAAACAACAACAACAACAACCAGCAAACCAGCAATCATAAAATCAACAACTATGAAATTCATCACCGGCAACAGCCTCAGCTCAGTGAAAGCCGCTTGGTTGACACTTCCGCCACATGCTCTAACTGGAGTCACTGGATCAGTAAACAACAACAACGATAGCAACAGCAACAGCATCAAGCAGTTGTCGCTGTCGCCCCATCAGCAACATACTACGTTGTTGCAGCAACGGCAACAGCAGTCAGCATCATCATTCACGGCAGCGGCGGCGACGGGTAAGTGAAATTAATTGCATTGTTTTTGGCCAATGAATTCCTAGTTGCCAGTTTTTGTTTTCGGCTTAAGCGCCTTGACGCCTTTTTGGCCAAAAGCAACAGCAACAAGCAAAAACAACAACAGCAGCAAATTCAAAACACACAACAACAAACACACAGCGCGTAAAGCCAGCCACCTAACACCAGCATATGCCACCCCCCCCCCTCCCCCCCTCTTACCCTTGGACTTGTCCTAATCCTGTGCGCCTATACAGTTCATCACACGTGATTGCCGCCGTATGTTGCAAGCATTTGAAAGCATCGCGCGACGCACACTGACACCAAACATAGCAAAAAAAAAAAGTGTGTTTTAGTAATTAAAAATAATTGTTGAGTGATTTATTTTTAGAATATTTAAAATTTTAATAGAAAACATTACAAATTTTTAACATAAATAAGTAAAATAAATGAAGAACAGTGGAACTATAACTATAACTTGTATATATAAAATATAAATAAAATATAAATAAAATATAAATAAAATTTAAATTCAATATATTCAAAATATTTGTCTAAATTCAATACAAAAAATATATTCGCTACGATGAAAAAATTTAAGTGGTAATTAAATAACCCAAATTAAGGAATATGTAATAAATAAAAATTGTGAAATTATTAATTATTTAGTAAAAGATACTTAATCATATATGCAATACAGAAATAAATGGTATCTGAGCTATTTAAATTAAATTCCAACGAAGTTCCAAGGAAACGCAAAATAACTTAAATAATATGTTTAGTTTTGGCCTAAATTAAAGTAAATCTTTTATAATTTATAGCTATAAAACGCAACTTCAAATTCGTTTATAGCTTCGATAATAAATATATTATATATTAAAAATATAATATAAATATATACACAATTAAATAAATTAATAAATAGTATAACTATCTCTCTCTAAATCTTAAATATTTAATATAAATTATGTTGCATTAGCAAGAGCAAATTGCAAAACTATTTTGGAGCATTTTTTTAGCCTTTTCTAAAACCAAAATTTCAATCAATTAATTTGTCAGTGTTTGCACCACTGTGCACCACTTTGAATGTGTTTAGAGTTGTGCTGACTGAGACCAAGCTTCAACATGCCAGCCACCACATTTCACAGGCCATCTACATTCCACATCCACATCCACATTTGCAACAACATACTTGCCCCGTTGCCGTGCTGCTCCTTGTTGCTCCAACGTTTTATCGCGCTGCTCTAGTTAGTTACCATCATCAACATGTTGACATGTCTATGACTACACACACACACCCGCACGCACACACATCTATCTCTATCTCTATCTTAGTGTTGCCATCTCTTTCTCTCTGTGCAACGCGCTAACCAAGCTGAACAGCGTTTATCACTCATGCTTATGGTCTTGTTTTTGCGGTGATATATCACACTTGACACCCATTCATTCAGTTTTAGAGTTTAGTGTTTTGGGCTCGTTACACTCCTCTCACACTGACACACTCATTCCCTTTCCCTAGCACACACACACACACACAGACAGTGTGACCAGCTTGCAGCTGTCTGCTTGGCAAAGCTGCCATTTGAATTTCATCACAATTTGGAGCAACGCGAAACCAAATATTCAAAAACTAAACCCCAAATTACACTGACCAAATTAGTGAATTAGTAATTAAAAAATTTAAGATTTAATGGCCTAAACTAAGAGCTAAATGGTAATTATAGAGATTCTTTTGAGGGTCTACAAGAGCTAAAGTTTTTCATGATTTCGATTTAAGATATTTCCAGTTAAAGTTTTTCGACTAGAATATTCTTACTTCATTTATAATATTAGAGATATCAAAGAATATATTGAAAATAGTTTCACTCAAGCTCTCTCGACTTAATAGTAATTAAAAAATATAAGATTTAAAGGCCTTAACTTAAAGCTGAAAGGTATTTGAAGAGCTAAAGTTTTCCATGATTTCGATTTAAGATATTTCCAGTCGAAGTCACTCGACTAGAATATTCTTACTTCATTTATAATATTGCAGATATCAAATATTAAGGCTTAGTTTCTCTCGAGCTCACTCGACTTGAACTTTCTTACTTTCTTGTATTACTTTCATTCAATTAGAGCTAACGATAATACAGACTTTTCCTCATCCAAATTCTTGTTAATTTTGTTATAATTTATTTCTTTTATTTCCTTATTTATTTTCTACATAGTAATTATTCTGAGTGTATTTGCAACAGCAATTGCACACATTGGGACAGTGTCTGTGGCACAGTCAATGCCGCAACTATCGTCAACATGTGATACCCTGTTGCACCCTAGTTAAGAGTCCTGCTCTGTGATATTTTGGATAACGGTGAATGCTCCTTCATCGTACTCGGAGTACTCGTTTCGCATTCAGATTCGGATTCACTCGCATTCCACAGAGTCGCCCCAAACTTATTGTTGCTGTTGCTCTGTTAATTTGTGTGTTGTATGGGGGGAGGGGGGTGTAGTTTGTGTGGTGTGCGGAAATTCATCCACTCGCATCACTCACACGCATTTCGACACTGTTTTTGGTATATTTGTCCCATTGTTGTTGCTGTTGTTGCTGGTGGCTTCTGTTTGTTTTTCAATTGCTCCACAAATGTTTATGCAGATGAATTGTATTTTGAGTTGTGTTTCCGTCAGACTGTAGAGAGTGAAAGGATCTGAGGGAGGAACGGAGGGGGAGGACTTTGTTGGCCATGTTTAAGGACTGCAGTCGTTGGTTCTTTCCCATTTGATGAATGTTTGCTAAGCTTTCCATAATGTGACTGTAAGTTGTGGCCAACACTATAAAATGGCTTAATAGAAATTTGTCCGCATATCGATCCAAACATAAAGTTAAAATAATAAATTAACTGATAAAAGCACAAAGTGTGCCACAAAAAAAAGACACGTTGAAAATTTAAACGAGTTAACTAAAATAATAAAACTAAAAAATAAAATAAAACAAAAATTGATAAACTTTGATATAAATTTAAATAAAAAAGAAAAGCTTTAATTAACTCTTCTTTTAGTCATTAAAATTTATATATATTTAACAAATTTGAATAAGATTTTAACTAAGACTTTTTGGATTTTTTCAACACTTTTAGTTTTAGATATGTCATCAATAATTTACTCCTATTTTTGGTTACTTAAAAGTGAAAATATGCATAAATAAAAAATATATATATTTTGCGAGATTAAATTACATTTTAGTAACAAAAGCAAAGCTTTTCAGTGGCTCAGCTCACGAGAATTGTTGCCTCACTTTATTTTACTTGCCCCATCCAACTTGGTGTGTGTGCCCCTTAATTATTTGAATCCATTTTGGGTTGTGTGTCTTGTAGTAAATTAATTAGAAGCTATACACCGGAAAATAAACAACCCGCGGCTCTGAAAATTTCACCAAAAATTACTGACAGACGCTTTACCACAAGTCAGAAACATTTTCAGCATATTTTTGGCCAAAATAAAATCGCATATAGAAAATGTTGCATGAATATAGACTTTATTTTATTTTCATATATATATATATATATATATATTTTTTTTTTTATTGTGCAACATGAGAAGTGTAATTGTAATTTACCAAGGGGGTTGGGGAGGGGGAGTTGGCTTAAACGTTCGACGTGGGTGTGATGGGTGGCGGGTGGGGGTGAGGCTGTTGCATACAAAAATGCCATTCAAATATGAAGTTGTTGTTGCTGCATCTATGAGTTGCAAATGTATCTGCTGCAAAATGGGTTGTCTAAATTTAACAGCAAAAAGTTTGTACGCAAAACAAATGTTTTTGACGCATATTTCGCAATGGGTGTAGGTGTGTGTTGTGGGTGGGTGTGGGGTGTGGGGAGGGGTGTGGCTGGCGCCAAGCATTTTGCAGTTTTTATGACGTCGCCGCGACTGGCGTCAGCCTCAGCATCGGCATCAGCATCAGCATCAGCGTCTGACGCGTCCGTCACCGCAAAGGTGTCAGAAAATTGCATGCAGCAATTTCAGACATTTGACAGATGGACACGAGAAGGCAGGCAAGTGAAGGGAGGGGGGAGTGGGAGTGAGAGTGAGAGTTGGGAATGGAAATGGGAAAGCATTGGGAGCAGACTGGAACAGCGTGTGATAAAATCGTGTGTCAATTCGATTTTTGACGTTAACCGCCGCCTAAACAACCAAAACACATAAAAATAAAACAAAAAAAACATATATTTTTTTGTTATTACCTAAATAAAAGGGGTTAGGGGGGGAGATTTGGGTATACTGCATGTGAGTGTGTTTGTGCCACGGTTTGTTGCAATAGAAACGGACGCGCTACATGACATTTGTGGCACCGAATTGGCAGCTGCAGCAACGCAATTGCGGGCAAGGTTTGGCTGTGCGCTGACTGCTGACGGTGACTGTGACTGTGACTTCTAACGGTGACTGCTGACTGCTGGCGGTGACTGTGACTCTGGTTGTGACTCGGCTGGTTGCAATGTGGGCGAGCGAAAATAAATGTTAACCGGTTCGGTCATCAACTTGGCTGACAGCAGAGCGACAACCCTGCCAAATGCGGCATCCCATGCTTGTTGCAACGCAACAGTGTGGCAAGGTGTTGACTGCCACTGCACATTAATTGAACCAATTCAATTCTTATTGCGCATCTAAATAAAAAATATATAAATTAATCCATTAGTCAGTTATCCAATAGATATTTCAACTGTTAACCAACTACTTTGGCTAATTAGTGTTATAAATAACACTGATTACTGTTTTGTGTGATATATATTTTCTGAGAGATAAACAACATATTTGTATACCCAAAAACACATATAAATTATAAGGTGAAAAGGGTTAATTGGAATTAAGCTATGTAAAAAACTAAAGTACCCAAGATATATATATATTTTCCATCATCAGTCATCAATCTGTCCGTCTGTTCTAGATTACCCCGGATGGATCAAATTAGCTTTATTATGTCGATAACTGAAATTTCGATAACCGATAACTATAATTATATATAATAAAAATATTAATAATAATAATAATATACTTTGACATATTGTTTATTAACCTCGGATAAGAAATACACAATTTAATCTCCAAAGCAAAGGAAAATCAAATTTAAATTTGATTTAATTCTCTAAATATTTTTAAATTGCATTTAATGCACTTCGCATATGCATAAACATTCGCAATGATTTTAGTGCTTATCCAAAAAAAATTATAATCCAGCATTGAAACTTTATTAAATATTATTTGTATTTTATTGATTTTATTTTATTGATAATCCTCAATTCAAAGATTTACTCAGCTTTCGCTCATCAAACAAAGGCGGAACAACAAAAAATTGCATTGTGCAATTGAAATGCGACAGATGAGAAAGAGAGAGACAATAAGAGAGAGAGAGAAAGACAGAGAGTTGGGTGGTCTATTTTTTTTTTATTTTTTGGAGGTGTGGCAACATTCTGTTCTGTCACATTTCTAGCCCACAAATAAAAAATAGCGAATCCAACTTTTGACATGTGACAGCAGTTGGCGTTGCATTTTGGCCGCAATTGTCAGGTGCCGCGATATTCGAGGACCTGTCAATCCGATTTCAGATATTTGAGCATATAATGGTCGAATAGGAGGAGGTGGAGGAGGATGAGGAGTGAATATAAGCTCAACAAACAGCTTTTCGCCATGAATGCAACAAAGCTACAAAAACAATGAGTTTGAGTTTTATGTCATTCTTGAAAGGAATGTCTTTAAAAATTATAAATGAATTGAAATTAAAGAGTTTTTCATCATTTCATTTTAAGAAATTAAATTAAAGCACAATTTGGTTTTAAATATATTGCTTACCTCAGAAAAGTCTTTACAATTTGAAACGCAACACTGCGCGTGGTGAATATGTTGAAAACTCAAATCGTAACTGCAAATAGCAAAGAAAAAGGCAAGCAAAAAAACCAAAAGCATTTTTACTTAGAAACGGCGAACAAGAAACACAAAACTAATAAAGATGCGTAATGGTTGCCTGCGCAAAAGTATCGGAAAATAATTACAGAAGCGCTCAAAAGATGAAAACGTTCGACGAAAGCTGACAAAATTAAAATGATTGAAAATGAAATCAAATTCATTTTGAAACGAATGCAAATCAATCAAATGCTGCAAATCATGTTTCGCACTCGCAATAATTGTTAACCAACAACAACACACTGGCAAACGGTAAAAGGCAAAAGGCGACGTTGTCACGTGCGAAAGAGATGCCCATTCCACTATTCTGCCTAACGCAGCCTCAACTTTTGCGGTCGACAGAAGCAGCGCGGCGCATTCAACAATTGGGCAGCAGAGACAACAAAGAGTGGACTGAGCAGTGGTAGGAGGAGGGGTTGATTTAGCATTTTTATTTTTGTGCGCTTGATGCAAAAGCAGAAGCCAGCAAGCAAAGCAAGCAAACAATCTCAAGTCGCAACTCCTTCGCATTTTGCTCGCATCATTTTCAATTTCAATAAATAACCTTGATTTAAGCGACTGCGACGCCGAAAGCAACAGCGACGCCAACGCCACCCACCCCCACAGTCGTTTGACCAGCTGCATTGCACACAAATACAAAGAGCGTTGCAGAGTGAGAGAGTGAGTGAGAGAGAAAGAGAGAGAGATGGTAGGGTTTGAGACCGGCCCCCACACACAAACACCTGTCACAATGCACATTATTGTCGCACTGCACAGCCTTGCTCTCTTCTCTCTGTGCAAAGCGCTCTCTTCTATCTCACACGTGCGTTCGCTCTCAGAGTCGAATTGCAGTTGTTGTTCCTCTGCCCGTTTTGTTTCAGTTTCAATTTCGAACGTTTCGTTGCAGCTTTCTCCTCACGCTCAAGCCAAAGTCACCAAGCGACGGCTATAAATCAAAACAAAACTGCAGCCGCAGCCAGCTGGCGACGACGACGACTGCGCAGACAGCAGCAGCGACACCATCGCTCTCTCTGAGCACGACGTAACGCTCTCTTTTTGCCTGCTGCCGGCATATATCAATTTAATGGGGAAAACGTCGTCGGCTCTCTCTCTCTCTTTTACGCCACAACTCATTTTGATTGCCTTTGCTCTCGCTGCCGCTGTTACTGCCGCTGCTGCTGCTGTTGCTTTAGCTGCTGCTGTCAGCTCTCAACGTTGTCAGTGTCAAAAAGATGTTTTAGTCGACAACGGCAGCGCTGAACGAAATCATGTCGCATATTTTCATTGTTGAATTTTTGTGCGCAAGAAATTCAACGGCGACAGCATTTCCTCGAGCAGCGCAGTAAGCGTCGCTGCCGGCCGCAGCGCCAATACCAATACAATTGCAGGCAACGTGTTCGCGCGTGTCAATCAGTCGACGCTAATAAGTCGCCTCAAACGGTTTAACCGTTTCAAAGTACTTGCAGTTTTGTACGTTGCTCTTAACCGTTTGAAGCGCGCGCGTTTTTCTAGTCGCTAGCAACAACTGCAAAAATATAATAAAAAAAATTTAATAATAACATACGCAAAACATAGCAGAAGAAGCAGCAACAGCAGCAAAAGAATAATAATAAATTTTGTGGCAAGCGTCAGTAAATCATTAAATTAATAGCCTCACACACACACACGCACAGACAGAAACACAGACAGACACGTGAATGTGTTGGTGGCATTCGCCAGGAGAAGCAAAAACAGAAGCAGAAGCACAAGGAGAAGGAGGAAGTAGAAGAAGAGGAAGCAGAGCTTGTGCTGCTTTCTCGAAATTGGCGGCAGTTGACCGCAGCGACGACGACTGCGACGCATGCAATGTACAAACATACACACACGCTCACACAAACAAGCAAACAAACATATTGAGTAAGCGAGAGTTCGTCATCAGCAGCAGTGTTTGGAGTGAGAGAGAGGGAGAGACGCCCATTGTGACATTTGATTTATTTGACGTGTGTGTTTTTGATAGAAGCTCAACACGAAACTGACACGTTCACACACACACAAACACACATACGCATACAAAGTGAAGCAGACGTTGAGTCGACGGCGCCGCTCTCAAGAATTTCGAATGTGGAACGAAAATAAAATGAAATACATTTAATTTGTTTTTGTATTTTGTATTGTTTGGAACGCGCTTGTATTTTGGATTTGTATTTGGATTTCGATTAGTTAAGTGTCAAGTGTGACCAACAACAATAACAACAACAACAAACAAATGCGAAATTAATAACGGCATCTAAGAGCACAAATAAAGTGACAAAATGATGCTACACGAAGCGGTTATGTTGGAAATCTATCGCCAGGCGCTGAGTGCAAGGTGAATTTTGATTACGTCTAAATAGTATTGATTACTTAATAAAAAAAAATATATATATAAGTATATATATATATTTTTATAAAATATATGTGCAGTGTTAAAAAGCGTGTTTGCAGTGCTTAAATTAGATTTTAGCCATTCTTTGATAATATGTGCTATTAATTTGACTTTTATTGGTTCTTATTTTAATTATTATACTTTGTTGAGTCATTCAAATGGAAACAAAGAATTAATTTCCAATTAGTTTTTTTTCTCTCCTATTAACGCTTTGCTTGGATAGTTTTTTGCTAGGCATTTTTCCTGTAATTTGAAAAGTTGACTGTGATTTCATATTTTTGGCTTAGAAATATCTTTTGTGAACTTAAATCAATTAGAACCAAGAACTTATTTTTTTGTTCTTTTCAAAAACTTTAAGTTTTCCTTACTTAACATATATTTGTGATCTAGATTTAAAGCTCATAAAGGTAAATTTTGAGTTCTCCAAACTATATATTTTATTATTATAATAATCTATTTCCATTTTTATTAGTTTCTAGTCTGAAAATCAAATAATGCATTTTCTTGTTTAGAATTAATAACTTAATAAAAATGTTCAACATTTATTTAAAATCTTTTTGGCTACTTCTCTGGTTAGTTTTTTGTTTTTTGTTTTTTGTTTGACTCCCAGAGGAATATTTTGCAGTTGAGTTAGTTTAAGCCAACCTCTGGTGAAAAATAGCTTAATATTTCTTTAAAATACTACTTTATTTGCCAGAAAGCAATTGAAAATTAAAACAAATTTATAAATACTTTAATTTTAGTCTCAATGAAAGTTTGAAAGTGCAAATATTTTTCGTCTATTTCATTTAAAGAATTTGGGTGATATTAAAATATATCCAAAGAGTCAATTTTAACTCAATTAATAAATAATAATTAAAATATACAAAAAAATATGAATTAAAAAGAATAGATTTGTAGTTCTGACAAATTGATAATGATTTGGGTCAAACGAATATTATTAAAGTTTGCTTAACTAAACACATCGAGAGATCACTGTATTTATATGTTCAATATATCTTTTAAAAAAAACTACTGTTTTCATCGAGAACATATTTTTTATCAGCTCCCCTTTTTAATCGAGCAATAACTGTAATATGTTCTAGGCATATTTTTCTTTTATCAATTCTCTTTTCATTGAGAGATTACTGACAAAAGCAAGTTCTCATTGTGATATATATACTTATATATCTATATATATATATATATATTGTAGGCATTTCTTTAATCAGCTCTTCTCTTTTGATCGATCTCCGTAATTATATTTTCCCATTTTAAACTTATCTTTTATAATCTCTTTTTCATTTCTCTCTCTCTCTTTCCTTTTCTCTGTCTATCTTCATCTCACTCTCTCTTTAGTGAGCTGGCGAGTCCTCGCTGTCAATCTCGGGAATCAAATGCTTCTGCTGCCGCTGGCGATGCCCGCTGTCCATCGAATGAATCCCACTGCTCGGCCAATGATTGCTTGACGCCGGCGCCGACGCCGACGCCGACAGCGAGTTCACCGGTTGGTTTGCCGTTGACGGCAACGCTGGCTCCGTCCGCGGCTGCTGCGCTGCTGCCGCCGCAGTCAGCAGCGATGGCTGCCTATTTGGCGGCCGCCCAACAGAATCATTTGTTGCTCACAAATCCACTGGCAGCGGCCGCCTCGCTGGTGCAGCAGGCGACATCATCGTCGCACCAGGAGCGAGAGAGGGAACGGGAGCGGGAGCGGGAGCAGGAGTTGGAGCCGGAGGAGGAGGAGGAGGCGCCTGCTCTCGACTTTAGCCGGAAGCGCAACTCGAGCGACTGCGAGGCAGCCACCGGCAGTGAAGAGGAGCCGGAGCAGGAACCGGATGCATCCGAGGTGGATCAGGAGTCAGCTCCACTGGATCTGTCTGTAAGCACGCGGAAGCGACAGACGCCCAGCTTGGAGCAGGAGGCACCTGCTCACAAGCAGCCACGTGGCACGGACTACAAGTCACCCCTGCCCCTGCCACCCGGCAGTTGGGTGCCCCCTATCAATCCGTATCTGGCCGCTGTGGCCGCAAAGTCGGCGAAAATGGCGCCAAGTGAGGCGAGCAAAGCGCTGGAGAAGATGAGCGAGATGAGTCGCAGGGAGACGCCACCACCACCACCGCCCACAAACAGATCGGGAGGCGGAGCGGGAGCAGGAGGTGCAGGATCGGGTGGTGGTCGCCACAGTGCCTGGCAATCGCATTGGTTGAACAAGGGAGCCGATGCCGCCAAGGATGTCTTCAAGTGCGTGTGGTGCAAGCAGAGCTTTGCCTCGCTGGCACTGCTCACCACCCACATGAAGGAGACGCAGCATTGTGGCGTCCAAGTGCCCTCCCCCTCACCCGCCGAGGGCAGGGGCCAGGCGACGCCGAGGACGAGCAGCACCAGCAGCGGCAGTGCCTCGAGCAGCAGCAGCAGCAGCAACTCGACCAGCTCCGTCAAATCGGAGCTGAACATGCTGATCAAGGAGACGATGCCGCTGCCCCGCAAACTGGTCCGCGGCCAGGATGTGTGGCTGGGCAAGGGGGCGGAGCAGACGCGCCAGATACTCAAGTGCATGTGGTGCGGGCAGAGTTTCCGCTCCCTCGCCGAGATGACCAGCCACATGCAGGAGACCCAGCACTACACCAACATCATCTCCCAGGAGCAGATCATCTCCTGGAAATCGGGCGATGAGCGTTCCCCCAATGGCGGCCAGCCACCAGCCGGTTCTGGTGCTGGTGCAGGATCAGCCTCAGGTGCCACGCCCACTGTGAGTGCTGTGCTGACGTGCAAGGTGTGCGATCAGGCATTCGGCACGCTGAAGGAGCTCAGCTCGCACATGGCCCAGCAGTCGCATTACAAGGATGCCGGCTCCACTTGCTCCACAGTCGCCGTCTCCTCGCCGCCGCTGCCAAATGCGAAGCGAGGACGCCAGCCGCGCAACGAGAAGCGCAAGAAGTCGCTCCCAGTGCGCAAGTTGCTCGAACTGGAGCGTTCCAGCTCCAACTGCAGCCTGGACTCGGCGCTGAAGCCGTTGCGAGACTTTGCCGCAGCCACAAAAATCACATGCGAGAAATGTGGCAGCAAAATTGAGACGGCTCTGTTTGTGGAGCACATCCGGAAGTGTCTGGGTGAGAGCATGCCCATCCCGCCGCGCAGGCAACAGCCAACGGCGGCACAGCAGGAGCAGCGACTGCTGGCCAGTCCGCCGGGTAAGCCCAGCTCCAGCGGCAGCCCCTCCGTGCTCAATGCCCTCGAGCAGCTGATCGAGAAGAGCTTCGAGTCGCGAGTGGGTCGCCTGGCGGGTCATCCCGGTGGGTATTCGGAGAGTGGCACTCCACTGGGCGCCAGCATATTGAAGCGGCTGGGCATCGATGACAGCAGCGACTATACGAAACCCTTGATGGATGTCCAATCGATGCATATGCAACTGTTGCGCTCCTCATCCTCCGCCTCGTCCTACCAGGCGCGCGATCGCAGCGCCAGTGAGTCGAGCACGGCCAGCCGGGTGGAGTCCGCCTATACGCCGGACAGACAACTGCCGACGCCGCGACGCACACCCGATACGCCGGTGGCAACACCAACAACAACACTTCCAGCACCACCCAGCTGCAGCAGCACCACCACCACCAACAGCACCAGCACCACAACCATCAAATCGGAACCCTTGGAGCCGTCAGACTCCTTTGAGCTGGAGCAGAGCTCGAACCTTGGACGGCATCTCATCAATGTGAAGAAGGAGTTCAGCATGGAGCAGCAGCCGATGGTGAATCCTCGCGAGAGTCCCAGCGCCAGCAGTGAACGCTCCAACACATCGCCACAGCCCGCAGCTCCGCCTGCAGCACATCCCTCCTCAGCTCTAGCCGAGAGTGGCAGTCTCCTGGCCCTCAACTCCATGTTCGATCAGCTGAGCAACGTGGAAACCAACAACAACAATTCTGGTAAGTGCAAAGCCACCAATTTGGGATTAGGGATTGTCATCTTTTAGTTGGTTTAAGTGAAAAAACTTGGTGCTTAAATCGATAAATAAACCCCAAAAAAAAGATTTGCTCAACAGTTTAATTAAAACTTGGCAAAATTAATTAAAATATTTAATTTGAGTTGAGACAAGAATTCTGGAAAATTGAAAGATCCGATGAGCTAAGATCATCTTATATATGGCTTAGATATATAGGTATAGGTATAGATTTTAGCTATATATATATCCGATAATAACCAAAATCAAAAGATTAACTTTTCAGTTTTATTAATACTAGGCAAAATTAAGTAATTATTTTAACTTAATTATCTGTAATAATTCCAACAGATTCTTTCAGTTAATCAATTTAGAGTTTTCAATTTCTGTAATTAGGAACTCAATTTTAAATGTTAAATTTTCTGATGGTTCTTGAATAAATTCGTATTAATCTTTTTTTATGATTAGTTTTATTTTTGTTTTCTATGTTGAACCATTTTGCATTTAAAAACCCACAGAAATTTTGAAATATCATTTTATATTTTATTTCAAATTTTAGTAAATTTTTGAATTTTGTGTCGACTGACTGTAATTATGCAAATAAATAAATAAATGAATACACAAAAATTCTAGATCCAATTAGCGATTTGCGTACGTTATAAATAACATAAATGTGGAAACTGAGTTAATTTTTAGTTTATATATCCGATTAAAATCCCCAAAAAAAATACTAACTCATCAGATTAATTAGCATCGAGTAAAATAAACTCAGTTTGAGGTCGATCTTGAGAATCTATTTGTGATCTGCATTTTGACATTATTGTCATTTATTTATTTAATTAACTAAATTAACTTATTACATTTTCATCTATTTATTACCCTTTAATTCATTCATTTGATTTTCTTTGACTGATTTTCTTTTCATTTGACTGCTTTAAAAATATGATGAACGACAAATGAAAATGTATATAATGTATAATTAAATTTGTCTGTGATCTATATAGAAATACATATTAAACTACAGATATATAGACCCATCTTTCAGTTCAGTGACTCATCTTAAGATTCTATTAAAAAACCTTCCTTCATAAATATGAATTTTCTATCCTTTCCTTTGGATCTTTTGAGTTTTGCATTAACTAAAGTTTAAGCAAGACGCTTGAAAAAATACGCTCAGTTTTTTTTTTCAACTAATTAATAATTGATATCAATAATAATTACACTTTGTCTTTGAACTTTATTCTTTATAGAAATTTTACATTTTGAATTATCTCATTATCTTTGATGTGATTATAGTAAAATCTTATAATATATTTTTGTTTCTCCTATGGTAGAGAGATATTTTCATTTATTCATATTTTTTATTTTATTATCTTGAAGTTCTTTGTAGAAAGAATATCTTAAAGATAAGAAATCTTCTAAAAAATATGTCTTTATACTGTTTATTATTGTTATTATTTGATGTCTGTAAAAATCAGTGCTATTTTTTTTCTACTGTTTTTTCAACTAGTTTAATTTGAAGAGTCTATAAAATGTACAAATAAGAATTGGCTAGAAACCAACTTTAATCTTCAAAATTCCCTTATATATAAAAAATTCATAAGAGTATTCATAAAATGAGATTTAAATTAATTAAATATTAAAATTAGGAAGATATTTAAATTAAATTGTGAAACTATAATAAATATGGGCCACTAGATATAATAATATTAGTACGGAAAATGTTTTTTATCTTACGTCAAATAATGTAAAAAAAATAATAATAATTAATTTTTATTATTATTTATGTGATTTTTTAAATATGTATAATGCTGGCTTTAGATAGCTTATTTTTGCCACTCATAAAATAGAAATTTTTTTAAAAAAATAGAAACGCATTAATTATAATAAATTAATTTTAATTCACTTTCTTCTCTCATTTATTCTCCACACACACATTAATCAGGTGCTTACACATTATTCTCTCAATTTGCAGGACACTGTTTCAACAACAACAACAACAACAACAACAGTGTTGCAAGTGCAACAAATAAGAAGCCAAAAGCGCATCCTTTGGCAGCGCTGCAAAAGCTGTGCGAGACAACAGATCCACCAGCCTCGAATACGCGTAGTGCCTCCATCACGTCCTCCTCCACGGCAGGAGTTGGCAACGGGGGCAGCGATCTGGTTGCATTTAGCTGGGCTTGCAACGAGGCGGTGCTGAGTGCCAGTGCTGGGTTAGCTGGTGGCGACTCCATCATCATCAAGTGCTCATTCTGTGATACGCCCTTTGGCTCGAAGGGCGCCTATCGCCATCATCTGTCCAAGGTGCACTTTGTCAAGGACACCATCAGCAACACCAACGCCGGGGCAGAGTCCTCCTCCTCGCCGCCTCTCAAATCGCCAGCCGCCGCACACTCACCCAAAACCCTGCCGATGGCATCCCCCAAACGCTCCGCTTCCCGCAGCCCGGCTGCTGCAGCTGCCCAACAGCAACAACAACAACAACAACAACTGCAGCTGCCCCAAAATTCGCCGTCGCCGTACGATGAGAGTCCGCAATCAAAGTTTCTCAAATACACGGAGCTGGCCAAGCAGCTCTCCTCAAAGAATGCCTAAGCGTTAAGTATGCCACAGCCTAATTCACACTATGCAACCAATGTTTTGCAACACATTTAATGACACTTTGCCACAACATTTAAAGCGACAAAATAGCTAAAACCGAAAATCACTAAAAAAAAAAATAGTTTTTGAAGGGTAAGTTTTCATATTAGGTTTGTTGTACAATTTTTTTTAAAGATAGCTTTAAATTTTTTAATATTTTTATGACTTAAAAAAAAAAGGATGTTTTTTTTTTGCGATCTGGGATATTAATTTAAATTAAAAGCAACAAATTAATGGAAATTATTCAGACTATTCAATAAATGGTTTTTATTTTTTAAAGTTTGAAACAAATATTCTAAGTTTATAAAAAGTTAGATTTGAAAAATAAGTTTTGCTGATTTTTTCTGCCTTTTGAAAGAAATGTATTTCTTTACCAATTGAAAAAAAATTTAAAATTATTAATTTAAATTTAAAAGAAAAACTTTACCAAAAAAAAACTTGCAACTCAAAAATATTTTAGACAAATTTTCGGTTTTACAAAAGTTGCCACTTTTTGTGTCATAAGTCAAAAATTAAGCACAACACAAGAAAAAAAAACAGTTGAACATTTTAAGTTGATGCACACTGAAATCGAGTTCGAGTTTTGTCGCCAGCCTGCATTAATTTCTGATCAAAACGAGAGCGATTTCTTGCTCTGCAGAGCGCTCTCTCTTGCGGCTCTCTTTCTCTTCTGCTCACTCTGTTGCGCTCGCTCTCTCTGCAGACAGATTTCCCCTACTTTGCTGAATAAGCATTAGTATTTCCCCAAGATGTCTTTGTGTCTGTTCTTTTTCCCCAAGCAAGCAAATCTACTTGGAGAGCATTGTGACGTCACAGCGCTGACGTCTGCTTGGCCGAATCAGCGCAGCCTGCCGTCGCATTCGCACTCTCGCGAAGCGTCCGAAATTCAATTACCACCACTTTGACGAACTGCTGTCCATCAAAGAGCAGCACAAACACATACACAGACAAGCGCACACATCACACGCACACATGCACAGGCAGAGAATAGGCAGACACACGCGCATTGTGAGTGCAGTTGAATTGCAGGCGTGCTTAAGAGTGAGATGGCTGTAGTGTGCTCAGCAGTTTGACGAAAGGCGACGACAACAGTTCGTCAAAAGTGAAAAGCAAACAAACACACACACACACACACATACAAAGCAAAAGCTAAAACAAAATACAAAAGCAAACGGTTGACCCATGCGATTGGATGGAGCAACAGTGGCAGCAAAACAGCAATAACAAAATAGCTCAAGTGGGTGGAGTGGATTGAGTGAAATCGAAACAGGTCTAAGTGCAAATTGAGTGCGAAACGAAACGTAAAGAGCACAAAATTCATTGAGTTGCATTTTGCTTGAGCAATTTACGAAATCGAAATCATTTTTCATTTTGCGGTTCCTTGTCAAAAAGTGTGCCAAAAAAATTTTAAAAAAAAGCAAAAGAAGAACAAAAATTTAAATTAAATTAAGTAAATTAAGAAATTACAAAGAATGCAACGCAGTATACGTAAAATCATGAAATAAGAAAAACTCAAAAATATATATAAATAAAAAACTTAACCTCATTAAAAAAATAATATTTTTGGGAATGAAAAACTATTGTAAACTAAGCCAAGAGGCGATAATTGGGCAACTTTGAAATACGTTCAATGTAAATAAAATTAGTAATTAGCAATTTCCTTCCAGAAAATCATATATAAATATATATTTAAAATATAATATTATTAAATAATTACTACAACAAATAGAGTGGAAAACAAATCAAATCAAAATGTAATCACGGCAACTCATGTATACGCATAAATTATACAAATATACATATATATATATATATATATATATATATATATACTTAACAATATTAACTATTTAATTAATTATATACAAATATAATTATAATTATATATGTATACCAACAGTTTACAACTCAACTCTCAACAATAAATAAAAAATATACCTACTAAAAAAATAAAAAATACATTAAATATGTATTTAACCTAAGATTAAACCTAAGACTTCCAAAAATCGAAAGAAACTTAAAGAAAAAACTTAAAACTATTTAAGAAAATGTCAAACATTTCATTGTCATTATCAAAATCATCATTATCAGCAACCAGAAACTAATTTAAAAGTTTTACTTATTATATATATGATATATATATATATATATATATCTAGATATATATATATATATATATACGACTTGTATTTGAGTTTTTGTGATATTATTTTTAAAACTCCTTTTGCTTCCTTTTCGCCTAGAAATTAAGTATGTTAAATAAACATTTAAATGCAACAACAACAAAAACTACAACAACAACAAATGTTAATTCACTTGACCACTTGAGATTTTACAAATGAACAACATATATCTAAATCTGTAACTAAATCTGTAAAACTTGAAATTCAACACTAAAATTACCAAAAGCAAAACAATTGCAAAAACGGCTCAAAACAGAACATGAATTCAATAAAAAGTTGTATGTTTCGAATTGAAAATATTTTTGACTTTTATTTTGGGCTGCGGGAATCGATTTTTCGATATATAAAATAATAAAATAAAATAATTCAAAAAATCAGCTATTTTATTCATTTTACAATTTATTTAAAAATATCAGTTTTTTATTTCATTTACTATTATTGTCATTAAATATAAGAAAGTTTTGAAATTTAAATAATAATTCTTAAAAAATAATTGAATCTACGAAAAATCAGCTATTTTATTGATTATTTTTATTGATTTTAAAAATAATCCATTAAAAATGAATTGAATTTTTAAAATATCAATTTTTTATTTAATTTATTATTATTGTCAATAAATATAACAAAATTTATTTTTGAATATCCAAATGATTAATTTCTGTGAAAAGTGAGCAATTTTGAAAGCCAAAAATTACTTCGGATATTTTTAATATTTTTACTTAGCTTGCAAATTATTTATATATATCATTTTATATATATCATTTATTCTGCTTGTTGAAAATGATTTCAGTTTTGCAGACGAATTTTGAAAAATATTTCGAATAGTTTGTAAAAAATGTGATCCATTTTCATTGTCAAAAGTAAGTATTAAATAATTTTAATGGCTGACAAAATAATTTACAGATTTTAAAATATATTTTTTTCTTTTTTATTTCTTTATGCATATTTAAAAAATGATTAAAATTCTAAATAAAATATAGCTGATATGTATGATTTAAGTGTGAAATACAACTAATTAGAAAACAATTTTATTATTTTTTCTTAACGTGTATTTTAATATACAAATTAAGATTTAATTCACATTTGGACTTCGGCGACTAATTTGGAATCCCCGAAATCGCAGTTAATTGTGGATTTGAAGGCATATCAAATTGTAAACTAATATTTGCTAATAAACACAGCGAGTTAATTAAACCTGAATTATGTGCCACATGGCTATGTCGAAGTGGGGGGGGGGGGGGGGGCGTGGCGTGGCACAGGAACAGGAACATGCGCAAAATGTGAACGCGATTCGCTGATTTATGGCCAACAAAGGATTAAGATGCGACACCAGCGTATGCCCAGATACGAAACTTCATATATGCCACACACACGCACACACACACACACACACACACACACTCTGCATGTCTATTGCCGACACTGATGACGATCTAAAATGCCAACGAAATCTCCTCGAAAACTTCAATTGCCAAAGGATTCATTTTCACTTAAAATTTATGATGTGTTTCGTGTGGCATGGGAGACGCACACCTACACCCAGGCAAGACATGGGGGGGGGGAGATGGGGGGTATATGGCATTTGGTGTCACATTTGCGTTAGGAGATAATTTTTGTGGCAAATGGTTCACAAAAACTTTTCCGCCTGTTTTCCGTGTTTCAGTTTTCATTGACGGTTTTCGTTTTGCGTCGCATTTTCTTCTCGCAACAAAAACTTGCACAACAAACACAGAAATACACACACACACACACACACATACACACACACACAAATACACTCACACACACACCTTTGGGCCGGCAAACGTTCCCACGACTCCCAAACACATAACCCTACTCCTTGCAACACCCCGCCCCCCCTCCTTACACCACCCACTCTTTGCTGCTTCTGTTTCGCTTAATGAGATACAAACACATAAATTTTGAAAAGTGTCATGCATCGCAAATAACGGTTTACTTTTTTGCCTGCTTTTGATAAGCCAACAAAACTGCCTTCATTCACTCACTGTGTGTGTGTGTGTGTGTGTGTGTGTGTGTGTGTAGTGCTTAGATATGTATATTCTCAAAATATCGCTCGAGGCGCTTTTGGCCATGTCAAGTTTGTCTACCAAAAACCAAAACGCATCTGATTATTAACAGTTGTCGTAAAACATATGGCCAAAAGTTGGCAACATAAATATATATATATATATATATTTATTTGATATATAAAATATATAACTTGTATATAATATGTATATACACATTTCAAATTTAATCTTATTTTTTCTATTGATTTGAATTTATTATTGTTTTTATTATAATGTTTATTATATATTAATCTGTGAATCATGATTAGATTTGTATTTGTTATTTATTTAGGATATATATTTATAGATATATATATAAAGTTCTTTTTTAGAATATATATATATATATATATATAACTTTATTATAATATTTGTATAGTTATTTTGGTATTCAGCTGAATTATTATTCATTTATATAATTTATATACAATTTTAAGCTGCTTCTGCTTGGATATTTAAGTAATCTTATTGAGAATTGATCGTTATCTTTTATATATATATTTTTTTTTTGTATTTTTTTTCTTATTAAAATATTTATAAATTTGCTGTTAACTAAAATAAGTTTATTTTCTATTTGATTATTTTTGTGTACAGCTAAAATAACATTTATCTTTATAATATATTTAATTTTAAGCGAGAAAATATCAAATACGATTTATATATATATAAAGATATTTCTTTCTTTTTAACATTTATTATAATTTTAATAAAGTTATTTGCTACCTGGTTATTTCTATTTACAGCTGAATTAATAACATTTATCTTATAAATATTTAATTTTAGATAAGATAACATCATAAAAATTATAAAGTTCCATCTAGAATATTTATTATAATGTTCATAAATTTGCTAGTAAATAAAAGAAGTTATTTGCTACTTATTTTTTATTTATACGGCTGAAATAAAATTCATTTATCTATTCACATAATTTAAGTTATCTATATATAAAAAGATTTTTCTTAGAATATATTTCTTTACTTTAATATTAATAAACTTGCTTTTGACTGAAATAATTTATTTGCCAATTGGTTATTTTTATTTAAAGCTGAATGTACAACATTCATATATATAATAATAAATATTTAATTTTATGCAAAATAACATATAACATATAACATAAATATATATTTATAAATATATAAAAAGTTATTTCTAGAATATTTAATATAATATTAATAAATTTCCTTTAGACTAAAATAGTTTAATAATTTGTTATTTTTGTACGCAGCTGAATTACCATTCATTTATATAATATATATAATTTTTAGCAAGATCACATCAATTAACTTTTTATATTTAAAATTATAAAGATCATTCATAGAATATATAAAAAATTTTAATAATTTTCATAAAGTGACTGTTAATTAAATTAATTTATTTTCTACTTGGTTTATTTCTATTTACAGCAGTCAATAATATTCATCCATATAATATTAAATATTAAAATATATATATGTTAAATATATATATATAAGTAGTAGGGAATTGGGGATTCTATTACAAGAAGTGGCTTCGTTTTTTAATTGGGAGGAATATTTTTGAGGAAAATGTGTGTTTTGAGTTGGTATCCGTGTGAGACATTTATGATCGAAAGATATAGATTTATGGGGCGACCCTTTTCATATTGCGGGTTGTTAATGGCTTGAGGATCACTCAGTAGGAAAATTTTTACGACCTTTTTAGGAAAATGTGTGTGTTGTTTGGGTATCCATGTGAGTCATTTATGATCAATTTATGGGCGTCCCTTTTCATATTGCTGTTTGACATTGGCTTGAGGATCAGTACTCAGTAGCACTTGTGTGTGCGTGATTATATTTTTTTAAGGATGAGATTGTGCACCAGAGGAGTAGCCTGTAATCTCTCGCAGAAGTGAGGTTGAGCAATTCATATTTAAGTGATAATTTTAAGGCTCGATCGTAATTTGATAATTTCTCTGCAGTCTCCAAAAGCAGCTCCTTTAGTCATCATTAAGATCTGTCGTCAAGTTAGAAGAAAAAGCAGATTTTTAAAAAGGAAAAAAAAAGCAGAATTCTTGAGATAAACGAAGAGAAGTAAATTTTAGTAATTCGTTGAACAAAAAACATACGCAGACAGCTGAAAGGAACGCCTTCCATTAGCCACCACCAGAGAGGACTAATGAGACTAACACACAGACAGCCAGGACTCGGGCAGGATTCGGGCAGGACGTGGGCAGAGCGAGGAGGAGCAGGGCGGAGCAGGGCAGAGCAGGGCGACAAGCGCCTGCAGTGTGAACAGCAAAACTTTTGCAAAAGTGTCAGAAAATGTGAATGCGATTGTAAAAGGGGAATGGTGGAAGGGTATGGGAAAGGGGAAAGGATGGAGAGGGGAAGGGGTGAGGGGTCTGAGATCCGGTGTGGGTAATGTGCCGAGGTAAACGCCAGCAAACGAGATGGATGATATCTAGACGAATGATGCATGAGTCGCAATGGGGACAGGGACGAGGAAGGGGGGAGGCAGGAGGCAAGAGGCAGAGGCGCCATTGCCTGCCAGTGTTGTCATGTGTATTCCAGTGCTGTGTGTGTGTGTGTGTGTGTGTGGGTGGTCTACGTAAATTCCGACGCTTCATTCGCCGGATAGACTCAGGCGCAGGAGGAAGACATACATGGCTGCCATTGCCAGCTGAGAGTGAGTGGAAGAGGGAGGAGGGAAGGGGAGAGTGCGAAGTGTAAGCAGCAGCGAATGAGCATGCGAAATGCACACACACACACAAACACACACACACAGAGATACACACACACACGTAGAGTGAACATAGCATATCCAACTCGAATCTTGTCTACAATAAATCAAATTTTATTACACTTTTCTTTATGCATGCCACAGGATATGGCAAGCGTATGGCGCACTGATGAGCACACACATACACACACACACACACACACACACACACACAGACACACATACACATATACACACACACTGAGATTTTCACATGCTCATTTAGCTGAGCGCCAAAAAGTATGAGTGGGTGAAATTATATACACATTTACACACACACACACACACACACACACACATATATGTATATATGTATATATTTATATAAAGGACATTCGAGCAATTGGCATCGCTCTACTCGACTCAAATAATTACGAGGACTTCATTTTTAAGCATGTCCTTGATAAAAGCAAAATGCATAAAATGGCACAAAAATGCAGTTTGCCAATCTGTGAATCTTAATTAATGCTCAAAAAAAATGATAGGTAGAAAACAATTCTTTCAAAAAGTACTTCAGAGAATTATATATATATTATATATATATATATATATATATTACTTTTCACAGTTATAAATAGATTTATTACAAAGTTTGTTTGATTTGTAAGTATTTTTGTAAATGGAAAAGCTTTCTAAATAGCAATTATTTTTAAAATATGTTTATTGGTATAATACTTAAAAACAAGTAAGATTGCTATAATTGAATGCGCTCGACTATGATCTACCCTAAACACAGCTGTTGAATATATTCTAAGTTTATTGCTAATTTTAGGCTGATGGAAATGAAATCAAAATAAGAATATATTTTGGACTATTACTTTGGTGTTATTCTTATTCGATTTTAAAGAAATTTACGTAGTTGATTGAAAATATTTATATTCTGTCTTGATTAAAAGATTTTGCCTGTCGGAAATCGAAATGTATCGATAACCGAGTAGCGGAGTTTGTTATTTATTTAAATAAAGCAAACATTCCAAAAACCTATATATTTCAAGAATCTAGCTTTAATAGTTTCTGAGATCCCAGTGTTTATTCAAACAGACAGACATGGCCATATCGACTCGGTGAAGAATATATATATACTTTATGGGGCCCGAGATAACTAAATTTGCAGAAAACCATTAAACACTTTTAATCCTTTTCAAATGGGTTGGGGTTGTAAAAAAGACATTCTTCTGCCACAAATATTCTCTAGGATTTTTTTTTAAAAGATTTGTTTAATATTAATTATTAATTATAATATTATAAATTGATCGAGAGAAACTAATCGAAAGTTTAATCTCTATTAAAATATTTATTTATCGATAAGCAAAATTAATTTTGTCACTTTTGTATTTGCTGAAAATTCATTTGAGCAATTTGAGACAGAAGTGTAAACAATTTAATCGGTGAATGTAATCGGGCAATCAATAATTTGCAAACATTGCGTATACGTAATACGTATCGGTAAATGCATTATTTTAAAATTTCCAAGTGTTTGCCATGGTTATTGTGAGAAGTTTTGCATTATGGCTGGTTGAGGCATAAATCAAAATTCCATTACGCCCGAAAGGTCCCGCCCATATCAGAGACAACCCATGCTGTGATTTATTAGAAAAAAACTGCATGGGGGTAAAAGACAGAGACAGAACTATAGAGAGAGAGAGAGAGAGTGAGAGATGTGAGTGAGAGAGAGAGAGAGAGAGAGGGAAACAGCAACAGCAGCAGCAGCAGCAGGAACGCGTTTCTTTTGATAAAAATTTTGAACTAAATCAAAACTTCATTTCACATCGGTGCCATTTCTTGCGCCAGCGCTCAGTTTCAGTTTTCAGTTGAGTTGAGCGGACCCCAGGTCCAGCTCCCAACTCCTGCCGGCATCGAGCTGCCAACTGCCAGCTCCGCCCTCCAATCTCTGCTTGCTGCAAAAAGCGTGGCGAGAAAAGTGCACAACATCGAAACAAGAAATGGCGGCAAAACTAGAAAGTGTAGCCAGGACCTAAGGACGCACACTAGTATGTGTGTGTATATGTGTGTGTGTGTGTGTATGTGTGTGTGTGTGTGTGTTTGCTAGTCGGTAGCTCGTCCTTGTTCTCATCGGTGTCGCAGCCAGCGACGAAGCATCGTTGTCCTGCGACTTGACTCGACAAAATTCACTGCTGGCTGTCAGTTCAATAAATCATTTCCTTTTTGACACACCGTCGTCGTCGACGCTGCCTTCACAGAACTAGCGCTGTGCCAATGAAAATCCATAAATACGAAAACAAAGCAAAAACCGTCGTCTGCCACCAGCCAGCAAGGCGCGACAAGGACGAGTGCAGCTCCATGTGGGATGCACATAAATTGCAAGCTCTTCGAGCAGCAGCAAAAAGAACAAAAATATATAAAAATATACCCCTCCAATACACCGCCCACGCCCACCTCTCCCCCCGTCTACGCCCCCTTACAACATTGCCTCGCAAGTCGAACACGAAAACGTTGCCACGCAAGAGTCCATAGATCATGGCTGAGCAAGTTGCAGCATGGTGGCAAACTCAAAGACGATGATGATGATGATGAGGATGTCCCCATCGTCATCCTCAAGATGCGCAGCGGTGCAAGGTGGCCGGCAGGCGGTAATATATGGCACCTGGCATGCCCTGACACTGACACTGTGCCAGCCACTCGAGCTCGTCCTGCGAGCACAGGATGCAGCCATAAACATGCCGACTGCGTGCTGCAACCAGAGATCCTTGCAGAAAACTGCATCCTTTTGGCTCAAACTGTAAACAATTGCAAAAGGAAACCCATCTCAAATTGTCTTATAATTCACAATTGCTTTTAGCTTAGGCAATATATATATATAAAAATTGAGCTGGAAAATATCATCGAATTTATTTCTTATAGTAAAACTTTGACTTAAACATAGAAAACTTACACTTGAAATTATTATGTTAACCAAGAATTATTTATTTATATATATTCAACAAATAAATATTTACATATTCATTATTAACCCTGAAAATGACACCTCAAATTGCCTTATGATTGTGAATTTATTTTTAGCTCAAGCGACATGCCTAAAAAAAAAAAGGTAAGCTAGAAAAGTAAAAACAATTTATTTCTTATAGTAAAATATAAATGTAGAAAACTTACACTTAAAATTATTATGTTATCCAAGAACTATTTATATTTATTAAAGACACCTCAAATTGTCTTATAATTCCCAATTGCTTTTAGCTTAAGCGATATGCCAAAAAAAAGGAAACTAGAAAAAAACAACCCATTGATTTCTTATAGTAAAACGTATACTAAAAGATTGAAATTATTATGTTACGAAATATTTATTTATACATATTCATTAAATAAATAACATATTCTTTATTAACCCTAACACCTCAAATTGTTTTATAATTTGCTCTTAGATCCACCGATATGCATAAAAAAGTGAAAAAAAGTGATAGTAAAACATAAAATAAAATGTAGAAAACTTATACTTTACGCGACCTATTTTTTTTATATATTCATTAAATAAATATTAGCAAATTCGTTACTAACCCTGACAATGCCATCTGAAATTTTCTTATAATTCTCAAGTGCTTTTATCTCGAGCGATATACATAAAAAGTGAGCTAGTCAAACATTGACTAAAATGTCGAAAACTTACACTTGAAATTATTAAGTTAAAAAGTAATTATTTATTTATGTTTTCTGTGGCACAATTTTCATTATAAATTATAAATATTAACATATTCGTTATTATCTTATTATTCCTCATGGTTGAGCAATAAATCCTTGAAAGCGTTGTATACCTCAGTCGGCAGTCGATATGCTTGCCGGGATTTATGACTTTGTGACTCACTTGCAGTTTATCATTATCATCCATTTAACTATTTGTGTGTTTTTCGCGAAAAAATTATGTCTTCATATGGAATGAAATAATGAGTTAAACAGCGCCTGCTGCAATTCTGTGTTGCCTTCAGCTGCAGTACACATACTTATTAATCTATATATATATATATACAAACATATATATAAAGATTTATATAGATGCTCGTAACTGGCCATTCATTCGTCTGGGGTTTTCATTATTCACGCGACCGAACAGAGCGAATTTATTGCCGGTTCACATTTAATGCTGATTTTTATGCCTCGCATATAATGTTATTTTTATTCTCAACTTTACGATCATAAATGTCGAAAAGGGTTTTGATTTATCACACAAACTTTTGTACTTTTACCCCCCTGCCCACTGCCCCTGTTGACGTCCCAAATATGCTTAACTCCCGTCTCTAGGCTCAATCCAAAAAACAGAAAACAAAACAAGTACTTTAAAGAGGTCGCAACTTGTTGACGACAAACACCACTGCGAATCCAATAAATCTCCTGTCTTAAAAAAATGTTACTCTTCCCATTCAATAAAATATGATGAAGAGTATAAAAAAAACCTTTTATTTCGCCCCTGAGCATATTAATTGTTACTTAGAGTTGCAAATCAGCATATCATACTAAAAAAAATAAAAACATTTTGGTTTTTGAATTATTCAAATAGGTAAAATACTATTAAAAAAAATATACTATACTAAAAAGTCTTTTAGGTATTTTTATAAATATTGATTAAAATGCGCAGTAATATTTATAGATACAATTTAAATTAAATGTACAAACTATGGCCAAAAATTAACTCAAGTTCACAAATTGGTTTAATTTGTTATCTTACAAAAAAAATGGGTCTAAATTCTGTGTCAAAATTCTAAGACTAAAAAATTCTACAATTTAGTTATTTTGCTGAATTTTATTAAAATGTTTACATATATAAATAAATATATATATATATTTTTTAATTTGCTTACAGGTGTTTGTGTATTTTATATTCAAACAAAAAAAGAAGAAATATTTTCCGCAGCTTTTCCAATGTTTTGTTGTAATTACAGTTGTGCACTAAACTTGAATAAAGTATTTAAGACAAGAAAAATCTGAAACTAGTCAACAAGCTGAAAAAGAGCAGGTGTGTTTGAGAGGGGGGTGGCAGGTGGGAGGGGTGCATGGTGAAAGGGTGTCAAACAAACAGAATGAAATGCGCCAAGCGACAATTTCTAATTACAAATTCGCCACAGCATTTAACCCGTTTTTGCTGTTTGCATTACACAGCTTGGACAGAGGGGGAGGTGAGGGATAGAGGACATGACATACTCGCACATACGAGTATAATTTCCATTTGGAGGAAACACACACACATACACACACACACACTTCTTGGACAACAGTGCAAACAGTGCAGCCCCCAATGGGATAGGGGGTTGGGCGATCGGGTGGAGGTTAAAGGGGTTAGGGGCTGGTCCAAGAAAAATAGTGGAGGGCAACAGCTCAGGCCAAAAACGGAAAAAAGCTCAGCTTGCAGCATTTTATGCTGATCCCTGTCAGGCAACAAAACACACACATAATCTTCAAAAAGGAAAAACAACGTGGCACGATGATAGAAGCACACATACAGAGAGAGTCCAAGGTGCGACGAAAACAGACAGAGACAGAAAAAAGAGACAGCTACAGCCAGATAGAGAGAAGGAGAGAGGAGGGAGTAGGTGTGAGAGGGGTAAGTAAACAAAATATTTATGCCCCAACTGCAACAGCAACAGCAGCAGCAGCAACAGCAGTCGAGGAGGTGAAAGCGATAAAAGTGTTGCTCGAGCATTTTGTGTCCCGTTTTGTAGTTTTTTGTTGTTGTTGTTGTTGTTTTTTATTATTTTTATGTAAAAAATGCAGGCAGCAACAAACATCAACCAATAATGCAGACGCGATTATGTCCGGACGCCAGGCGCCAGGCAAAAGAGGAGCTCAAGTTTTGTTGGCCAGCTCCAAAAACGCTGCCAGAAGGACACTCCAAATGTGAAGTTGATGCCACAGACCGCAGCAGCAGCAGCAGCAGCAGGACGAACTGGGAAGCTACCACAGATACTCGGCGCACACAAATCGTGTTGCGCAAAAAAGAGCTGCACAAATTAAAAGCAAACAAAACACGATGAATACAACAAATGGCATTACAACAACAACAACAACAACAACAACAACAAACAAAAATGCTAGAAAAAAGAATGACTACAAAAAAAAAAGGGAAATACAACATTAAAAAGCGAAGCAAACGAACAAAAAACTGAAAGTGTTGCACAATGGGCGTTGCTTCAAGTCCAGCTCACACACACACACTTACACACACACACACACACACACACAGATCAGTACACAAAGATTCCGAGACGAAGCATTGTCCTGATTTATGTCACTGACGAGCTGAGCACAGCAAATACACTGTAAGAAATCTAATTTGTAAGAAACATAAAAAAAAGAAAAATATTGAAATTAAAATAAATCATATTTAATTTATTTGTTATACAAAATATATTTTTTAAATATTATTTGTTCAGTTAGAATGAAGTTAGAATACGTAGAATAAATATTAGTCACATCAAAAACAATTAACAGAAAAGTTATTGCAAAAAAAAAAGATTTTTCTATAGGAGACAAGTTAGTCAAAGAGATTCATATTTTCACCAATAACTTAAGGTATTAATAATATGACTATTTTAAATAAATTAATTTATTACTTATTAATAAAAAATAAATGTGCAAATTTCCAAAAAAAAGAAGTTAATTTATTTCTGAATGAGGTTTTTACAATGATTTAAAAATCACTTTTATTAACAAATAAAGAATATTGCCAAAAATTGTATTAATATTTCATTCTATTCATTCATTCATTTCATTCAATTTGGCATTCAATATTTATTTTAATTATGTTGTTCTCGATTTTTTATTTAAATAAAAAACAATAACAAATCTTTTTTAAATACGAAAATACAATTTCGGAATGATCTTTTTGAGGAACGGATTCTTAGACTTATAAATATACTTGATATATATACTTGTGCCAAATTATCTTATTTTCAGCATTATTATTGTTACTGATAACAGCTGCATTTCGATAAGCTTTTTGCCAGTGTTGACTAATGCCAAAAAAAAGTGCAAACAAAACCAACACGCATCGGATTCGTTGCAACAGCAAAAATATAACAAAATAGGTAACAAAAAACTAAATAAAAAAATAAAAAAAAAAGGGGGAACAAGAAAGAACAAACGAAAACTTACGATGACGACAGCAGCGACGACGACCAGGATGACGACGACGACGGCGCTGTCGAGGATGTCGTGGATGTTCCGGCTAGCGACGAGGACGATGCTGATGTCACTGACGAACAACAGTGACCAGGCACGGGCAGCGGGCAGCGGGAGGCGATGCTGCTGAGGCTTGCTGCTGAAGCGTAGCCTCCACCAAGAGACTCCCTACAAACACACACACACACATACACACACACAGCGTTGGAGCTGCGCATTCGTTGGACTGTCCTGTGAGTGTCTCATTTTGTGCTGTGTGTGTTGTGTGTGTGTGTGTGTCTGTTGTGTGTGTGTGTTGTGTGCGCGGTTTTGTGTGCATTTTGGATTTCTTTTGTTTCGCTTCGCTCAGTTGAGTGGCTCGACAGCCAGTCAGCGGCTTCAGCACCACTGCCACCCCCTACACGCCCTGCGCCCATCAAACAGTTGGAGTGCAGCCCCTCTTCGCCCCCTTGGCCCACTGGCTGCGCTGCGTTGATGTTGTTTTCTTGCGTCGAAGGACATTTTTGCGCCCCAGTGCTGCTGCTGTGTGCCGCAGGTCCTTCTAACAAAATTTAATACTTATTCTGCCTTTTGCGCCTTGTACTTCGATGTTGTTCTTATTGTTGTTGTTATTTTGCTTGTTGTTGTTGTTGTTGTTGCTGCTGCATAAAGAAACGCAAACAGAATTTATGTTGTGACATTTTAAATTGCGCAATTTTTATGAAATCCTTTTCGGGGCGACTCCCGTTTGAGTGCGCGCCTCTCATGCTGTCCTTTCTGTTTCCAGCACATCCTCATGAAATACTATACAACAACAACAACAACAACAGCAAGTAGAAGAGCAGCACAGCAGCGCCATCTCTCGGCCAATTCTTGACTGCAGCGTCGAAAAATGCGACCCAATGAAATTTTTGTGTGCTGCATTTCTTTTGCTGAGCTTCGCTCGAAAAAAAACAACAGAATACAAAAAAAAAAAATACGTCCAGAAGTCCAAGTCCAAGCCGCCTGTCAGGACGGCGTTTATTTATTTTTATGTTTAGAGTCCACGCCAGAGTTGTCCACTAACCGAAATGTCCGAGCCATCCAAGCGATGGCTCTGCCTGCCCACCCCCCCCCCACACCCCTCTGCAACTCCACAACCCTCTACGCTTGCCATGCCAACCTGACAGTGCGCAACTGCGAGCCACCAAAAGCCCCACCATGATTTACGATGATGATGTCCTCTGGAACGCGTCTCCAACAGGAGTCGCAAGACGCTGCTGCAACACACACACACACACACACACACACACTTACACACACCACACCGTCTATTTTGGAGCTCCATCTCCACTGGCTGGTGTTTTACATAGTATTTGGACAAACTGCATTCCACAACTGCCTGGCTAAAAAATGCACTTGAATTTAGTTTTTTTTTTTTTTTGCTTACAATATTTACTGTTAATGGCAATTTTTTTAAATAAAGTTTAATAAAGAGTTGTTTCTGGCTTAAGTATTCGACTATATTCAAGATTTATTAATATTGGCAGTGTTTTGATTATTTTTGACACATTTTCTCACCTGCTTGTCAAATTTCGCATCTAGAAAATGAGCAAAAAAAATCTTATTGAAAAATACTTTTCTCAAAATCGCTGCTAAAGATCATTGTATTAAAATTAGTTTCACTACGAAAACAGCTCTAATTGACATAAATTAAAATAAGAGAAATTTTAAACTAAAGATTTCTAAGATTTTCCCTATTTTCTATATAGTCAAAAACATCTAATTATATATAATTTTGATAGTAATTTATATTTTGCTTATTTCAGGTTTAGGCCTATTTATAAATATTATCGATAAAAAACAATATGACAAAAGTTTCGACTGGATAGAAGATTTATTAGCGAGTCAAATTTATAATCAATTTGAAAAACATTCAAAAGTAATGCATCTAAAAGCCCTGTCAGACAACTGTGGAACGATTGGACATAATTGCGATGAGTTTTTGTCGACGGGTTTTGGCAGCGAAAATTGGCAATGCACATTTTTTTGTACAGTTGCTGGTTTTTGTTGTCTTTGTTGTTGTTGTTGTTGTTGTTGTTAGTATTGCTGTTAATAAAAATTTATGATTATTGTTTTCACATTTTTCATGTTGTCAATATTAAAAACATTATTTTTCACGCGAATTGTCGTCAATGGTCGCTGGACATTGGATGTGAAACGGACGCGTTTTTGCATCTTTTCGTCTGTTTTCCAATGGAAATTGTTATTGAAATTCGTTGATGGAATTCGACCAAAAAAGAGGAACAACAACAACAACAGTTGCAGTTGTAGAATCCATTCAATCGACTGGTTGGCCACCACTCATAACTCAGACTTGCACTCCATGCCCCCCCCCCCCCATCCACAGAATTGGAGTATAAGTTGAAATTGTGGGGATTGGTGCAGAAACTTTAGTTCGGAGCAGGGCAGGCGCCATTTGGACGGGCTCGAACAGGACACAAATCCATTGGTATTTTCCACTGGCGGGCATTGTTTGGGAGGATTCGGCACAATTGTCAGGCAATAAATCGATGTGTGTAGGGTTGTAAATTTTTGCAGGATGGCCCGATGAAAAAGTGCATATTATGCAATTCGACAATACGCCAAACATGTCGACCTACGTACGCACAACACACACACACACACACACACACACGCACACACACATACGCACACCCGCTGCATTGCAGCGGAAACGGAAACGCGCACACAAGTTCGGTCTCTTCTTCATCTTCTGCTGGACGGCACGCCCCCATCCCATCCCCTGCCCCCCCCCCCCTCTTTTTGGAGCGACCGATTGCAGTGCTTTGCATATCAATGAAAATGCATAAATTTTTTGCATGGCCGCGTTGATTTTTTGCTGCACTCGGCTTGCATTGCCCGAAACCGAAACCGTCCATCAACGTGCATAAATCAGTTTGGAAAGCGTCGCAAAAAAAAGAGGGCACACCCCAATTACCCCGCACCACCAGCATCACCCACACTCGCCCTCCACACCATTGACCACCACCGCAATTCACACAGGATGCTTCACATTTGACAAAAACGCAACAGCCTCCGTGCGGACTTCTCGCTCCTGTCCCATTCCAGGACACAGCCGAGCAGTGCACAGGCTCAGTTACATGCTCGCACACACACACACACACACACACACACACATTGACGAACCATAATCCTTACGAAAAACTGCACCATGCAAAAACATTGAAAATCCATAAAAATGCATCATAATTTCGCACCACGCCACCAAAACTGGATCATCATCATCGGGCTTAATAGCCAAATGGGTAACAGCGTACAAGTACCCTTACCCATAATTTTCAAGCAGCATTAGGGGTACTCACGCTTATTTATTTCTGTTGTTCAGCTACTTCGAGAACTTGCTATAAACAAAAGTTGGCTTTTGCGTTGTTTATTTTTGTGTTATGATTTATGTTTTATTTTTAATTGTAATTGCCTTAAAAATAATATTAATTGAAATACTTTTTAAGTATATTCATTTACATCTGTGCAATTATTATTCATGTATATTCCTAGCATTTTAACGATTTACAATTAAATTTGTAAATTTACCAACACTTTATGCAAATAATAATGCAACTCTGCATTTTAAATCAGCTGTTTCAACTTAGTCAATTTGAATTGTTGTCATTGTTATTTTTCATTAATGCCTAAAAAAGATCAAATAAAATAAATCTTAACTGTGACTAAAGGATAATCTTGTGAAACTAGTTTTAATCTTTGGGTATATACTATTAATATGTGTTGTAATTATATTATATATAAGTTTATTTCAGATTTAATATATTTTTGTTGGATTAACCCTAATGCATACACCTGAATACTCTCCACATCCAGTGGAACTGATGGCTATCAAAGACTGCTGCGTGACTGTGCAAGGGTTGAGCTGCTGAGCTGCTGTTGAGTGCATGCGCAGCCTCTGCCTGCAGGGAGCAGGACAATTGACGCATGTCCTTGTCTGTGAATGTACTGTGGACGCAGGTTAATAGATTTGCACTGCTCCTGGTGCTTTTTCCCGGTTGCGAGTGTGCTGCACGGCCATAACGTATTCCACACGCCACACGCTAGGCTGTGCCATCTTTTCCGCGAGACTGCATATAATCACCAGGATGCTACCAACCTACCACTCCCCCCCCCCCCCAGTGTTTTTGGGCGTCTTTTTGTTTTACTTAACGAATGGGCGACCGTAAATTTTACTTCATTCATTCGGAGGTTGCGTCGAGGTATTTCAGGCCTCATCCGCGCAGTTTTTACCGTGCGCATCTGAGTGCATTCGATGCGATATGTTGCCGCGCTGTCCACATGTCATCCTTGCATTTATTTATTGAATTATGACTCTGCCACACCATCCACCCATCCAGCCCAGTCAGCCATTCAGCCCAAAAGGTAAAAGCGGCTTCTGCCAACAACAAGAGTAATGGCTTGTAAGCGAGCCAAGCCACTTTTCGATGCTTTAATACTGATTGATAATTGTAAACCCACCGATGTAAAATGTTCATTGTTGTTTTTTTTTTTTTTGGTTGCATCAAGCGTAGCTTGTTTATTTTAAGAATTGGACCGGCTTAAAGGTTGATATATAAAAAAAGATTTGCATCTTATATAAACACAACTTATTGCTGACACATTTGTGACAGACTTGCTGAATGCCAATTTTATAAAGTAAAAGTATTTCAAGAAAAATATACATGTTATTAATCAATAAATTTAAATCTGATTGTATTATATTATTGTCGAGTATATTTATGTTGCTGTGTGTCCATCTGTTATAAACAAAACTATTTTTTGTCATCTTTTAGACTTGAATCTTAAAACATGTACTTAACTGTAGAAAAAATGTAAGAAGTGTCGAGCTAGAGACACCAAACTTTGAAGATTTCTTACTGGTAACTTTACTCTAAATATTGATTAAAAAAAACATGCATTTATACACAAAAGGCAAAGTTTCCAAAATCGACAATTGTTGAAAAAGAAAAATAAATAAATATCAGTGCCAGGAGTACCTCGCCAAATAACATCGGAAAAGCCAAAATCTCTTGAAATTGTTAAGCTGTGTTTAAATACAGCTGTCAAATTTAAGATTATTCAGGGTACGAGGCACAACAAACCCCAGTCGTCTCTCCCGCTTCCCAGAAGAAGGTGCTATTATGGTATATATCAGCAGTCAGATTTCAACTTTCTCAGTTGTTTTCAAATTGGGTTTCGTAATAGCTTCAATGATATCAGAGTATATTGCTTTTGTCTTGAGCCATCATTTGTTTGCGTTTCGCGAGAAGACAGCTTCTTAAACATTGCACAGAGACAACGGCAACACAAAAGAGAATCTGGCGCTGTTTCTAAGATATTATAAAACTAGCAAATATTTGAATACGTTGATGTTGGCGGCGTTGCCTTTTAATTGTTTCTAATTTCAATGTTGACACTTGGCTAGCACGGCGGAAGGGGAAACGGGAACTGCACCGGCAGCGGCACCTCTACCAGTAGCTGTACCAAAATACTGACGCTATCTGCTGTTGACAGACCCCGTGGAAGCGTGTTCCATTTCCATTAGCCGCTTGTTTGGTTATACGTGGTATTAGCTCCGACACCCCCGGCCGAGTCATTTGAAGTTGAGAAATGCCGCACACGACATGCATATCCACATATCTAATTAGCAGTATGTGAAATCTTGCCCCTTACCCCCGGTGTGCTTCTTTCAACTACCCCCGATTCTTTGGTTTCTGCCGAAATTTTACGACTTTTCATTAGGCAGTCGCCTTAACCTGTTGACTCCCAGATGCAAACACTTCTAGTTCTAGGTTGCAAGTGGAGCACGTCGCTTGCCTTACATCTTACATCTTGCATCTTTTTATTTGCCTTCACTTAAAAAATCATCACAGCTCAAAACTTATTTGTTTTTGAAATAGGCCATTTTTAGATATAAAAATACTCTGCTTGACTTAATGCATTTAATTAAAACTCCTGCAATGATAAATTTAAGATAAAATGCAACAAAAAAAATTTATTGATAATTAGGTATAAATAATTAAAATAATAAATAAATATGAAATAATAAATAATAAATAATAAACAATAAATAATAATTAATAAATAATAAATAATACATAATAAATAATATATATTAAATATTAAATAAATAAATAAATAAATAATAAATAAATAAGTAATAATAAAAATAAATAATAATAAAAATAAATAATTTTCTAATTTTAATTTTAGTTTAATTGAAGAATTTATAATTTTAAATTTATTACGTTTCAAGTGTCTTTTTTATTGATATTTTCTGCAACTATTTTATTATTTACAAATGTAGAATGCTCCAAAATAGTTTTTCCCTAGAATGCGGAGTTTTAACGGTTTTTTATGTGCTGAATTTGAGTAGTTAAAGCTGTCAATTACTTTTATGTTATCTAAGATTAATCATCAGAAAGAAAATTATTATTAATTCAAGCAAGTATATATTTTTAAACTTAAACTTAAATCAAACAAAACCAAGTCTTAGTCATAAAGTACATGGCATACATATTAAGTTCAAGTATGGAACTATTTATCTAATCTTAGTTTAAAGTCAAAATATCTGATTCCTAATAAGCTTGTTAATATATTTTTTTGCGCAAACCCAAGTTTTAGTTTCGGCAACAAAGCGTTTTAAATGTGCCTTTGAAATCACGCAGATGGTTTAAATCAAAGCGATCTCTGAAACGGTTCACTTGTGTTTTATTAACGTATTTATTTTTTCGGATATTTGTCACAATTCGATGCACAGATAAGCAGCACATAATTGGTCAACGTTTTGTGGCCAAAACGAATGCTTCATGCTGGCCAGGTTAGTCAACGGCTTGTCGAGTAACGGTTCAGAGTCTCTCTCTCTTGCCACAATGAATACGCGTCGTGTTTTACGCACTTCGAATGTTTTGCTACTGTTGACTGGCTACCAGATGCACTGGTTCGACACCCAGCTGCAATGCTATAGAATCTCTGTGCCTGGTATCCTTAATGTGTTTGTTTTGGCCTGCATTTATGCCGGCTGCTTCAATGAGCACTTTCAGCCCTCGTCGCTGCTGAAAACTCTCCTGGATGTGTCACCTTTTCTGCATGGATTGATGCGGCTGCACCTGCTGCTGAGCATCAAGGTCTTTGCCTATGCCATCTACGCCTCTGTAAGAGTGGTGGGCGTGGCAGGTGTAATAACAGAATCCTTACCCCTGAGGATTACCTCAGTGAGAAGAGGCTGCTCTAAGCAGGAACTTGTTGCTTATCTTTTGCTGTTCTCCACTTTTGTGGTCCTTCTCTGCTTTGGTTTGTATATTGGGTACGAGATGAAGTTCGAGTTGCCACCGATGAAGCACATTATGATTGGCTTTGCTCTGTTTCTGCCACACTTGGTGCTGGCGGGTGCATTGCGTCTCTATTGCATATTCGCTTGGTTAACACGAGAGCGATTGGGTCAGCTGGAGTTCGAAGTGGAGCAGCTGCTCAGTGAAAGCAAACTCAAAACTGAGTTGCAACCGGTGGCAAACAGCAGCTCCGTGGCAGTAAATGTAGCTGCCTCCAACCAGGACAATCTACTGAAGCCACTGCAGCAGCTTGCAGTACAATTTGGCAGCTTCTTTGACCACTTGCAGCGATCCCTGCTGCTTCTGCTGAGTGTCAATGCCAATTGCCTGCTCTTTGGCATCTACTCTTATGTCTACTTCAGCCACACGTGGCACGTTCTCTTCAATGATCGCATGCAACGTGTCTTCTATGCCGGCAACATATCCATCTATGCCTGCATTGGCTGCGACTATGCCTGCTTGCTCCTGGCCCAGTCGCTTCTGGAGCAGCAGGTGGGTTTTTTTGGGCTTTATAATGCAATCCTTGATTTACTCACACAGTTCTTATTTTACAGCGCTTTCAATTCCTCGACAAATTGAACTCTGCTCTGGGTCAAAGGAATGCTCTGCCCAAGCATATTCGCCGCATTTTCAAGGATTTGCGTTACACTTTGAAAAATTACTTCAATTTCAAATTTCTTTCCATTTGGCGATTTAATGTGGCCAATTTTGCAATGGTGAGTATTGATTATTTATAATTATAATAATTAATTTATCTGCAAAATAAATCACTCGAAATTAGTTCACTAAGTATTTAAACGTGATTTTGATTATGTCTATATACACTATATGATTATAATTATGTCTATATACACTATATAGTATATCTAATTTATTTTTCTTATTTTTCATTTTGTGTCCTTGCAGATACAATTGCTACAGTTTCTAATTATAGCGCTAATTGTGACTTATTATTATCTGAACGATGCCATTTTGCAGACAAATGAACGCTTTGATAACAATGATGAAGATGAATAATAATCCTATTCAAATACATATATATTTATATATATGCCCATTACTTAAGCTTAATTTATCTGTATTCTGTACGGTTTGTTTTCAGTTCTAGTTTCCCCGTTGAGTAGTCTCATTTTGCATTTGAAACTAGCCTCATGGAAAATGTTTGCATGTGAAAACATTATCTATAAATTTATACGTGGTCTAAGGAATGAAACTAACCACAAATCACGATTAAGATTCTAATAAAATTGTTCCACAATCAAAGTAAAATTTTCGTGTTGCACAAACTAGAGAGGAGAAATTTTTGGTTAAACACACGTTTCACACTTGGATAACTATTAATAATGTATTTTTAATTGATTGTAGAGAAAAAACTTCAATATATATATAATACAATAATAATTGTAATTATTATATACAAATTAGGTAACATTCTTTGAATATAGTTAATAAATCGTTATGTTAAATTTAAATATCTGTATTTATCTATATATTTCCAGTATATCAATGTAATGTTCTCATTTTTTAAATATAAAATTCAATTTTATATAAAGTAACCAATTATTTGGTTCTTTAATAATAATTTTTGGTATAGGTTTCATTATCAGGTATTTATTCTGTCCAGTTCCATCTCTAAAACTTATGGCAGAAACAGCTGGCTTGGATAAACATACATATATAAGAGACACTCAGGCCAGCTACATACAGACATACATACGTATGTAAAACGGGTTTTTCATAAAGTTTTCACTCAGCAGTTGGCGAAGGGGGGGTGAGCAGAGGGGAGTGCTGTTTCTGTTGCCCGGGAGAACAACATGCAACGCCGGCAAATGAACATAATTTGTGTTAGGAAATCTACATAAAATTCACTGTGACTTCCCGCCAACCCTCTCCAGCACCCAAAGGCTTCATATGCATACACCCACACACACAGAGACGCGCACCTACACACCCACACACCCACACAGAGTGGAGATGCTGATGAGCAGATAAATTCATTAGGCAAAACCATGTAATTGTTCCACCAGGACAACGGGAACGCGACAGAACTGATGGCGGGCTAAGACGGGGCGCAAACAGCAGCAATGCCAGCGGCAAGGATATGCGGACAGTTGCCCCAGCTGGCAGCAGTGCAACGTGGCAACCAAGCAGCTCGCAGATAGACGACCACAGGCAGATCTTAAGTTTTGCGACTACCACTACGAATCACGGGGCAGAGTGGGTCAGAGTGGGGCACGTTGCCGGCAGCTGGTTAGGATGGCAAGGATGGAAGGTGCCGGCATGCGAAGCGTTACTAAATACAAATTAAACAAATCCATAAATAATGTTTAATAATATTAACATGGATATTAGCAAGAACCACACTCACACACACACACATACACACACACACACACACACACATTTGCACACTTATTGCAATCAGTGTGAGACTGCACATTTTGTGGTTTTGCACCCTTTTGGGTTTACGACCAGTCAGCAGCCGGCTGCTTGTGTAGAGCTCAAGGAAACACGGGTGCTAAGATATCAACGGATGTGTCCAGCATATGTCCAGTGGGTTATCAATCCAACTTTAATCAAACACTTGATACCCAATGTGTCAATTTACTATTCAACTGGATGGCTTTTCGAACTGTTGCAAATATTTTTTATGTTCCGTCAGAATCAACATAAAACTTAACAAAATCGGAATTATTATTCAAGTTTTTTTTTACAATCTTAAAAGAGATTTTAAATTAGTGCTTTTACAGTTATTTTTATCATACGTTTTTGGATAAAACTTATTTCGCTCGTGATTAAAAAAAAAAAACATTTTATTTTTATTTATTTATTTATTTTTCAAGAAATCTTAATTTAAAAAAAAATGCTTAATGAAAACATTTGTTGTAGAAAATTGAGGAAGGAACTTAAGAATCAAATATGAAATTTAGTGTTTGAGTATTAGAAAAAAACTTAAGTTAAGAGAAATAAAAATAAAGCAACTTTTTTTACAAGCTAAAAAAAAATCCAATGCAGCGTAAAAAATTAAATAAACTTTAAGCCAGTATATAAATACTAAGTTTTATTTACTTTTTTAGTTTAGTAACTCCTTTTACCTTATGTGTTAACTTTAAGTTTTTTTTTCAAGAAATCTTAATTAAAACATTCGTTTTATAAAAAAAAATTGTCATGAAATGAACTTAAGAACGAAATACGAAATTTTGTGTTTGAGTATTAGGAAAAAACTTAAGTTAAGAGTAATAAAAATAAGCCACTTTTTTTTACAAGTTAAAAAAAATCCAATGCAGCATAAAAAATCAAATTAACTTTAAGCAAGTATATAAATAGTGAGTTTTGTTTAGCAGAGCTGCTGCGCCACTTCTTTGAACGTGGTCGATGACTTGCAACTGGCGACTTACTCGAATATGTTGTAAATGCGTAATCGATGCTGCTGCTGCTGCTGCTACTGCTGTGACTGCTGCAACTGCTGCTGCTGCTGCTGCTGCTGCTGCTGCTGCTGCTGCTGCTGCTGCTGCTGCTGCTGCTGCTGCTGCTGCTGCTGCTGCTGCTGCTGCTGCTGCTGCTGCTGCTGCTGCTGCTGCTGCTGCTGCTGCTGCTGCTGCTGCTGCTGCTGCTGCTGCTGCTGCTGCTGCTGCTGCTGCTGCTGCTGCTCATGTCAGGGCTGCTGCTGCTAGGGGATTTCGTGTAATATATTTTGACTGTTCTTTCTGGCGTTTTAGGGCAAAGTTGACGCGATCCGTATGGAGTGGATCTCTGATCCAACTGACGCCTGTTGTGGGTCTCTCTGTCGAGATCGTTGATATTAAGCCAGGGTTTACGATTGACCCACTGCAGTTTTGGCTTGCTTACTGTATAGCCATAATCTTGCATAAAATGCTTGAGCTCCTGCAAAAATGACTGCTTGGGTTTCGTTTTGTGCTTGATGAGATTCCTCTTCCTAGCTACCATTCGTTTCATTGGGAGTACTTGTGGTCTTATAGTCTTAAACATCTCATAGTTGCCCATATTCAAGCGGTCCGGATGCCTGAAATGGCATCTATTGCCATAAATGCATTTGTTTCTAAGATGGAACTTGCAAATGGGAACTTTCTCCGCATTGCTATTGTCGCTATCATAAATCTCACCATCCTCCAGTTCTCTTTTCATTTCGTTTTTCTTATCTGGTAGAGTTTTCTCGTTAATATCATCCAAAATTGTCATCGCCTTCTGCTGCTCAACTGGTGGCTCAGTTTTGCCATCAACTTTAATCCCATTTCCTGGTACAACATCTTTTAAGTCAGTGCATGAAATCATTTCGCTTTTAATTTTCTCTCCGTCAGTCTTCGAAGCCATTTTTACAGGTTACAATTGGAACTAGAGACACGTGACCACGTGCTTAATTGTTATTATATTTTGTGTTGCTTTTTGATTTAAAAAAACTTACCTATTCGTGAAGTATTTTGATTTATATGATTTTATATATCTACGTTTTGGGAACACTTCAGATTAACTATTATTAAAAGGCGGCTCTCAGCTATTTGATTAACTTTAAGTCCAAGTGAAACCACGCTAGAAATTAAAGTGCAACAACGATCAAATATATCGATGACAAAAGTGATCGATGACAACATCGATAGAAGCTTATTAGGCGCACTAAGCGTTACCAGACTGGGGATAAACCAGCAGTTTACCAGAATTCTGTTAAGTACAAACATGAAATTTCTGCAGTGTATCTTTTAATCAAATATATTGAAAGGGTTTCACAATTTTACAATTGTGAAATTAAACACAATATTGAGTACCGCATTCAAATGTACATTAAGAAGCAAGCAGTTAGCTGAAAATTGCCAACCAAGTGGCAACTTATAGACTTGGCCAGAAGCGTGACCCCAATGCCGTTTGTCACCCCCTCTACACACCACACACTGCTTCCCCCTTCATAGGTCGTCCAGCACATTGAGCAACAGCATCAATTTCCGCAAAATTGCGCTACTAAATTACCATAACAGGGCAGCAATCCTGTGCACCACCTCAAGGAGACGAAAAAACGAAAAACGAAAAACTAACGGAAACATATTACGGCAAGTTAAGAAACCAAACAAAAACGGCGACAACTGAGAGATGAGAACAGGGCCAAGACAGGGCGAGACAAACGCCGAACCAAACTGAACTGAAAATAACCAAAAAACCAAAACAAAAGAAAATCGAGACAAGCGCGAAAAACGCAAACATCAGCAATGCGGCATTGAGGCTACCTGTGCCCCAAGCCATCTCCCAGAACGAGGAGCGAGGAGCGGGGGCTGGGCGCTTGTCCCACAGGACTTGTAAATAGCAACACGCAAACAAGTTAAAAAGTTCTGCTGTTGTTCTTCGGCGCTTCTTTATGCTCCGCCTGGTTCGGGCCCCAACATAATCGTTTCTCATTTCAATGGTGGAGGCAACCGTACAAGCTACCGTTTCAGCTCCAGCTCCCTGCTCCCTGCTCCCTGCTCAACTCCAGCTTCATCTCAGCAGCTCACCTTTTGTGCTGGCCCGCAATTTAGTTTTGAGCGTAATTTCTTTTAATAGCGCCAGTCGACAGATAAAATTCACCACACAAACACACACACACACACACACACACACACAAATTAACAAACAAATGCAAAAACCCACATATACACTGTACGAAATAGATAGGTACATCCTGGAAGTTAGTTCGCAGTTGTTAAAATAGTTTAAAAAAAACTAATGATTTTAAATTGTATTGAAAAAATTAAAAGTTTTAAATTTAGAAGAAAAGAAAATTTAATAATTTTGTCTTATTAAAATGTCAAATATTTTAACGTATATCCAAATCGGTTTAGTCAATGTAAAACATTAAGAAGTCAGAGAGGAGAGAGATTGATATATAAAAAGTGAGATAGAAATGAAAGAAAAGATCGACAAAATTCCGAAACAAAAATGTAAATTTGTTTAAATGTTTAAGTGTTTGCAGACCACTTCTAGTTTTTGTAACAGATTACTAGTGACGTCATATAAAACAATGTAAATTTACATAACGTTTATATCGGTATCAATCGATAACAATTGTGTGGTCAACTACGATAAGAGGAAGAAATAAAAAGGCGCGTTTGATATAGATATATATCTATGTTGCAACAGCAACATAACTTTTATATCGATATCAATCGATAACAATTGTGGCATTATCAACTTGGATAAGAAGAAGAAATTAATTGTTGTGAATAAGGTAAAAATAAGCCGTCGTTAAAATAGAAATGTAATTTTGCTACAACTGCCAAAGAATCTATTGTTTTTTTTTTATGTTTTTAAAAACATTTTGTTGATAAATTTTAACTGCGACTGAAACAATCCAAAATAAATTGCAATTCTTGATTGTAAGTTAAATAAGTACTAATAAAAACTATTTTCAATAAGAGTTAACTTGCCAAATTTCTTACAGTGTATGGAGTGTCTGAGACTGACGTCTATGTCTTTTTCTTACATAGATGTCTCGCGCCCAGTTAGAGCATCTGCCTGGGCTTAGGTCAAGGGGTGAGCAGGCGCGTCGCTGGCGGATATCGCAAGTAAATTGCTTAATTTTGGCCATGTCTCAGCCTGCCACTGCCACTGTAGGATCGAGGAATGGGCAGAGCCATCTCTTTGGGCCTGCCACTTGTTTTGTTTTATTGGGCCTCAGGGTTGGGAGGTGGTTGGCAGGGTTACAGGGTTGCAGGAGTTGAGGATTGGGTCGTCGCTTGAGGTTGACGTTTTCGGGCATGACGATTTCATTTGCATTTTATGATAATTGAACTTCATAAATATGTCACTGCAGCATCTTAAAAGTGCCAACGGTAAGTACACACACCGTTTGTTCCCTGAGATAAATGCTTGCTTCCAGCTCCAACTCCTGCTCCTGTTCCAGCTTCTGCTCCTGCTCCTGCGTATACCAAATTATCCTCTCGCTCTCCGTACACCCAAAAAAACAAAAAACGTGGGCGGCATGTGCTTCATAATTATTTTGAAGTGTCATCATTAATTTGAAATACTTATGGGCGTACGGGCCGGACCATAAACTGCCAAACAAAAGTGGATTACGTTTACATGCTAAATATGCTAAATATATTGTATACGTTTTTGTATAAATAAGATTGGACCCATCCTATTTACGATGATGATGATGATGATGGGAACACTTGCAATATGAGTCAAATTAAGTGTGAGCTAATATCAAACTCAAGCATCGGATAATTATTACTTAGAAGTGAAGTGTCTATTTTGGGCTGTTGTTAATAATAGAAGAATATATAAACACATATATTATTTTTAGATATAGTAAACTCTTAAATATAATTTGTTAATTTAAAATAGGCAAGTTCCTTTTTACTTTCATCTATTTTTCATCGATAGTAAATTCGTTTTTATATTTTTAAATTGATGATGAATTTTATTTGCCTCACTAATTCTGTGTCTCAATTGCAACTTATGTGTGATCTGATAAACTGCCAGCTGATATGTGTTTTCTATTTACAGCTTATCATTAATTACTTATCCAATAAAATTGCAATCCTTTGCCCCACAACAGCCACAAAAGCGTTTAACACCTTATTAGAATCAAGACTCATCTATATTAAAAAGCAGGCCAACCATTCCCAGGCAGAGTATGAGGCAAGAACTAGAACTATTTGGCGGCGCCATGAATAAAGCAAGGCATAAACAGGATATATGGCCACAAATCCCAGCGCCTTACACCCGGCAATGAATATTAATGAGATGTCATCAGTCTTTCGTCAAATTAAAACGCACAGCAAACGCAACGGCCCAGAACGGGGAGAAGTAGAAGCAGCATCGGACTAGGATGGATTGTAGTTGTTGCCGTTGTTGTTGTTGTTGTTGTTGTTGCGCACATCCTGCGGTAACTTTTCTAATTGTTGCCAACGCACAACACGAATAAATCAGCCGGAAAACAAGCAGCCGTTGCCTGTGGAAGGGTGCTTTAGTCAAGCGTCTCCGTCTCCGTCTTCATCTCCGTCTCCGTCTCCGGCACTGACTTGTGACTTTGATTACGGGCTGCTTTGGCTGGCTGTGAGCAGTTTTTGGCAATTTGTTTTGCTGTAGTTGAGTATTCCATCAGCATCAGCCCCCGGCAAAGGTGGTTGCTAAGCAAATCTCAACCCTTTGCCACGAGACTAAGTGTCGCCTCCAAAGTCATACGTCAACGCACTATCAACACGCTTGTTTACACGCATAATTATGTGAGTTTCTCAGTTTGAGAAATAACGTGGATTTCACAACCAGTTAGGAGCTGGCGACAAAACAACCACAAGTTATCCCGGTGAAGTGACATGACACTTGTGTATATAGAGTGTGTGTGTATGTGTGTGTGTGTGTGTGTGTGTGTGTGTGTGTGTGTGTGTGTGTGTGTGTTGAAGGACTCCTCGTCTTGTGGCTGCCCCAAGCGACTTAATGCCTCCTGACAGATTTCTCACTTGAACTGAGAATGACGGGCCGTGTCACAATTTGATGCTGATAATATGTTAATGAAGTTGGCTTATTTGATTTATATTCCCCTTGTTGGCTTTAACCAAATTTCGAGAGCTAAACAGTTGCCAAACAGTTGCCATTTATTCAAATCACATTTAAGTGGAAGTTAATCGCAACTATAAATCAAATATATTTGGCACTAATCAAATGCTTGAGTTTAATGTTTTGCATTATATAAAGTTAATAAATTTTTTAAAATTTATTTCTAATACTTAGTTTAATGAATGGATTATATAAAGTTAATTAATTTTTTAAAATTTAATTCTAATACTTAAAGATTAAATAATTTTTTAAAATTTATTTCTACTACTTAGTTTAATGAATAGATTATATAAAGTTAATTAATTTTTTAAAATTTAATTCTAATAATTAGTTTAATAAATGGATAATATAAAGTTAATTAATTTTTTAAAATTTATTTCTAATACTTATCACTTGAAAATGAGCAAACATAGAAACCAATGTCAAAATTGTATACATCAGTTTTGTCGAAATTCTGAAATAGTGTCACAATTTTTTTAGAACGATTTACAATAATAAATATTCAAAATCGTATTTATTAAACAAAACTCGAAAAATCAGAACTTATTCGGTAAGAAATTCATTGTAAAACATTATATTTTAACTGAATCTACTTGGTTATTTGTAGTTACCATGATTCGCCTTAAGCCAAGCCAGTCAAATCAGCGCGAAGAGCTGGCCAGGAAAGAAGTTCGGGCCAATTTCATCTTGTTTGGTATTCTGTGTGCTACCATTAAATTAGTTGCCTTTTTGGTACGCAACAATTCTGCAAATATACATTAACTAAATATAAACCAAATATATTATTTTGATGTAATAAATGAGTTCATCGTATCGGAATTTGAATCTCAACTGATCAGTGCAAAACTGGATGAGTTTTATTATTCTAAACTAAAATTTGTAGTAATTATTATTAATGGATTCTTTGTAGATCGGTTAATTTATTTATCTATATTTTTATAATACTCCAATGCAAAACTTAGGTTAACGCGTTGCATATTCCATGGGATACATTTGGACGCAGTTGTGCTGCTTTGAGCTAACCCAAATTCCCATTCTAGAAGACCATAATTGGGTAGACTGGGCAGGGCGTGGTGGACTGTGGGCTGTTGGGATGGTGTCGTGGAGCTCTGTGGCCTTATAGCCCCATTAGTCGTTGCTGATTCTGGCGCACATTATTTCTGGCACGGCACGTGTTTGAACCACAAACAGATGAATTTCTGCAGTGGAGAAGCGACGACGACGACGACGAATTATGAGCCACTCAGCGCACTTGCGCGTTCCACGAGGAGTGCCAAATAGATGCTGGGTGAGGTGGGGGTTTGGGTAGTGGAGTGTAGTTTAGGGTAGTGTAACTCGTAACTGGCATGTTGCTGGGCTCCTAGGCCCGGAGGCTGTGCTCGCTCTTCCTGCACGCTACAACTGCAATTCGTCCTCGGGGTATTTTTTGTGTTAATAATAAATAAACGTGGCTCGCTTGGGCGTTGAAGCTTGGGTGGTGGTGTACTATGAGGGGGGTGTGGGGTGGTGTTGCACCTTTGTGCTTGTGTTTTGGACACACCGGAGCGCATTTTAATGGACGAATGCAATGCCAGTGGCCTTTACAACCCAGCACCCGTCGCTGACTGCATGTGTGACACCAACTGCTACCCACTCCCCTCCCCCTGAACCTGCTCTTACCCGCACTGCCGTAGTGTTGGCCGTGCTGGTACGCTTGAAATGCGGCTTTTGCTCGTCCATCTTTTGATTTAGCACCGACATAAAAATGATTTATCAGTGACATTAAAATAATGCACACTGCGGCGCATTTTATGTGCGAATGGATTTTCGCGCCTTTTTGTTTTTGCCCCTCCTCATTTGTGCCTCCCCTCCCCTCTGGGTTTACCACCTCTGCTCCACAGCGGCTGCTGCACAAATGCATTTGAGCCTCGCCCGACGTGGAACAATCCAACCCACCCAGCAGCGATCCCTGCACCCTTTCCCCACTCCCACAAACAGCTGTCCGTCCGTCAGTCTTTGTATGCTGCCGTCAGCCAAATGTTTTACGGCCGAGGTATTTGTGACTGCCACACTCTGTGCACGCGTGTGTGTGTGTGTGTGTGAGTGTGTGCGAGTATGTGTGTGTGTACGTCGTAGAGCTCTGCACCTATTCAATCCTAGCTGGAGCATCATAAATGTAAACTTTTATGCGATTATCGCGTTCTCTTTCTCGCTGCGCAGCTCGGCACATTTTACAATGCAAAATGCACTGCAAATAATTGGAGAACATTCTTAAAAATAAACTTATCAAATCCATATCTCAAAACTCGTCAAATTAAATCATTAAATTCGACAATGGATTTTTTTTTTAAGATGATTTTTGAGATTTCTTATTTTTATTAATATTTCTGTATTTTTGTTTCATTAGTTAATCTTTTTTTTTTGCTTAGTTTGTTAACTTAAAATACTTAATTTGGGAAATATGAATATTAATATTAGTAAAAGGAACTGTTGGAAAACTTTTAGATTTGTTGTTAGTTTTTTTTTTTCTTTTTTTTTTTTAGTATTTGTTAAATTGCTGCTTTTACTCAAATGTGAAATGATTCTCTCAGTGTATGTGGCACTATGTATTTGAAATGTGCCATAATTTTCACCCAGATGTGTGACAGAGCAGACGGGCCAGTGGGCTGGCAATCAAGCGAGGATGCAGCTCAGCTCGGCATCAGAGCCAGAAACGGGCTGAAGGCAAAAGTCCGCCCAGCTGAGGACAACATATGCCCTCTCACAGGACCCGGGAACTCATTAGAGCGGGCGTCGTTGTCTTGCTGCCTGTGTGTGTGTGTGTGTGTGTTTAATGAGGACAACAGCAGCGAGGAGACGAGGCGCACGCGCTGCTGCAGAGTGCAGCTGAGATATGAGACAGATAGAAGGGACATGGATGCACACATCTGTAGGCGCCGCTGATTGCCCGTTCCGAGCTTTGGCCAGTTGGCAGCGTCAGCATAATTTCCTGATGCTAAATGCCAAACGCAGAGCGAGGCGGGCCAAATAGGGATGGGAACAGCAGACGAGAGACGAAAGACGAGAGGCAGTCGGAGCACTTTTAGCCCATTCGCCATTCAACAACTGTCCACTGACCGACTGCCATTGCACGAGCGCTCGAATGGAAAAGCGGTTCCTGTTGCAGGACTCGAAGTGGTTGTTGAACTTGCTGTGTGGGCAGCGGGGAAGCGGGTAGCGGGTTGTGGGTTGTGCCGGTTGTGGGTTAGCGCCTGTTGTTGTAGTTGCGGCTGTGTGTCATTGTCTCGCGCTGGGATGCCCAGCACTAGGGCCATAACTAGAACCCGCCAGCAGGACGAACAGCAGGTCCTGGGCAATTTAGAGCACAGCGCACAAACACACACCTGTTTTTCGAGCGTAATTTATCTCGAAGAATTATTATTTCAAATATTCTTTTGGTGGGGGAGGGACGAGGACGAGGACGACGAGAACGAAACGAAATAAAAGGATTTTAAAATGGTCATTTGATATGAATTATGCGCGTTGCTGCAATTACAGATCCCACACCTCCACACACACACACCCACACACCCCCACACACACACACTGCCTGCGCCCGCTTGATGCCTTTGTCTGAATGTGATGCGGTTGTCTGAACCGGTTAGCTGGAACGGGTTGTGGAAATCTGGAACCTCTCTGTTGGTATCTGCGCTTGCTTACTTGTTTACCCCGGTCATGTCCTGGTCGCATGGCATCCAGGCTACGCATTTAAGCATAAAACATTCGCTCTTCGACTTCATTGTTAAATAATTAAATCAGCTGCGAGACTAATATATTTCTCTTAATTGCACAGCCAAGTCATGAGAAATGTTTGCCAGCTGACCATTTGGCTCATTTCTGATTTATGCACCGCCAATCGGCGACAATAGTCGACTCCACGCATATGCAACATTATAAATGGCATCCACAGCATATATCAAAAATTAGCAGCTGCTTATGGACAAGATTTGTGTTTATCCATGATCTGAAAGGGCTTATATAAGGATAATTTAGCATTGAGCAGTTAGCATATCAAAAATGTGATTTTATATTATATTAGACATATATTTTATATAAAACATAGTGAACCAGATATGTGATATTATATTATATTAAAAATATATTTTATATAAAAAAATAGTGCACTAATTTATCGAATATATATTGTTTGATTAACCTAATTAATATTTTATATAAAATTGCCAATAAGACAGCTTTGATATCTCTTTAAAATAGTTTTTATGAAATTGTCACCAGCTGTCGAATAATTTAATTTTATATTTATATAAAAATATATGTTATGTGATATGCTCATCGTGTGCAGCTAAAATAGTTACTTTTTCAGAGTGAACATGAAATAATCAATGAAAAATCAACAAAACTGTTAAAAATAATTACAGCGGCACATAAAAAAAAAAAAACAAAAAAAAACTGCAAATGCTTGAAGGGAGATCTGGGAAAAGGCATATAAATTGAAAAAGAAATGTAAAAATAATCGGCAATAAATTTAGCAAAAGTGTCGAAAACGGTTTATACACACACACACACACACTCACACACACAAAAGCACACACGGAAATTTTGGCCACGCCAAGAACTCATAGTTCAATGTCCTCGGCAGGCGACGACCGGCAGGCGGGTAGAGTAGTAGTGTCAGCAACAGAAGAGAGGAGGGAGAGGAAGAGGGAGGTGGAGTTGCAGTTGGACAGGGGTGAGTGCAAGGTTCGTATAGTAGCAACCGCATTTATAATAAATTGAATTGCAATAACTCAACTTCAATCAAAAATCATAATTCATGGAATTCGACAGGCAGAACCGCTGCATGAGCAGGAGCAGGACTTGGAGCTGGAACTACTCGTATTTTGGCTGGTTTTCTGACCCTTTCTTTCTTTTCGGATTTAATTCTTTTTTTTTATTATTTTTGTTGGCCCTGCGATGCATTGCATTGGCCGTCGCTGGGGCGACGCAGCCGAAAATTATAAATCTACGCTTTGACATGAAGATGCAAGCAAGTGTGAGCGAGGGGAAGAGGGGAAGAGGGGTAGAGAGGGAGTGAAGAGTGAGTCAGCGGTGTTCAGTGTGTGTGCTCGTGAAGACATGGATTTATAGACGAAGACATAAATACAAACGGAGCCATCGAAGTCGAAACGACCGGCTAAAGACACCGAAAAAAAAAAACACACACACCAAAAACCCAAAACCAAAAACCATTGAAAAAAGTGCGCGAGCAGAGCCCAAGGAGGCGGAACACGCTCAATGCCCATAAATATCCTTGTGCTTGTAGTTGCAACTGTTTCGGCTGTACAGGAGGGGGGGGGGGGGGTGATGGCCGTGTGCGGGATGAGTTTTAGGTGAAAATAATCACCGCTTCACATGAAATCATTTTGCGCCACAAAATGCCAAAGAAAATGCAAGCAACGCCCAAATGTGGGCTACAGTAGAACAAAAAAAAAATAAAAAATTGAAGCAGAAGAAGAAGCAGAAAAAGCTACAGCAGGATACGCAAGGATCTGCGCAATAGACCGGTAAAGTCATCGCCATTCAACTGTTCCAAAATGCAAGCGATATAAATTCAAAGTTTTGCCCTATCAACGAAAAACAAATCAAAAGTGACAATTTTAGAAACCGTTTAAATGATTTCTACTCTGATTTCTTGCCAAACCGATTAAGAGAAGGAAAAATGGCAAAAGCGAAAGATTTGAAGAAGAAGAAATGTAGCCATAAAGTAAGCATTACGACAATTTAATGATAGTTTTGTTATAAATGTACTTTTCTTGCTCTGCTAGTGTTTTTATGGCTGAAAATAAATTTAATCCATTTATGAATTTGAATATTTATCTGATCAAGTTTCTGCTTTCAAATTTACCATGACACATTTAATTATTCCTTAATAAATATAATTTATTATTTAATTTTATTATTTATTATTTATATTTGCTACCCAACAAAATAATTAACATTTAATTAATATAATTTAATTATAATCATACAAAAGAAATAATTGTTAAGTTCAGTGAACTTGTCGCCCAAATGGAGTCATATTTAAACCATTTTCTTACACAATTTGCTATTTATTATGAGTTTGCTTTTGTCAACACAACAAAATGTGTGTTTATAGTTGTAAGTATACTTCAAAAATGTTAACAATAGGCATTATAATAATAGAAAAAATTCAGCAACGAAGCACGGAAAGAAAATCACATAATTTTTTCCACTTTCCGTTGTCGTATTGAAATGTGTACAAGAAAATGAGAATAATAATGAACAAAGTTTAAAATCAATTGTGTAGCACATCGAAACTTAAATACACTTTTTTGACAAATAACATTTACTGAAAATATTTTTAATCCATTCAATCTGGTTTGGATATCCAATTCAGTTATTTAAATATATTTTATTTGCCTACCCAAGGGATTTGAATCCTTTTCGTTGTCTGGCAAACGAAATTTTGATATTGAGCATAGACTCTTAACAATCGGGCAAAAGTTTTTTTTATGATTTTATTTACCTTTTTTCTTGTGTGCTTTGCTGTTGCCGGCCAAATATTTTAATGTTTATTTATATGTAGATTTTTGTTTGGTTTTTGTGCAAAAGGCGGGTAAAAAGGACTCGCAAAAAGACTGGCGGATGTGCGTCGCCGTTTGACCATAGCCAAAGTATCTGCAAGCACATTTTTTTCGCGTCTCTTGTCATAAGGTAAAAAAAAGGACTAACATAATGGCGAATAAAAAGTGCAGCAACATTGGCAACACCTTTGCCCAGTGCTCAAAAAGGATACTTCACAAAGGTCGCGGAAGTAATTTACAATTTGCAGAACAACCAAACACATATAAAAAGCAGAAGAACAGAAATCAGACAGCCAAGCAAATAAAGTTGCTGGGATCGGGATTCGGGAATCGGGCAACGGGTTTTGTCTGGTCGCGGCGCAAATTGACAAGATTTATTTTCAATTAAAAACAAACGAAATGCCGCGCACATTATCCTTTTTGGGTTGGCTGGTGTGGCTGGCTGGCGTGTGGAGTAGACATTCAACATTTTATTGGCAGCATTTTATGTGTTTTCTCAAATTTGACAATAAATCAAAAAGCGGCCACATTTCCACAAATTTTCACAATTTCCAAACATGTTTTGTGTGTGTGCGTGTGTGAGTGCGAGGACGACGACAACGCCACCCCTAAGCCACAGCGCATGGTCGCGTTGATGAATGACGAAGGACATGCAGTCACACACACATACACACACACAGAGAGATGCACACACACGCACACCGATTGGCTGCACGTCGACGTGCAATAATTTTATGTGTCCTGGCGAGCTGGAAAAAAAGAAAGAAAAAAATAAACTCAGAAACGAAGCTGCAGCCGCCTCATTGTTGTCCTGGTTATTTATGACCCATTAAGGCAAGCGGCAATTGCACATGTGTTCTTCACACTGCCACAGCCACTGTCACACACATACCCACCTCCCCACACACCCCCTCTCATTCAAGGTGTTATGTGTGTCAGGTCGTTTGAAGTCGACCTCGAGTGAAGCCGATGTCTTTGGCATTGGCTTTGGCTTTGGCTTTGGGGCTGATTTCGCTTTTAATTGTTTGGCACGGACACAAATGTTAATAATTGCGGCGCAACATCCTTGATGTCCTTTTGTCTAATAATCATAAGGCATAATTCATTTCATATCGTGTTTGCCACTCTGAATTTATGACACTTCTTCTTTTGGCGGCACATTTCATTTCCATTTATGCACGCAACAAACAAACAGACAAAAAAAAAATACAATTATCCTTGCCGTTATCCCCGCCAAATGGGCAAACATTTAATTGCCTGGCCAAAGGATTCGAATGGAGACATTAGAAAAATCTGTCGCCGCCAAACAGGACACACACACGTCGTCAGCACCGAATGTCGTTAAAATGTGACTATTACTCGCATGTAGTCTCTAAAAGAGCAGTCGAAGATGGAAGTGGCGCAGCAACTGGAGCAGGAGCGGGAGCAGGAGCAGGAGGAGGAGCCCGAGCAAGAGCAGCAGTAGGGCATGTGTGCCCATTTTTCCAAGGATCGTGCTTGCACAAACATGTGTAATGGTCGGTGCTCCAAAGCTTTGAGTATGTTTACATCGCAGACTTTTGGGCGCGATGTAAAAGTAGATCTGGGTAGGCAATGATTTTTTTTTGTCGTACACGAAGGAAAAAATCGTTGCATACTTTTGTCAACTATCAAGACGCTGTGGGAACCAAGCCCTGCTCGAGGTGAAAGCTTTACGGCGGATAAGCGGTAAATAATTCCCGAAGCTTGCCGCCACAGACGTATAAAAGCCCAGATCCGCTCTGAGAAGCTCTCTTCTTTTCGATTCGCTCGGTGCATGATGCACGTCAACGCATCAGGGCAGATCGCCGGTAATAAATTTTCGTTAACACGTGCATCGAAAGTATCAACGTGTAACTAACCTATCAGACTCATGTCGGCTACAAAATAAATCAAATAATGGAACAAACACAAAAAAAAAACCCTCAATTCATCGCGGACGTTTCATTATCACTCCAGTGAACAATTGGAAAAAATAAAAAAAAATAAAAAATATAAATAACATTAAAAACGTGAAGAAAGAAAAAAAAAACGTACACGTGTTTTTCTAACCAAAAAAAAAAAAACAATTCCGCAACAAACCCCATCTTAGATGGTAACCAATTCGGCATAAAAGCAATAAAAAATACAAAGAAAACAAAACTGAAGACCCAATAATAATTTACAATAACCCAAAATTTATAAGAACCACCACCGAAACAACAAAAAAAAAAAAAACCCACCCAAGACTGCATTTGTGAGACGATCCGCACGGGGCCAATGGAGCACCAGCATCACCTTCCCCATCACCACCCTCACCAGCATCACCGGCGCAGCGCAGACATCGCATCGTTATATTAAGCCAATTTTTTTCTATATTTAAGTAATCTATAGTTAATTTTTTTTGTGCTAATATGAACGGATAGCAAGTGTGGTAAAGTGGTGTTAAAAGAAAAAAAAATAAATAAAAATCAAAACGGAAAAAAAAAAAATTATTTTATAGTTGGCAAAAATTAATAACATTTGATGTTCGGATCACATCAAAATGTATAAAAAAAAAATTTGTTTCAAACCATTCCTGAAAGTATGTTAACTTTGTTTTTTTTTTGTACATGTTTGTTTTTGTTGAAATTTGGTGCTGCATAACTAGTGGCAGTTCAATGAAATCTGTCAATAAAATAACCCAAAATATTATATATACTCATGTGTTGCATGAATTGAAATGCAAAACCCTCGACGTCGAAAGGCCTTTCTTCGCTGGATGTGCACGTAAGTGGTAAATTTTGTATTCTCCTTTATTTATGCAGAAAGCCAAGAGCAACGGGGAGTTCAAGTAAAAGGGGTACAGACAAAGAAAAAAAAAGGAATGAATTAAAGTTACCTTAAGTAACTTTCTAATGAAAATATATGAAGTATTAAGTTTTTTTTCATACATGTTGATCATCCCATAAACCTCTCCTAAAAATATAATTTAAAGTATATAGGAATTTCTATAAAAGAATTAAAGAACTTAGCGAAATTAATGAACTTTCCACACTTGCATCTGTTAGTCAATTTAATTGTACTATAATTAAATGCTGCCTATGCGTATGCAAGCAAAAAAAAATAAAAAAAAAATAAAATAAATATAAAAATAATAATCATTAGTTATGTTAAATATAGTATAATTAAATTCCACAAGTATAATGAGAAAAATTGTAACGAAATTAAAATAGATAACTTTCATGAAGTTTTAGTACAGTATTGTTTTTTATATAATTATCGTGTAAAGATGAATGTCCAGAAAACTGAAATTTTTGAATAATTAATATAGTTAAGAAATATGGAAACGTAAATTGAGTTTTTATTTCCTACTGGCCGAAATGATGGTTTAAGTTGAACAACGGAGTTTGTTTGGGGACTTTCCGATTTCACTCGGTAGCGCAGGAAGTCCAATTGGTTGGGAGGGTATAGAGCGCTTTATCGGGGCAAACAACAGCTAGCACCCCGATACCCCTAACCAACACCAACGAAGCTGTCGCGCTTCTCGCATTTTTATTAAGATTTATTGCTTGTTTCGGAGTCAAACTCCAATAAAAGGGACTCTAAATAAATAAAATTATGATCGGAAGGAATATCAGGATGGTAGCAACAACCCACCCCACTTCCCGGCATGAGCTACCACCAGTAGGGTCCCACCCCGCTACATATCCCGGTTTCCGCTCGCACAAGGAATTGACCATAGTTTTGGTTTAAATTATGCGAGTTATTCGTTACAGGTTTTTTTGGCCTCCAATATCTGGCCTCAATCTGTATCTGAGTTCTGCTGCTTCGTCGTCTACATAATTGTTGGCGCCCAACATGGGGCCAGTTGTTAAGAGATTTCCGCGGCTACATAATTTTTTGGCGCCCAACGTGGGGCAATTTTTCTAAGAAATTTCCTTATTTATGAACCACTAACGTGTGGCTTATAGTTGAAGAGATTTTCTGATTAATGAACCACTCATGTGACTATACTATCTAAAGAGCTTACATAAAACAAGGACCACAAAAGTGGGCTCACTTTTAGAAACTGAAAATGTGTTGTAGTATGCTCACAGTTAGTTGCCTCACATGTATAAGTTGTTTGAGTATCTGGTATAGTTAATTGTTTTTCTATCCCAGTTCCTTAGAGTATCAGTGCAATTTAATAAAATTGTTGATTCACTGGTTGGATCAGTACCTATCTATACGAGCTCATACTTTCGTGAATCTTGTGCATTCAGCTCAGCAGAATGCCCTGCCGGAAGTCACTGAGGTTGCTTTAGTGGTAAGAATCCTTGACGGAGGATCGCTCATCAACGTTTTGCTCATTTTTTTTTCGTATCGCAAGTTGCTTTATTTTTGGTTTGGTCTGATGATTTTAAAATGGTGATGTATACTTCTGTGAATCTTGCGCATTTGGCCCAGTCGGATGCCCTGCCGGAAAGTCACTACATCATATTTTTTGGAGTTATCTTTTCAGATCTGAAATGGAATATTTGCCATACAATTGGAACGGACAAGTTGTTTTATTTTGAGTTTGGTTTGAGGATTTCAAAATACTGTTGTATACTTCTGTGAATCTTGCGCATTTGGCCCAGTCGAATGCCCTGCCGGAATGTCACTACATCATAGTTTTTGAAGTTATCTTTTCAGAATTGAAAGGAAATATTTGCCAAACAGTTTGGTTTGATGATTTTGGAATATTGTTGTATACTTCTGTGAATCTTGTGCATTTGGCCCAGTCGGATGCCCTGCCGGAAAGTCACTGCATCATATTTTTCTAAAGTTTTGTTATCAGAATCGAATACTTGTCATACCAATTGAACAGACAGAGGAGATGAGTTCGACGCGAAGTTCTTGCAGCTTTTTGAATTTGGAGGACGCTATGAGTGCGTATCTATACATGAGCTGTTGAGCTTGGCGAAGAGTCACTCACTCTGTATGCTGTCTGTTTACAATGTAATTGTAATAGCCCAAAAAAAAAAAATCTCCCTTTACTTCGTTGGTTAAAATTTGTTGGTTAGTATTAGTTGTTCACTTAAGTTAATTATTTTGGCCATATAGTAGGAAATTTTTTTTTGATAATAAATGTAAATAAAATGTAAAATGTAAAATAAATCAGTCGCAGACTGAATTAAGAAATGTTTAATAGATATTAGAAGATTTACAATAACATTAAGTAGGCACCTCCCATGCTAAGAATGTTAAATCCTGATTCCCGCTAATCATTACGTCTATTGGTGTAAGATTATCGGGTGTTGTAATGGTCGGTGCTCCAAAGCTTTGAGTATGTTTACATCGCAGACTTTTGGGCGCGATGTAAAAGTGGATCTGGGTAGGCAATGATTTTTTTAAATCACACGAAATGGTAAATTTAGTATTTGTTCAATTCGTTACGTTTTACACTTCTGCACTTCATTTTTTTTATTATTATTATTTTTTAGATTCTTTTTACACAACCACTTGACACTGCTTTTGGCAAACCAAAACAAACAAATGAACCATGCAGAACAGATTATAGTGCCGACAGAATTTTGTACAAATTATAGTTTTGAGTGCGTTGCTGATGTTTTTTGTTTATATTTGTGTTCCTGGTATTAAGCTTTTATTGCTGCTATTGCTGATTTTGATGTATTGTTTTGTTGACAGTTTGTTCATTTTGGATTGCCAAAAGCGGTGTTGCACAAATTTTATATTAAATTGTATACAGTGTTCCACATTGTTTAAGTTGTTCTTGTTGTCGATGTTTCTCATCGTGCCTCTATTTTTGTTGTTGCTGTTGCTTTTAGTGTGTTATTGTTGGTGTGAGAAGTTAGCCTTACGCTCGTTCGTAGAATAAAATATAGGCACTGGCTGAAACGAGACAGTTTTCAGGTATAGAATCGCTGACGCTGTTGTCATTGAACTCGTGCCATTTGTGTGAAACTGGATGTTTGCAAATTGCCACATAATGCCCACTAGCCGTTGAGCCCACATGATTGGAGATCGCATAGAGCGAATATTGCACATTCGAGTTTGCGTTGGAGCCATATGAGGCCATGTTAAGCTCACGATCCACTGATGGAACTCAAGCGCGCCTTTTCGAAAAAACAATGTATGTACAAAAAAAACAAACAACAGGATGCCCAGGAATTTCTACGCTTCTTCCTCGACTCATTGCACTCGGCGCTTAATACAGGCGTCAAAGGTGAACCGCTTAACATTAATGATAACCTCAGTGACAATAAGAAGGCCAATCAGACTTGGAAGTGGTATTCACGCCGTGAGAATTCTCTGATACGTGATCTGTTTGTTGGCCAGTTGAAGAGCACACTGAAGTGCACAACGTGTGGCAATACCAGCGTTTCCTTTGACCCGTTCTGGGATTTGAGTGTGCCACTACCATCGTCAAAGCGATGCAAATTGGAGTCGTGCTTAGATCTACTCTTATGCGAGGAGATGCTCGATGATGACGAGATGCCCACATGCTCCAAATGCAAGACGCGCCAAAAATGCACTAAAAGCTTCACAATACAGCGTTTCCCCAAATACTTGGTGATACATCTCAAACGCTTTTTAGCCTTCTTATTGTCACTGAGGTTATCATTAATGTTAAGCGGTTCACCTTTGACGCCTGTATTAAGCGCCGAGTGCAATGAGTCGAGGAAGAAGCGTAGAAATTCCTGGGCATCCTGTTGTTTGTTTTTTTTGTACATACATTGTTTTTTCGAAAAGGCGCGCTTGAGTTCCATCAGTGGATCGTGAGCTTAACATGGCCTCATATGGCTCCAACGCAAACTCGAATGTGCAATATTCGCTCTATGCGATCTCCAATCATGTGGGCTCAACGGCTAGTGGGCATTATGTGGCAATTTGCAAACATCCAGTTTCACACAAATGGCACGAGTTCAATGACAACAGCGTCAGCGATTCTATACCTGAAAACTGTCTCGTTTCAGCCAGTGCCTATATTTTATTCTACGAACGAGCGTAAGGCTAACTTCTCACACCAACAATAACACACTAAAAGCAACAGCAACAACAAAAATAGAGGCACGATGAGAAACATCGACAACAAGAACAACTTAAACAATGTGGAACACTGTATACAATTTAATATAAAATTTGTGCAACACCGCTTTTGGCAATCCAAAATGAACAAACTGTCAACAAAACAATACATCAAAATCAGCAATAGCAGCAATAAAAGCTTAATACCAGGAACACAAATATAAACAAAAAACATCAGCAACGCACTCAAAACTATAATTTGTACAAAATTCTGTCGGCACTATAATCTGTTCTGCATGGTTCATTTGTTTGTTTTGGTTTGCCAAAAGCAGTGTCAAGTGGTTGTGTAAAAAGAATCTAAAAAATAATAATAATAAAAAAAATGAAGTGCAGAAGTGTAAAACGTAACGAATTGAACAAATACTAAATTTACCATTTCGTGTGATTTAAAAAAATCATTGCCTACCCAGATCCACTTTTACATCGCGCCCAAAAGTCTGCGATGTAAACATACTCAAAGCTTTGGAGCACCGACCATTACAACACCCGATAATCTTACACCAATAGACGTAATGATTAGCGGGAATCAGGATTTAACATTCTTAGCATGGGAGGTGCCTACTTAATGTTATTGTAAATCTTCTAATATCTATTAAACATTTCTTAATTCAGTCTGCGACTGATTTATTTTACATTTTACATTTTATTTACATTTATTATCAAAAAAAAATTTCCTACTATATGGCCAAAATAATTAACTTAAGTGAACAACTAATACTAACCAACAAATTTTAACCAACGAAGTAAAGGGAGATTTTTTTTTTTTTGGGCTATTACAATTACATTGTAAACAGACAGCATACAGAGTGAGTGACTCTTCGCCAAGCTCAACAGCTCATGTATAGATACGCACTCATAGCGTCCTCCAAATTCAAAAAGCTGCAAGAACTTCGCGTCGAACTCATCTCCTCTGTCTGTTCAATTGGTATGACAAGTATTCGATTCTGATAACAAAACTTTAGAAAAATATGATGCAGTGACTTTCCGGCAGGGCATCCGACTGGGCCAAATGCACAAGATTCACAGAAGTATACAACAATATTCCAAAATCATCAAACCAAACTGTTTGGCAAATATTTCCTTTCAATTCTGAAAAGATAACTTCAAAAACTATGATGTAGTGACATTCCGGCAGGGCATTCGACTGGGCCAAATGCGCAAGATTCACAGAAGTATACAACAGTATTTTGAAATCCTCAAACCAAACTCAAAATAAAACAACTTGTCCGTTCCAATTGTATGGCAAATATTCCATTTCAGATCTGAAAAGATAACTCCAAAAAATATGATGTAGTGACTTTCCGGCAGGGCATTCGACTGGGCCAAATGCGCAAGATTCACAGAAGTATACAACAGTATTTTGAAATTCTCAAACCAAACTCAAAATAAAACAACTTGCGATACGAAAAAAAAAATGAGCAAAACGTTGATGAGCGATCCTCCGTCAAGGATTCTTACCACTAAAGCAACCTCAGTGACTTCCGGCAGGGCATTCTGCTGAGCTGAATGCACAAGATTCACGAAAGTATGAGCTCGTATAGATAGGTACTGATCCAACCAGTGAATCAACAATTTTATTAAATTGCACTGATACTCTAAGGAACTGGGATAGAAAAACAAATAACTATACCAGATACTCAAACAACTTATACATGTGAGGCAACTAACTGTGAGCATACTACAACACATTTTCAGTTTCTAAAAGTGAGCCCACTTTTGTGGTCCTTGTTTTATGTAAGCTCTTTAGATAGTACAGTCACATGAGTGGTTCATTAATCAGAAAATCTCTTCAACTATAAGCCACACGTTAGTGGGACATAAATAAGGAAATTTCTTAGAAAAATTGCCCCACGTTGGGCGCCAAAAATTATGTAGCCGCGGAAATCTCTTAACAACTGGCCCCATGTTGGGCGCCAACAATTATGTAGACGACGAAGCAGCAGAACTCAGATACAGATTGAGGCCAGATATTGGAGGCCAAAGAAACCTGTAACGAATAACTCGCATAATTTAAACCAAAACTATGGTCAATTCCTTGTGCGAGCGGAAACCGGGATATGTAGCGGGGTGGGACCCTACTGGTGGTAGCTCATGCCGGGAAGTGGGGTGGGTTGTTGCTACCATCCTGATATTCCTTCCGATCATAATTTTATTTATTTAGAGTCCCTTTTATTGGAGTTTGACTCCGAAACAAGCAATAAATCTTAATAAAAATGCGAGAAGCGCGACAGCTTCGTTGGTGTTGGTTAGGGGTATCGGGGTGCTAGCTGTTGTTTGCCCCGATAAAGCGCTCTATACCCTCCCAACCAATTGGACTTCCTGCGCTACCGAGTGAAATCGGAAAGTCCCCAAACAAACTCCGTTGTTCAACTTAAGCCATCATTTCGGCCAGTAGGAAATAAAAACTCAATTTACGTTTCCATATTTCTTAAATATATTAATTATTCAAAAATTTCAGTTTTCTGGACATTCATCTTTACACGATAATTTTATAAAAAACAATACTGTACTAAAACTTCATGAAAGTTATCTATTTTAATTTCGTTACAATTTTTCTCATTATACTTGTGGAATTTAATTATACTATATTTAACATAACTAATGATTATTATTTTTATATTTATTTTATTTTTTTTTTTATATTTTTTTTTGCTTGCATACGCATAGGCAGCATTTAATTATAGTACAATTAAATTGACTAACAGATGCAAGTGTGGAAAGTTCATTAATTTCGCTAAGTTCTTTAGTTCTTTTATAGAAATTCCTATATACTTTAAATTATATTTTTAGGAGAGGTTTATGGGATGATCAACATGTATGAAAAAAAACTTAATACTTCATATATTTTCATTAGAAAGTTACTTAAGGTAACTTTAATTCATTCCTTTTTTTTTCTTTGTCTGTACCCCTTTTACTTGAACTCCCCGTTGCTCTTGGCTTTCTGCATAAATAAAAGAGAATACAAAATTTACCACTTACGTGCACATCCAGCGAAGAAAGGCCTTTCGACGTCGAGGGTTTTGCATTTCAATTCATGCAACACATGAGTATATATAATATTTTGGGTTATTTTATTGACAGATTTCATTGAACTGCCACTAGTTATGCAGCACCAAATTTCAACAAAAAAAAACATGTACAAAAAAAAAACAAAGTTAACATACTTTCAGGAATGGTTTGAAACAAATTTTTTTTTATACATTTTGATGTGATCCGAACATCAAATGTTATTAATTTTTGCCAACTATAAAATAATTTTTTTTTTTTCCGTTTTGATTTTTATTTATTTTTTTTTTCTTTTAACACCACTTTACCACACTTGCTATCCGTTCATATTAGCACGAAAAAAAATTAACTATAGATTACTTAAATATAGAAAAAAATTAGCTTAATATAACGATGCGATGTCTGCGCTGCGCCGGTGATGCTGGTGAGGGTGGTGATGGGGAAGGTGATGCTGGTGCTCCATTGGCCCCGTGCGGATCGTCTCACAAATGCAGTCTTGGGTGGGTTTTTTTTTTTTGTTGTTTCGGTGGTGGTTCTTATAAATTTTGGGTTATTGTAAATTATTATTGGGTCTTCAGTTTTGTTTTCTTTGTATTTTTTTATTGCTTTTATGCCGAATTGGTTACCATCTAAGATGGGGTTTGTTGCGGAATTGTGTTTTTTTTTTTTGGTTAGAAAAACACGTGTACGTTTTTTTTTTTCTTTCTTCACGTTTTTAATGTTATTTATATTTTTTTTTTTTTTTTTTTTTTTTTTGTAAAGTGGTAAAGTGGTGTTAAAAGAAAAAAAAATAAATAAAAATCAAAACGGAAAAAAAAAAAATTATTTTATAGTTGGCAAAAATTAATAACATTTGATGTTCGGATCACATCAAAATGTATAAAAAAAAATTTGTTTCAAACCATTCCTGAAAGTATGTTAACTTTGTTTTTTTTTTGTACATGTTTTTTTTTGTTGAAATTTGGTGCTGCATAACTAGTGGCAGTTCAATGAAATCTGTCAATAAAATAACCCAAAATATTATATATACTCATGTGTTGCATGAATTGAAATGCAAAACCCTCGACGTCGAAAGGCCTTTCTTCGCTGGATGTGCACGTAAGTGGTAAATTTTGTATTCTCTTTTATTTATGCAGAAAGCCAAGAGCAACGGGGAGTTCAAGTAAAAGGGGTACAGACAAAGAAAAAAAAAGGAATGAATTAAAGTTACCTTAAGTAACTTTCTAATGAAAATATATGAAGTATTAAGTTTTTTTTCATACATGTTGATCATCCCATAAACCTCTCCTAAAAATATAATTTAAAGTATATAGGAATTTCTATAAAAGAACTAAAGAACTTAGCGAAATTAATGAACTTTCCACACTTGCATCTGTTAGTCAATTTAATTGTACTATAATTAAATGCTGCCTATGCGTATGCAAGCAAAAAAAAATATAAAAAAAAAAATAAAATAAATATAAAAATAATAATCATTAGTTATGTTAAATATAGTATAATTAAATTCCACAAGTATAATGAGAAAAATTGTAACGAAATTAAAATAGATAACTTTCATGAAGTTTTAGTACAGTATTGTTTTTTATAAAATTATCGTGTAAAGATGAATGTCCAGAAAACTGAAATTTTTGAATAATTAATATATTTAAGAAATATGGAAACGTAAATTGAGTTTTTATTTCCTACTGGCCGAAATGATGGCTTAAGTTGAACAACGGAGTTTGTTTGGGGACTTTCCGATTTCACTCGGTAGCGCAGGAAGTCCAATTGGTTGGGAGGGTATAGAGCGCTTTATCGGGGCAAACAACAGCTAGCACCCCGATACCCCTAACCAACACCAACGAAGCTGTCGCGCTTCTCGCATTTTTATTAAGATTTATTGCTTGTTTCGGAGTCAAACTCCAATAAAAGGGACTCTAAATAAATAAAATTATGATCGGAAGGAATATCAGGATGGTAGCAACAACCCACCCCACTTCCCGGCATGAGCTACCACCAGTAGGGTCCCACCCCGCTACATATCCCGGTTTCCGCTCGCACAAGGAATTGACCATAGTTTTGGTTTAAATTATGCGAGTTATTCGTTACAGGTTTCTTTGGCCTCCAATATCTGGCCTCAATCTGTATCTGAGTTCTGCTGCTTCGTCGTCTACATAATTGTTGGCGCCCAACATGGGGCCAGTTGTTAAGAGATTTCCGCGGCTACACATGTGCCCTTCTAGTTTATTGAATATGTCATATTACAAGCCGGGGCAAAGCAATACATACTGGCAACAACTTGCTCAAATGTGCAATATATCGTTGCGGAAAGCTCTGCAACAATTTCCATTTTGAAATACGCTTTGACACACCCTGGCAGCAATTAAAGCATTTCAATGAGCACAATTACTTCAGCAGTTAGTTCTGCTTATAAATGTCTAACTAAGTATGGAAGGAATTGGTTGGTTTTCTACCCTAACTGATTTTTTATAACATGTATATGACGATTTTAAAATATTATATTATATTTTCAATTAATTGCCGATCTGTTTGGTATTTCAGATTATGCAAAATTAAAATATATTGCTAGATTTTGGTTTGCCAATAAAAGAGAAAAGTCCTTCAACAAGCTTAAACTATATTTTTTAAATATAAAATTACTTATTGTTTGTTTATATCATTTTACATAATGTTAAAAATATTTTCCTGAATACTCCTTAGAGTATGCAACAATTATTTCGCACAAGTGTTACTTAGCCAATGCAGCAACCTGATATGTGTCAGTGGTGGGTGCACACGCTATCATGAAAACTGAACCGAAAATAATTTGGAACTGCAATATTTATCTCAGAAAACAAAGAAGCTGCAAAGTATTTATTTATGTTACATTAATTTACTTTAATTAACTTAATATATTATTATTCATATTATTAAAATATAATTTTCGTAACTTATTAATTAAACTGTAGCAGCTATGATTGAAAGATTTTTCTTTCGTCTGATGGCTGCTTACATGTGCTATGTGTCTTAGTATTTTATGATATAAAAAAACTAAAATAAGTTAATAATATAACATGAATTGTTCTTTCTCCATCATCTTCATCTTGTTAACATTTATTTTGGTTATTTTTATACTATTTATATTCCCAACATTGTCTTGGTTAGCTGAACTTTGATGCACCTCTTGAGGTGGTTGCTGCATAAAGTTTTTTATTCTTACTTTTTTATGTGAAACGATTTTCTCCGTTCTTGCTGGTGTCGGTGGCACTTGACAAGGATAACAACGCACAGGACAGAAGAACGCCAAACGGACGGCAACAATCCACTTCCACTTGATGTCGCATAAATTTATGCCTTGCTGCTGCTGCTGCTGCAGTCAGCGTAATGCAAGCTGAAGCATTGGCTTATGTCCTGTCTGGTATCCTTATGTCCTTGCAGTTTGCTGTGTGTCTCTGTTGCGCACGCTCAAATTTATTTACATTCCTATTTATTTTGCCACTTTGCAACGATTTGAAATTCTGCAGTCTCCCATCATTGGGTCCTTTCCAGCATCGTTCAACTTGTCACTAGAAACTGGAGATGATGCTGCCAAGCTGCGATTGGCTCTGTAGGAAACTTCGAGGTGTCTTGACAGGACTTGGAATAATTCTAACGAAAAGGACATGTTATTGAACTGAGTAAAATGCATAGTAAAAAAAATACTATTTGCTGATTTAATTTCACATTTTCAATCATCAATAAGTGGAAAGATAAATAAATATCGAGGTAAAAAAGATGTTGGTCTTTTCAAAAACAAGGATTACTTTTTATGGATATTGCATTCAGTATTCGCAACTGGGTATTAACTGATCTTAACTCATGAAAAATAATAGCCAGTTGTGCACAGCATATCTGAGCAGCTTGATTGGCTGGATGGGTAATAATTAGCTGTATTTCGTTTACATTTAAATATTGTCAACCAAGTCCACATCCACGTAGAGCCTGCTCCGCGATGCGCTAAAGGTTTAATTCAGACTGAACTGAAAAATGCATAAATACCATTTTAATTAGAAAATTAGCTGGAAATATGCAGCTCACGTTAATCGCATAGCACTGCCTTCGCTCCAACGCTGCAAACATGAAAGTGGAGCTGGTTCGCGATGCGGATTCGGTGTCGAGGTTGGAGTTGGGATTGAGGTTGAGGTTGGGGTTGGCGGCTCTGGTTGGGTTGGGAGACGGGGGTCAGAGTCAGAGTTGGGAAACAAAGCTCATGCAATATCCAAGAGATGCGACAACAAATGAAAGCCAACTGACTGCTGCATCCACTCCATTCACTGCCTCTGCAGAGTGTCCTGGCCTCATTCTCGTCCTGACACACGAAAATCATTGCGACACTCTACGCTCTACGGTTACGGCTGGGGCTCCGGAGAGTTCGACTCTGCTGTTTGTTGCGACAAATGCCGTTATAATTATTTATACCGTAAGCACATTTTATGGTGTCGCAATTTTAAAATGCAATTAGACGCGCAACTCTATGAAAAAGCCAGCACAGTTGCTCCCAAAACATTCAAAGTACACTGCACTCAAATGTCTTTGACCATTAAATACCCTGTTTATATATATATATATATATATATATATATATAAATATACAAGGAAAAGAATACTGATAAACACACTGTTGAATTGGCCAATATAGAGAAAAGTAATAATTTTACTCGTACTTCTCGCTGTCTAAAATCTTCAGATCTAACGAGAATAAGATTCTCTGGTTATTTATTAACTATTTTCAATATTAAAATAATATCTACTTTAATTAGGTCTCTTATGCATTCATAACCATATACCACATTTGTTTACAGGGTATTAAAAGTCATTGAAATAATATACAAATAGAACGAGGCTCGTTACGGGCACAGACAAATGTAATTCTTAATGGGGTTTTGTCATTTGAGCGTCGTACCCAAAATTCTATGTATGCAAGCAGCTCACTCACATATCAACCCAGTGAGCCCCTTTCCATACCATCCAGTTGCTCCACTCATTCCCAGCTCACCTGGCTTATTAGTTTTGGGCTCTTATTGAACAAGTCGCGCGCCTTGCGTTGGCCAATATGAATTTTTCGATTCGGGCGTATCGAATTCAACAGCTGCTGTTCGATATTTTTTTATTACAAAATATACACTTATATTTTGTGATTTTCTTACTTTGAAACTCGAGCACATTTTGTAGATAAATATATGTATGTATATATAGAATACCTGCCGGATTTCGAATCATGTAGTTGTGGCATAATGAAAAGTTTTGCCATATAAATTTGCATAAAACTTGGCTCACATATGGCTAAAAGAAATAAATGGCAATATGCGCCAACTGTTTGCAGCCAGTGCAATAGATATTTCCGCGTAGGCATACAAAAATATATTTAAATAATTTGCACTTTTTTTTCTACTTAATTTTCTTAAAGTAAGCACTAAACAAAGAAATTCATTTAGGGTTTTCCTTCTTCACAATTTTCGATTGCAGTGTCGGATTAGCGGCTGTGGTCGTAAACTATTTGCACCAATTATCTTGGAAAGTTCTTTCCGATGCCTTTGGGGAAATATGCGGCGAATTAATACAAGTTTATAGAGGCAAAAACCTGAGAACCCCCCCAAAGAAGCCAAGTTGGCAACCCTTTGGACCTTGTGCCGAATGAGTTTTTGGTAAGCGCAAGTTTCGCTTAATTTATAACGAGGATTACAATAAACAAACTAATCTACGGCAATAAACACTAAAAATCCCCCAAAGTGTTGGCCATCCAATGCGCCTTGGAGGGGAGAGCAGTGGGCAGGCAGCTGGAATTGAGCATTGTCACCAGTACCGCCATTGGCCAACGTCTTTTTATAAGTTAAATCGCTGCAATCCTTTCGCCTTTTAAATATGCCATTTCCGCAGCGAGATTATTTTTCGATATCGCAAACGTATGATTCGAGATGTTTACGAGTGTCCAGTGTCCAGTGCCCAATGCCCAATGCCCAATGTCCTGTGCCGGATGCGTTGGCCGACCAGCAGATAGGCATCGCGGTTCAGTTCCCATTGCCCATTGCCCTTTTCCCTTCCAACGGTGGGAGGGGGGGGGAATGGAATTGTCAGCAATGGGTTTACAATGTGCGTGCTTTATCCACCTCGATCCTTATTTTCTATTAACAATAAATTTGTATGATTTTTATTAGACCGCAAATAAGACTTGCGGTTCATTGCTGACACTTCGATGGAGAATCATCTCAGACAATTCTTAAATTCTTAATTTAATTAATTAATGTTTTTTACAATATTGTTAAATAATCATTAATTTATTTAATAGCTAATTAGCAAATTTGGTGAACATCTTAAAGGAAACATATGTTTCAGTATCTCTTCCCATATTATGGGTATTAAGTCAAAGGCAAATTCAATGGACTGGGTGAGTGGTGGTGGGTTGGGGGTGTGGGTGGTGACTGAGGGTATAAAAGGACCACAACAAATCGACAACAAACGGGATGCGCGTGATGCCCGAAAGGATGCCATTAAGGACAACGGTTGCAATCGTTAGTGAAGCCATTAGTTTGTAGCGCCAATATGCGAAAATCAGAGGCACACACACACACACACACACACACACACACACACACACAACAAACGCGAAACAAACGTGTCCAACTGCAAAGACAACCCCAAATGTGGCCAATGTACTCGTCCTCGCACTGGTATCCTGTATAATTGCAAGTGCGCAGCTTTGGAAAAATGCGACAGATATAACATAAAATAACCCAAGCTGGACAACGTGGACAGCGGACAGCAAAGTGTCCATCTACCACTAATGTGGCCATGCGTTCAAACTGATGCTGATGCTGAGACACAGACACGGACACAGACATGGACACAGACATGGAGTCACGGAGGACATCACGACAATGGCCCAACAGCAATGTAACAATAACAATAAAACAAAGAGCGGCCTCGGCTAAAATGGAACACGGGTAACTGAAAATAATTTCTGTGATATTATCACAGTGGCGGGCAATGTTGCTCAGATGTCCCAGGCGCGATATGTGCAAAGACCGGTAAAAGGAGCAGCCGCAGTGCCGGAGATTCACATCAACATAATGTCTACTTTACAATGTGGATAAAGACGCCCGAAGAAAACGAAAACGAAATCACATTCATATCGAATGGAACAGCCATTCGGCCTTAGACTGTCCCCGTCCCATTTGGACGACCCACCTGACACCAGTCTGCCCAAATGTGTAGCCTGTCCTGTCCACTGATGTCCAGTCCTGTCTGGCCGCTGACCAACCCCCTTTGGGTGCACATTCACTGGACGCTCGCACGCCACGTTGCAATAAGTTACGGCTGGCGGCCATTACGCCGCCATGCTAGCGGCAAATGGTGTCCCGGACAATAGAGAGACACACACACAGAGAGAGAGAGAGAGAAAGGGGGGAGGGGGGAGTTAGAGAAAGAGAGACAGCCGGAGACAAATCCGAAATCCATACTCGTAAACAAATGCAACTAATCGCCGTTCATGTTGAACGTGTTCACGGCTAGGCAAACCTGAAATTGTGGCTACACCAAATCGTCCAACCAGCATCCTCCGAGCTCAGTGTTCTTCCTCGTAACCTGCTCTTGCTCCATATCCAATGATCATTATACGGGCTTAGCACTGATTCCAATTCTGATGGTTATCGCGTTTTATGTCCAAGTTCTGAAACTACTCCAAGGCACTTTTAAATCCATGGCAAACAGCCCAGTGATTACTCCATTTTGCAGGTTCAGAGAGTGACAGACAGAGACTTTGATGTTACTTTGGACTACCTCACATAGTACTCCAATAATATTTATTTTTTGCAGGTTGCAGCAAAAAAGTTATCAAGAAGAATATCAGAAAAAAAAGAGATGGCAAAAAATTATGTGGTAAGTCCGGAATGGTAAACTAAATCTGAGTAATTTTCTTTTTCTTTTAATTTAAGTAGGCTTTGAAATTGTATTGAACAAAATGTAAATTACATAAAATACAGGGCGTTTCTACTGAATCATTCTGGTGACTAGCATTGTAACAGAAACAAGCTTATAAATAATTCTGATTCTTTGTCGAGTACTTTGCGCAAAATCTGAAAATTTGCTGGTTAGCGAATTTTTGTAGAAACGATCAATTTACTTGGTTTATCAACAGGCTGTCAAATTTTGTTGTATGTTTCTTAAATTTGTTGTATTGTGAACACACTCTGTTATAAACACATAAAACATATACATATATATATATATATACAATTTTTTTTTCTAATGTTAATATAAAAAATTTTTTTTAGCGCGCGAAAATGCCTTCAATATATTCGACTCCTAAAACCAGTAGAAAACGGTCATTTGGCTTAATAAACAATGACGAATTATCTGATTTTAAAGTTCAAGAACATTCATTAGAATCCATAGAATCGCTTGGATATTTCAGCAATGATAATTCATTCGACGAATATATAGAACGGGCCTCACCAGAGATCATCGGCGAGTTGGATATAGATCGGGAGCTATGCGAAAATATATTAAAACAGAAGAAGCAGCTGTCCATCAGCATAAATCGTAGACTGTTGGCAAAGAAACTGTTGGCCAAAGACTCTGCGATTGTCCTTAAGGCTATGGTGAAATTGAGCAAGCCAAGTCTGAATGAGGCGGTTAAGCGGCAAAGTAGAATCAATTATCTGTGCTCCCAGCACGACAGCAAAAACATGATGCGGGATACGCAAAAGAAGAGGCTACATAATATAAATAGCAAAAAGATTAAGTTCATACTTACGGTAAAAGATATTCACATACCCAAATTCAGTAAAAGCGATGAATTCACAATGAGCAGTAGTTCCGAAAGTGAGGTTCCTCAGACTCCCAGCCTTATTAAGCAGATCGACGAGCAGTCGCTCGGTGGGGAACAGGTCGAAACAAGAAAAACAAATAACGTTGATTTAGCAAGAACACCCTCAATGGAGCCGGATTCCATATTTAATCTGGAGAATATTGATCAGAAAGTCGAGCATGTAAATCACCTGAAAGCGGAGCAGGATGAATTCCCTTTTAATGTTGACGCAGAGCCATTCAGAAATTTCTCAGCAAATCAGGGGGATCCTGTGGAGGCGGGTGAAATGAATATAAGGGATTTGGAACTGTTTGAACTGCACAACTTTACAATCGATTTGGATGTCAGTAGATTAAGTGAGTTGATTATTGAAATCAGTATTATCATCTTTAGCTATTTCATATTCCATATTTTCAGGACCATATAAAGAGCATAATATGATGATAATTACATTTCTTTGGGCTTAAATAATCGAAAACAAAACAATAATCTAATATATATGCTGAAATACTTATTCTGTGTATATTTCTCTCTTTCTTCTTCATTTTATAGCGAAATTCAGTGAGATCTTGGAAGAGATCGAACGAATGGATGTGAAGGACAGTAGTCAGTAGCATAACCAAGGATAATATTTCTAATCTGGCTGCATCCTTATCACTTCGACCAGAACCAATTCAACAAAACAGAAATAAACACGCCGCTCCCTTCCCTCTTGGGCAATCAAAAAATTGGGAATTTCAAAACATTGAACGCTTCTAATTGCCAACTAGGCTGAGGTCCAGCCTGACTGCTCCCCATTTGCCTGCCTGGCTGCCTGGCTTGCCTGCCCGGACGAACATCGATTGCCAAAAATATGAATGCCATTTGCCTCTCGCTCTCTGAACAATCAACCCATCCTTGGCTGTTGTAGCTGTTGTTCCAGTGGTGGCAGTGGCACCGCGGCTTGTCAACACACTGTTGTGTACCCGTGTGGTGGCTGGGTGAAATGTTAGCTGGTTGCTGGTTGGGACTCCCAATTCCAATCAACCACAGCGGACACATCAACAATTCGTGCGCCGCCAAAAGCTTGTTCTAATCCAATCAAATCTCAAATGCGGTTGTTACCCAATTCGTTTGGGGAGCGACAGTAACCCAATAGTACAATGGCATCAATATCGTTATTTTTGTGCAAAAATTTAACAACAGACATCAATTAATTTTGCCTATTTTTGTTACTAATTGCAATCAGTAGAAACGCTGATCAACCCAACAATTTCTATTTGTTTAAAGCAAAAAACATTTTTTATTTATTTTTATATTAATAAACATGTAAAAAACTAAAATTATATAGATATCGTGCGATTTCATTTTCTCTTGGGAACTAATTATTTTTTATATATAGTTCAAAAAAGAGATAATTTAGGTTTTCCAAATTTTTTTTTTCTAATTGAATGTATTTTGTTGATATTTTGAACTAGTAGAAAGAATGAAAAATAATATAACAAAAATATTGAAAATTTTTTTTTTTGAAAAAAGACATGAAATTTTTTTATTTGTTTTATTTATTTTGAAAGTCTTTAAAGTATTTCAAATTATGAAAAAAAGTTTGTCAATATTTAAAATTGCTTTAAATTAAGAAATGAAATTTAATTATTTGTATTATTCATTTTTAAAGTTTTTAAAAATATTTCAAATTATGAAAAAAATTTTGTCAATATTTAAAATTGCTTTAAATAAAGAAATTAAATTTAATTATTTGATTTATTCATTTTGAAAGTTTTTAAAGTATTTCAAATTACAAAAAAAGGTTGTTAATTTTTAAAATTTTAAAATCGCTTCAACTTTTTTTTACTTATTGAACAGCTTAGCTTTCACATTTACGATAATTTATCTCTTACAATTTTGTAAGTGTTTCCATTGTGCGGAATAGGCTTTCTCTATTAACAATTGTGTGTCAGCCACAGCATTTATCTGGCCGTCGAATTGTGGTTTATGGGATGTGGATTCGTTGGCTCGCATTTAGTAAGGATGTCAATGAAAACGCCACCAGCGAATGCAGTGAAATAAATGCCAGCGAATATTAGTAAATTAAAAAGAAGCACTTATTACGGATACCAAAGCAGTTGGGGAGTAAACTAATGAATCATCCATTCTGTGGAACAAATCGGTGTCAATGCAATGCGAAGCGAAGCAATTGTGACAGCCACTCAAAGAGAGTGAGAGATAGGGGAGAGAGGGGAGAGAGAAGCATCATTAATAATACAAATACAAGACTCATTCGTAGTCCGTGCATCAAAAGTTGCCACTTTTATATTCCGAGAGCATTGCCTGTGAGATGGTCATAATTGAAGATCTGTGAGCCCACATAGGTGACAATAAAATAAATGCCATTTACTGATGACTCATCAACATAATTTTTACGATTCGCCCCCACATTCAATGAATAAACAAATAAGTCCGAGCAGAACTAACCTGGCTTCATTTACTCCCAGCACATTGGAGGACTAGTTTGAGCTTGTCACGAAAGCATTTCGCATGCATTGACTTTTTATGGCAGTCAAACAGAGGGAGAAGCTTTATGCGTGTGTGTGTGAGAGAGAGAGGGAAATAATGCGAAATCATTTAGTGGAACTTTCACACAGCAAGGACTCAATCTTTCTCTTTCTTTTTCTGACTTTCTGCGAGTCCTCAGTATCGAAAGTCATAAAAATCCGCACCGAATGAAATTCTCATCAAGTCGCCAGTTGGCACAATTTCATTTGGCGCTAAGCAACTGAACATGGCCAAAATGACCCGGACCCGTACACGGACTGGATATTTGTGCGTGTTCTGGTCACGGAACCATAGCAGCATCAGCAGCAGCATAAGTTGCTTTTCCTCGTCCTGCTCCTGGTCAGCTCGGCAATCGCGCGTGACTAACGTAATCAGCTCACGTAACGCTGAATGAGATGAGATGAAATCAGCATACACTCAGACTGCATAAATAGCGAATTTATACCAAAACTGTTTGTTCAGACCTCATTCTATCTGCTACTGCTGCTGCTTTGGAGCATCATTCAATAGAGTTCGAAATGGACTTTGTAGATCTGCAACACGCAATACAATCATTGTCATCCATACCAACGCTCTTTTCTTTTCCTTGCATCAAATGCTCCATTTAAACATCAACCAAACATGATGATTATTTTGGCAAAGCAACCAATGCATATTTTGGGATCATATCTGCATCTATTTATATCTTGTCATACAATACAATATTATAATTATTTGAGAGAAGTACTTTACATTTTTCGTCAATTTACTTTCTTGCGAACTGTTTAACTTACACATTATAATAATATTAATAAAATAATAATATTGTTTATTTAAGTAAATTATTGATTGAATAAAGTAATTAATGGCATTATTAAAGAAATATTTTTTATAAAAATATTTAATAATTTTAAGACAAAATATTTCTTGTCTTCTCTTTAAAACTTATTGTATTCACTTTACAAAAATATTTCTTGACCATTTTTAATATTTTTCAAATTAATTTTTGTAGCTTAAAAAAAATAAAAAAGAAATAAAAAAAGTAATTAAAAGTTTACAGAAACACGAAGAAAGTTTTTTTTAGACAGCAATCTTTTTAACAGAGTTCGTAAAAAAAACCATTCAGTGCCAACTAACGCTATAAAAGTTAACATTTTATACAGAAATTACGCAATCTATTTAACTATAGATTGTGTCATTAGTAATGTGGAACAAGTGACCCAAACACGCAACAGCAACAAGCTTTTGAGGAGGATACTGCGGAAAACCGAATGTGAAAAGGCAAACATCACGCATAAGTTTCATTTTATTTTGATTTTTACGACTGGCCAGGACTGTGACGGTGCATGTGTCCCACCTGGATCACTTGGTAAATAACCAAGCGAAAGGCAACAAAAATCAAGAAAAAGTAGTCACCAAACGGCCAAAACGAGCATCGTATGGAACATGGGGTAAGTTGGTCGGTTCGGAAGGGGGATGAGTGGTTTGGGGGATGAGTGTTTGCTGTTGTTGTTGTTGCTGTTTGTTGTGTCCGAAAGAGAACTAAAGCAGAGAAAATGCCTATTTACGAGCTCGCATGCTGCTGGACACATGGTAATCATATATTTTGGTCATATCTGTGGACCATAAAACCAGTGTCCTTATGTGCCTGTCAATGAGTTGTTTCATGACATTTATTTCGCATGTACCGGTTCGGTATGGGTTTGGTTTGGTTTGGCTTGGCTTGGTTTGGCTTGGTTTGGGGATGCTGCGTGCAGATGGAAAATATTTTAGTGTCCATTTAATGTCCAATCTAAGATGAGCTCGTAACTTTTGATCGAATAAACGAGCACACACACACACACACACATTCATACACAACCCCCGTGGATGAAGGTAAGACTATAACCATTGCTCCATATATATAAATATATCAGTAGTTGGTTTCTGGTCAAGGGGTTCGAATGTGGCACGCAATCGTGTCTCCTGGGATAATACTTTAATTTTCTCACTGATGCGTCCTGAGTGATAAGTGGAAGTTATTTGCCGGCTATTTGCTTATTTTATTAGTGGATTTCTTTGCCAGTACCCCGTACCCGCACGGAAACCCCGCTTGGCAGGATTAGTTCAAGTCCTGTGCTCGCCGTCACTCATAAATATTTAATTAAAATCAAAATTAGTTTTTCGCATAACGCATAATGCACCTGAGGCTTCTGGCTGGTGGGTAACGACCAGCTTTTTGTTTCCATCAAGTGTGGTTAAAAATGTCAATCCTGGTTATTGCATATGCAAAACAGTGCCAAAAGATGATCCCAACACGGGTTGGGTTCTGAGAAACGGGCTTGTTAAAAATTAAAATCGCAACACGCTTTCATCTCATTGGCACGCAGGCAACTACTATACTCCAGATGCCAAATGTACCATACTCCCCTCACCCAATCTCCTTTCGCTTCGTATGTGGTTTTCAGTGGCGATTTAGGTTTAAGACACACGCAATCCTCGCTGCTTGCATAACTTTTGACTTCCCGGCAAACAGCGACGACCCCAGAGACCAAGAGGACGTTGACTAAAGGATGTGCACAATGTGTTTTCCATTTGAATTGGATTGCGTTTAAGCAGCACCTGAAAACAGGTGATCCGTCGACAACCTGCGGCTTGGAATGACCATCGTAGAGAATATTATTAAAAGCAATAAGCAGACACAAAAATATAATATGAATTTAAATCAAACTTTTCAACAGATTAGACCCATATAAAAATGTCAAAACATTTACAAGAATTACTTAAATTTCCAGTATTTTTTTATCGGTTATGTACAACTGTTCAGTATGGCTGAGACTGATCCAACAACCGGTTGGAATGAAAACCTCTTTCCCATTGGCAAGCCAGAGAATAATTCAATTTAAATACTCGTCATCAGACGCTGACAAAAAGAAAATTACTCAGCGGGACAGGATTGGCTCCAAGTGTCGAAAGGACGATTTGAAAGCAGTCCCAAAGCATATCGACGTTATTTCGCAGAGCCCAAAGTTATGTCAAAAGCCAACGAGGCCATCTAAGCAATGCCACATTAAATATCGCTCCAAATGGCGCTATGGATATTGTGTCTTTCTGGCCGGACTCTGCGGCTCGTTGCTGTGGGCCGTGTATGAACTGGGCAAACCGGAGCAGGATCAGCTTGGACGCAGCATAGAGGATGAGCTGAGCTCGTTGCCATTGCTGCAGCAATATGTGCAGCGTATGTGGCACTCTCTGCATTATTATCAGAAGATGCTGCAGGAGCCAGAGCCAACCAAGCTGGTGCCGGACGTACATAAGCCTCCGTATGTACAGCCACGCTATACGCTTGTCCTGGAGATGCGAGACGTCCTGGTACATCCCGATTGGACATATCAGACGGGCTGGCGGTTTAAGAAGCGACCCGGTGTCGATCACTTTCTGCGCGAGTGCAGCACGCACTTTGAGATCATTGTCTACACTGCCGAGCAGGGCATGACTGCATTTCCTCTTCTGGATGCCCTCGATCCGAATGGATATATACGCTATCGTCTAGTGCGCGGTGCCACACAGCTGCTGGATGGCAAGCAAATCAAGAACTTGAATCGAATCAATCGCAATTTGCGGCGGGTAATTGTCGTTGATTGGGATCGTCAGGCTGTTCCACTGCACCCAGATAATATTTTTGCCATGGCCCGCTGGTTGGGCAACGATGACGATGTTCAGCTCTTCGATCTGGCAGCGTTTTTGAATCTCATTGCAGAGCACAAGGTGAGAAGTGTTCATCTTTATTATCCATATACATGAACTTTTTAAGTCCTCCTTGAAGATGGAAGATGTGCGTGAAGTGCTGCACTATTACCACCAGTTCGAGGATCCAATTGAGCAGTTTAAGGAGAATCAGCGGAAGCTGCTTGAAATGAAGCAGGAGAAGCCGGATGCCAAAGCAGGTTGCTTTAAATAAAATCTTATTACCGTATTGTTGTTATACTGTAGTAATTTTATTTATTTTTCTGGTTTTTATTTAGTTTTTTTTTAATATATATATACGATTGCATAAACTTAAAATTTCTTTGTTTTCTAATAATATAAATTATTAGAAAAGTTTCAGCATCGAAAATAACACATAATCAGTTCATTGTATAATAAAAACGAATTCTTATTATTAATTATGAATAATATTTAAACAGTCTTGATTTTAAGTTGATTTTATTCATTTATGTAAGATTTCTAGTAGGAGTAAGATAAGCAAACAAAAAGCGTTCACAGCCATCTGGCAGCCTCGTTGCTCCGAAACTACTTAGAGCAGTTAGTTGAGACTATATCGATATTTAAGAAGTATCGATATCTGATCAATTATCAGCTGAGTTCAATTGTAAGCTGCGACGCATAAAGCGCAATAAAACATAAATCAACTTCTAAGCTCAAACAAATCTGAATATAGTTAAGACCTTTATAATAAATATATATAATATTTGTGTATTTGCTCTTTAATTTGGCTAGATCCATATAATATTTCCTATTGTTTTTTGCTGTTATTTTGGTAAAGCAAACTCGCACTGAGAAATAAATATTGATTGAAAATGCCAAAAATTGTGATGCTGTTCATTATGCAAATTGTCGTAGGCTTAAAATCCACAAATTGCATTGATGCAGCGTCCAATGAAAACACAGCTAGATGAAGATGGGCAACTGGACAGTTGGATGGAGGGTCGTTGGGATGGGTAAACAGATGTGTGAGAGCTTTGGTGTTATTATTTAAATGGCGCATTATCAGTGGCCAGCAGCGGACTGGCCAGTCAGCTCGTCGACTTGTCATAAACAATCAAAATCCATTTAAAATCGTACATGCAATTTGGCCCCACCTGACATGGCCAGCAGACAAGGATGACGAAGGAGAGTGTGGGGAATGCGGTTGCCGATTCACAGGCAACGACAGCATCAACGCCTCGTCAAGTGTGTGGGCGGGACTGTAAATAGGGTTGAGGATAAGAGTTGGGGGTGGGTGGTGTTGATGTTGGTCATTGGGCAATTGGCAGTGCAGTAGCAGCAGCAGCAGCAGCAGCTGCCTGCCAGCCTGGATCCATGGCCATGCCAGCCATTTCCCGTTGCATGTCCTGGCCCTGTTCTGTGTATCGTTGATATGATAATTGGCATGAGGCAATAATCCACTTGGATACGTTTACGTTGACAATCGTTTATATCGCAATCAGTGTCATGCCGTCTGCGTCCTGGATTGTTGTCGTTCCAACTGGTCCGGCTGCTGTTGAGTCTACATAAAGTATAATTTCCAGCCGTTCTCTCCTCGTTGTCGACCTCAACGACAAGGACCACGACAACGACGACGTATTAAATAACAATGAACTGCAATTGCCCAGCGAGTCTCGTAATTCGTTTGTAATGCGTGCAGACGCACAGATTTTGAGTAGCACTTGTGCTCCGCCAGTCGTGTTGTGTTGTTGTCCTGCGGTTCCGGCTATCCACACTCGACATATGATACACCCACCAAACAGATTCGCTGTCACCCATTCTCAATCTTCCCACCTTTCCCGTTTTCATTGTTTTGTTTTATGTGTTTTCAACCGGCAATTGTCTCTCGTTTTGCGCACATAATTTCTGATTTCCAAGTTTAATTCGTTGACACTTAAATTTAATCACTGCTTGAAAAACGTTTCCCAAAACGATATTTTGACATTTGGCTGAAATATTGAGAAACAAACACTTAAACTATATGAAAATTGAAATTTAATTTTAATTGTTGATAAGATTCTGTTAAATCTGATAATATTTGTATATTTTTGAAAGTTAGTGAAAGCAATATTTTATTATTCATTAGAATCGATTACTTTATACCGATACATAATCTCTTCGGCCATTAGTTTAATATTAATCCCAATTTAAATAAAATTAATACTATAAACTTTTTAGCTATTCCATTTAGTAGGATTGATAAGGTGCTTAAAAGTTCAGCACATGTTCAAAATATTATACAAAATCGGATTAAATTGCTTTACAAATCAGATTAGCTTAATCATATCAGAGTAGTGCGAATAGGAACCATAACAAAGCTGAACGTTGAAGTATAAAATTATATTAGAGGATTCGTCTCCAGTCCACACGTGGACATAGCATTTAAAAAACCCACGCATACAAAGATGGCCATTTGGAGGACACTTTGCTATGCAAAAGCTAAATTTATGCGCAAAATGCCGCGATGTAAGGTGTGCGCCGGAGGGGGAGTGCAGCGAGAGAGGGAAGGACAGGTCAGGAGTACTTCCTGACTGCAAGGAGCGGCACTTTTACGCTTGACCTCACTCACAGCTCCCAGCGGCGGGTTGCTTAGCCCCTTGACCATGGATATATCTCATCCGCATGTGTGTGTTTGTCTACACTTCTAAAAATATATATTCATTTTTATTTTATTAAACAAATATTCTATTTTTTTATTACTGTTTCTAAATAGTCGAATTTATGAAGAATTGCGAACAATTATGCATATAATTCATATATATTTTTATATATAATAAAATTATCTTATATATATATATATATTCCTTGGCGATTTTCTAAATTCCAACTGGTTTATTTTTTGTTGTTTGTTTTTTTTTTTGAGTGTGTGGAGAACCCTTACGTTGTGGCCAGTGGTTGTGCGCTTTTTATGAGCGACGACACCACTTGCGATGAAAGCATTTCCGTATCCGCCTGCGTTTCCGAGCCCAGCGTAGCCAAAAGTCCGAGCTGAGCCCCGGGCAAGCTGGAGTCCACTTTAATTTTTGTTTTGTTTATAATTTACGCGACACAACATCAATTAAGTGCTTGGCCGGAAAAGCGTATACCTGCACCTGAAAAAAGCACCCATAAATTGTACCCCTAAAGTGGAAAACGCGTCGTCCCCACAACTCCCCCACTCCACCAATCTCCAGTTAACTGTGCCAGTTCCTCGATCTGGTCCACCAGCTGCATTGGCCAGTCGCTTAAATAGCTGTTGCCATTTTGTATGCGTGCTTTTATTATAAATAAACTCAAATCTACACTAGCTTTGCTATTTATTTATGCTGCAAAAGAAAAAAACGTTATATATATATTTTTATATCTTTCATTTAAACAATTCCATACAACAAAATGGAATGCTTGAGAAATGGTTGTTCATGAAAAATCAATTATGGACTTTCAGTTTTCGGTTCATCTACTCGGAACAAGGACAAGAGACAGCTGAGCGCCATGCTGCCTAATTGGAATTAACAGAAGAATTTATGGGGCAAGTTGGTGAGATTTGTTGAAGTGACATTACGATGCGGTAAACGAGCGACGGCTGCAAGTGCCGCATAAAATGGAGAATTAAAGTGAGTTACATTTGCAGACGCAATTTGTTACTCCCCAAAAAAGGACAAAAGGGACATTATACAGCGGCATAAACAAAACTCCAGACGGACCCTCACTGGCACACCCAACCACCCACGTATAAATACATACAAATATATATATATATATATATATATATATATATACATATGTACTCTAGTCCATTCACAGCTGCCACAACATTTGTCGGTAAATTAACCTGAAAGGCGGAATTTACTCCAACTTACTTGTCTCATAAAACTGAGAAAGACTCCAGCACAGCTCGTCCTCGTCGCAAATATCGAGTTCATTTTTTCAATTATACATGCAGAAAGAAATTTCAATTTCACTTAATGTAGCAGAAATCTAAAATCAGAAATTGTTTCTAATAAGTTAATTTTTTATGTTTGTCAATTTATTTTCTATTTCAATATACAAATTACTCGACTAGTTTAACATCTTATTTGTTAATAGATTTTTAATTTATACAGTCTTATATATATATATATTTGAGTAATGCAAAAGAAAATCTTTAAATGAATATAAATTGAGAATTGCAATTGTATAATTAACTCATTTCACTTGCCGCCATTTTGTCTAGTCGCGGTTACAAAAATTGGCGACAATTATTTAGCAGGCAAATGGCATGCGAAAAATTAAATAAATGTTTACAGTCGATTGAAAAGTTTGGGTATATTCAAACTGTTTATGAGTGTTGCCGTACTAGACTAGTGTGTGTGTTTGTGTAGTTTGTGTGTATTTACGAGTGTGAGCATATTATTCAGCTGCAGCGCGCTGCGACAATCAAATGGTTAAATGAATGTTTTGCTGCACTCATCCATTTATTCACGCGCCATAAACTGAGGACGAATTTATTTCAAAGGACATGCGTTCGAACGTACAATAAAAATAATAAAATTAATGGCCAAACGCAAGTGATGGCCCAACCAGGAGCTCTATCCTTTTGTATCCGGACTCGATTTCAATGTTTTGTCCACACAGGTACAGTAACAACAACAACATTGCACCGCTGTGGTTACAGTGGTGCCTGAATTAAATATATATACAAATATTTATATACATATATATATATATAATCATATGTGTATATGAATGTTTGTGCATTCGTTTGCAAATTGGAGCCGCGGTCAAAATAATTTTAGCCATTTGCATTGCATTTGGGCCAGATTTTAGGGGCCAATTGCAGCTGTTACCCTGCAATGTGGCCGCATAGATTTACACTGAGAAAATTGACAATACAATTTGGCATAGTTTTATTTAGATAATTTTTATATTTATTATATTAATTTTATATTACAATATTGATTTGTGCTAACTCTTTTAAGGTTGTAATTGTTTTGTTTATGCAGAATTAAGCAACTACAATCCATATATGATATATATTTACTTGATCTAGATAAAAATCAAATCGAATTTCAAAGAAATGCATAAAACAATTTTAATTTTTCGTCATCCTATCACAACTTTTGTTCTTTCAGTGTATCCATTGCCATTGTTATTTACGCGACAATTGCAATAAACATTAGTTCATTTGTATTGTGCTACTAACTACTGTACTCCCTGTACAACCCCTCCTGAAAGCCTCACCCCGGCAGTGCAGCTTCATCGTGTCGCTGGCACATTAAATTAATTACTCATGTTATTATTCTGGCCGAAATGAAGTACGCAACAATTTATAATCGCGGCCAAACAAGATTAGAAGTACCTGCGGTATCCAATTCAAATCTACCCCTTAAACCTCCCCCTATACCCCCCCCCCCCTTTCAAACACACATTATAGCATTTGGTTTACTGCAGTCATTTTGCTTTATTAGTCAAAATGCGCCAAATCACAATTCCAAATTATTCGCATTTGCATTCGAGGACTTCTCTGTTCGCAATTAACGTTAATTTATTATCAACCAATTTCAAAATAACTCAACATTTCTACTGTCCGTTGCACAAAATGTCAATTATGGTTAGTAGCTTAAATAAAAACTAAAAACTATTAAATAAACTATGCTGGTTATGCTGAGCACATTGGACAATTCTGTTAGCTGATTCTGTCTGGAAGATGAGGTGACACCAAAACACATTCTGAAAGATTACCCAAAATTATTCAAACTAGTCTTGTGAATTGAGCCATCTAAGACTAAATGCAATCATTGCATTTCTATTCATGTCTGGGCTTCATGGAAAATTATAATTGAGATGCAATACAAGAATAAAAATAATATAATTTTACACAAATGTTAAAGGAATTTGTAATAACAATTCTACAACAACAATTCTACAATCTGAATAAGATTTATTTATATACTTACATATTTATAATCATTCAAAATCTCTTTAATTAGAAGATAGATCATAATTTCAACTAGATATAAAGACATCTTGAACGCATTTGAAATCTTGTAAGTTTTGTGCACACAAATCAAGTGCTTATAAACAACATTTAAATTTACAACATAATTATGAGCTAAATGGTATAAGTTGAATGGAGAATATATGCACTCAAACGGCAGCTTTAATTAGGCTGAAACATTTCTAGGATTCAGTGGGGGAATCAACAGGCGGCTGAATGCAACACAATCGCCTCGTAATGCATCCGTCCAGGCTGCAGCCGTGTCCTGCCCCATGCAACTGCTCCCTCATGCGAAAGGATGTCTGAGGCCGGATGCAAACCCCCAACCCTCTCTCCCATTGCGTGCGAGTGTGTATTTTGGCCTAATGCATGATTATGTTCAACAGCACAGGCCAAGGCGGCTACAACAACAACAACAACAGCAATGGGGCAGTCTCGGATTGGTTGAATGCAACGAGGCGCATCTCCATTTATTTACATCGAAAATTTGCACATGTTTAAATCGAGATTTACGATGGCGAGGTGACATCATTAATCAAGCGTCTGATTGGTGATCCTGTTCCTGTTAATTAATACAATAATGGATTGCAGGCAGTCTCCTGAGCCAAAGACGACGACGACGACGACGACAACAAACCTTACTGGATTTACTAGAATTTACGAGCCCAACAAAGAAGTGCGTTTAGGCGCCGGACTGGAGAAAAAAAAGTGCAACAGCCGTGTCCAACATTGATTTAAAATTTACAACATTGAGGCAAAGGTTGGGCCAACAATGCCATATGTTGCATTGATTTATCATTAGAAGGCAGCGGCTGAGAACACATGGCTAAAATGGAAATGTTGCAGCTGCCTCAACAACAGCAGCAGCAAAACCAAACACCAAATAAATTTACTGGTTGGCAACAAAGAGGCACACTGACTAACCCACACACAGTACGACACACACACACACACACACACACACAAATTTCAATTAACAATTTTACCCTTAATTTGGCCAAAAACAACAATGTCTAAAGAATGAGGCCTTTGCTGAGCTCCACTGAGTTGAGCTGGCAAACTAAATTACAATTTGAAATCCCCAAACATACCCCATTCCCAACCCACCTGCCAAACCCACCTGACCACGACAATTTAGCTGCCGCTCGAGCATCAATTATGATTATCGTCACGTTTTATGAGACGTTTGCCCCAACTTTATGACTCGCCGCCTCCTAGTCAAGCGCCCCAAAGTATGCACTCTTATAATGAATATTGACAAAGGATATGCACAATATGTACACATACATACACACATATATATATATATATATATACTATGTATACACTTGTGTAAGCAGCAACTTTGCAAATCCTTTCCAGCTAGACATATACTACATACATGCCTCTCTGTGGCATGTATGTCTACTTATTTAACTGAGTTTATTCCTCATTTATTCATTAGTGAAATTAGCTACGATTTGTTTAATAAGAAACGTGCAACACTTTTTGTAGGAGACGCAAGTTCTTATTAAAAATACTTGCTCTGACAATGAAATAATAATAAAATATATATCTTTAATTGGTAGACATATTAATGTATTTTATATATTTATATTTATATATATATAATGTATCTAATCTGTCATACAATCTTTTTAAGTATGCACAAGGTGTACACTCTAAATAAACTTGACTCTCTAAAAATTCATTGATCTCAGCTATATATATTTTTGCTCCACACTTAAAATATTGAAATGTTTCTAAATCTAATCTGCAACTGATTGTGCAGAGTCAGCAATTGCTTTGAGATGTGAGCACAGTTGCTTTTAATTGTGTGCAACCAAAAAAATAATAAGCAGATATTAAAACGGGGTAATGGGCTTAGAGCGGAGCAGAAGGAAGTGACAGGAGGGGAGGGAGCAGAAGACAGTAGAAGTCAAGTCGCAATTACAACTGGCAACAAACGAAATTTCAATTAGCGGCACTTAGCGCCAGCTGCCATTACCTAAAATAGCAACCAACCCAAGTCAAAAATAACCAAAAAAAAATAACTAATAACAACTAAACGATATTAGAGAACAAATTAGATGAGTGGGGCAGACAGGCAGGGGGGGGGGGGGCACACAAATTGAATGGCAGCAAGTGCAGAGAAACCGCAGGCAAAGAAGGCAAAGCCGTCAAAAGGCGAAACTTGGATTTTGAATTTTTGGTTTTTTGCTTGCCACACACATTAGGCAAAAACAATTTAATTTTGCAAATTGTTGTGTTGCATTTGCAACCAGCAGCAAATTGGCCAAATCTTTTTTGCAACTAAACCGTAAAAACAGTGAAGTGATTTCCATGTAATTGGCTCCCAAGTCACCAGACAAAACACTCATGTTGCGCCATCTAAGCCACCATTTGCTAAATGGTAACTGCGGATATGCAAATTGTTTGGTTAGCCAATTCAGCTAAATGGCCAACTAATTGCATTCAAAATTGACAAAAATTAACAAAACAAAAACTGTTTTTAACATAATAGAAAAGATTTGCACAATTAATGGAATTAAACTGCTGCGTGTAAGAATTTAAATTTTTATAGATTATTATCTGACTAAGATAAGTAAAAAATTATATTGGTATTTATTTATTTATTTTTTTGAAAAGATTAACAAAACTTTTAGCTGCACACCTTGCAACCTAAATGATAGATCATTTTTTAAAACAAATACAGTTAAAATGCATTTATTTTCTGTACAAGTTCGTTTTTAAATGTTTTTTTTTTATTTGTTTTTGTTTGTTTTTCAACAAAATAAACTTTTGGGCAAACATAAAAACATTCCATGCCATTACACAAATCCAACGCATCCTTTATGAGTGCTCTAAACTATTGCACTCCAAAAGGAGGGTGAGTGAGAGGGGGGGGGGGAATGGGTGCCGAGTATTTGGATGATTGTCGAGTATGTGAAACTTCTTGAAGATAATAGTAATTTAGTGCTGTTGAAATGACTTTTGACCATCACACACAATTGATACGACCGCCCAGCCAACCAAACCAGGACAGGGCAGAGCAGGCAGAGCTCACAGCCTAGACTCGGGCTCAGGCTCAGGCTCAGCCAGGTTGACTGAGAGAGAGACAGAGACAGGGATCTGGGCGACACTGCATCTGCGCTTGCACATTGTCTCTGTAGGTAAAGGCAATGGAGATGTTTCTAGCATTTACTTATCTGTGTGTGTGTAGGTGTGTGTGTGTGTGTGTGTGTAGGTGTGTGTGTGTGTGTGTGTGTGTGTGTTGTGTGGTTGTTGTACCTTATCTATGGACATGTTTGGTTTGGATGTCTTTCTGTTGGTAAGCGCTGCATGTCGCTTAAAAAAGGCTGCCAATTAGCAAAAAAAATAAAAATAAAAATATACAGAAATCTGAATTTTATTTAAAATGTCAATTTAATTCGTTGCAGTACTCAGGGGAGTCCGTGCAACGCCTGATTTCAGACACCAACCAATGGGCCAATATACGACAATGCGAACTTTATACGGGAAGCGGAGAATCCAGTAAATTGCCCCAAGTTTTAGCTGGACACGTGCATAATCTTCCCCTCGCATTTGTCCTGCTGGCGATACTGCAAGCGATTTGCAATCTGATCAAAGCCAATCTGCAATCTTCAGAAAGTCCCATCGCTGTGACTCAAATTTGAAGGCGGTGCTTTGGAGAAAGTGGTTGAAATGTAAACTTTGTTATTGATAGTGATTTAGAGATGGTCATAGAAAGTGGGTGGATGCCGCAGTGGCTCATTGTGCTCCAGATACTTCTCGAAGAACCGATCGTGCTTTTCCTTGAGATCTTGCTTGTCACGTATTTGTGCCGGCAGCTTTTCCTTGATCAAATAGTTTTCCAGCTCGGACTCGGGTAGCTCGACGGCGTTAGCGCCAATCATACGCACCTACCAGATGAGCGGTCTGGGCCCTTGCGACGGCAGCAGTGCCCTGGAGAATAGGAAGTTAATGGCGCACTTGTTATTTTCCTTCAAATTCTTGTAACTGCGGGAGAATCGTTAAGTGAGTTCTCGTCATCAGTGAGTCCTCGAAAGAGCACGGTGCGCTTGAGGACACCGAACTCCTCATCGACGGTGGCCAGATTCATGGATTGCAGAAAACTCGTATCTTCGACGGCTTTCAAAATCTGCCGGAGGAATGCCACCGGTTCGCTGGGATAATTGACAATATGCGCCAGAGTTGATTTTGCTATCTTGTCTAAACGAACCATTTTTGAATCTGATTTTTGAATTTAGATGAGTGCACACAAGGCGGCAGTCTGACACTCAAATAAAACTACATCAAATTGTTACTGCTTCAAAATACACAGCCAACTCAGTCATTTTTTTTTTTTTGACAACCAAATCGCTGCATGGCAACGAATTGAGGTTTGACTGTACCTGGTGTCTGATTTAGCATATCAGAAGTCCTCCTCGAAACACACACAGAAGCACACTCAATACTATATTTGTATGATGTCAAGTATTTCCTGACTCTTGGCCAGAAGTTTTTGGTGACCAACGATCGGTTCGATGTGCTCCTACAACACGCTGAATTGCATTAACTGATAAATATTTTATTCAGCATATTTGTCCCACTTTCCTGCGGTTTCTATGACTTCCAGCGCTTTTTCCATTGTTACCAACAGACGACCATTAAAAAATAAAACTTGCAAACTATACTCATCTCACATCTTTGTAAATTTGTGTCTTGTTTAAAGAGTTCATCATTTCCCCGATCTCTGCTGTTGCATCAATATAAAAAAAACTAACCAATCTGACATATGAACTGACTGCAGCTAACACTTCAAAAGATTAGACAAAAGCAGAATTTGACTATTAATGCAGATCAAGAATTTATATTATTTTTAAAAGTGTCGGAGTTGACTCCTTGAATGTGTTATAAATTGGTAGACAAAATTATATATATCTGCAATCTTGAACATTATGTTTTTTGGAGCTGTTTGGCTGCTCTTCTGCTTCGAATATTGTCGCAACTGATGAAGAATCACAAATGAAGAATCACAGACGCTCTTCGCTCTTTTACACCCCAAAGAAACTCAGCTTCTAACGCTCTCATCATTATGAGAATCTTCAGTTTTATTCGATATTTATCGAAACGTAATATTTGCATAAATGCTCGATTTGACAATCGATTGATATATCAAATCCATCAATTTGCTGCCGGTTAAATTGTTTGATATCAAAGCTGTTTGCCAAGAATATAAAATCAGCCATTTGGCTGTGGTATGCCAAATTGTGGCAGAGCATTTGTTGGCTTGCAGGCGCATCTCAAAGAAATAAATAAAAGGAGGCTCGCCCCGGCCAAAATGCCGGAGAATCCACACGCATTCCTCGATGCAGCCACTTTGCATGCAATGCGAGGAACTTGCTCAACTTTTGTTTGCTGCTGAATTTGTTGTCTGTGGAAATGCCTTGTGCAAACTGAAATTGAATTTGTAAAAATTCGCTTGTAATAATTTCTCGATTTTCGGTGGAAATTATTTGATTACACACACGTGTGGAACGGTCCGCCTCCAACCGCTGATGCAGCTGCCAGCCAAAGGACTTGATCTTCTCCAGCTTCTCCACTGAATGCTGGCTGCTTGGAGGCCATAAAATAAACTTCATCTTCTGTTCGTGCTGCATAGTATTTTGGCTGTGTTTGTGTGTCTGTGCAAGAACTTGAGATGCGCATTCATTCGCAAAATTCCCAAAACAAATAAACTTGTTTTGAGGTGGCAAATGCAACGCTTGGATGCGAAAAAGATAGCGATTGAAAGGATTGCGGGTAGCAGGTCGATTATGGTGATGTGATTAGTGGTTCCACAAAGGCTGGGTGGAGCACGGAAGATGCATTGCAAAAGAATTTTTGAATTTTCATGAAATCTATTTCAGGCATTGATTTAGATGTGTTAGCATATAACAATTACTTGAAACTGAATATAATATTTTATTATGAATTGCAGAAAAATTGTCTGCTTATTTCAGTAATTGTATCTGAAAATTGTAATTAAAACACTTAGGTTAGTAAGTAAAAAGATGAATATGCATATTTTTTTTATGAAATACTATTCTTCTATTCATTTGCATATTTCATGTTTAAAACAGATTTATTTTCTTGGAGGCATATGCCAAACCTCAAAGCAGCTGGTAAGGTATACCAGGTCGTAGTAAGAAAAGCATCTCCTGTCTTGTAGCTGAGATGTAATTTGCATTTTGCAAGTCCAAAATGAACTAATAAACACACACCGGAACCCGAGTCCACAAATTGCCGATGTTTCTAGCGCAAATCACATTAACCGGCATTGCCCGACCCCGCACAAAAAAAAGAGCTCTACGCAGTGTCCGGTGGCACAGGGGCTAATAGGCAACCAGTCGAGGATACTCGGCTCAAATTGAAAGTTATTTAACGCCCAAGGGGTGCGGCAAAAGGTCGAGCCTTGTGGCAAGGGGTGCGGCGGCGGCCTATGCGGTTACGGAAATTGTTACGCGATGCTTGGCCAGGCCAAGAAAATGGCAACAGCAGCAGCAACAACAACAAATGAGACTGGTTTTCAGTTGCCTGTTTCCATTTTTTTTTTGTTTTTTTTTTTTAACAAATAAGATTCAAAAAGTTTATGCCGTTGGCTGTCAAGGCTTGGCAAATGGGCAGCCGAAGCCGAAACGGAGGCTGGGCGTGTTGCGTGTGATTCGCATTCGCTGGAGAATTCCGTGTGCGGGGACACTGAATATTTAACAAGCGGCTGCGGAAGAGGAAACCAAATGGCGCAAGTATTGCTCAGTTTAATCTATTTCCTGAACGGGCCTGGTCTGTCTGACTGCCTTACTTGCCTGCCTGCCTGGCGGCCGATCTGCACAATCTTTAAAAAGACCAATTTATCGTTTCATAAAAAGGCAAACTTCACTTAATTCCGTGAGACAACGAAATTTGTTGGCTCGCCACAAGTATATTCATTTTCCAGTAAATATTGCCCACAACGAAACTTAATTTAAAAAGTGTCCATAAAATGTGCGGTTCAAGGAAAGCGTGGCAATAGAAAGTCAGATCTGTGATTTAAAAACGATGTCTATAAATTTGATTACATAATAATAATTACAATACTTGCTTGTTGAAAACAAAAAAACGAAGAAGAATAAATTTTATTTTGTAGCTTAAGCGAATTGCTTAATCATTTTTAATGTTAATTTCAGCTTGCAGCTCGCAGATTTGTCTCTGAAAAAAAAAAAAAAAAAACTTTTCAAATTTTCCCCTGGGAAATGTATGTTTATGTATTAAATTAAAACAAAAACAAAAAAAAATCCTTAAAATGTGGCCGCAGAAAATGCGCATGCCACAAAATTGTTTTCAAATTAAGATGGCAATTTTTGAGCCACCTCCAAAGGACAAAGACAAACTCACCCCCAAGATACGACTAGGGGGAGATAGACCTGGTCAGGGCCAGGAACTTATGCCCGAGCTCTGTGCAAACGAAATTTGATTATGTTCACGGTTACACTTCATTCGTCCCCAGGTTTTTGGGTGAAGGTACCCTCAAATCTGTGCCATGGCAAATTGACATAAATTGTTGTTTTTGTTGTTGTTGTTGTCTGTTTTGGCGCCCTCACTCAAGGAATTTATGCGATCAATTAAATATTTTTAAAATGACCAAAAAGTTGTTTAGCTTTTTTAATTTTCATAAATTTTAGTTAAATGTTTTCACTTTTGCAATAGTAAATTTCATTTTGGTCCGCCGCTTAATGTGTCAAATTTTCTGTTTCTATTTTCCGGCAAGTTTTGCGAATGATAACAAGATTTTATGTTGATTAGAAAATTTAGATATTGGGGCGTTACTTGTTGGTATTAGAATTTATTGCAAATGAGCAAAACTTTACGAAAATTAGGATGCACCAAAAAAAGACAAGGAGCCAGTGAAAGTAAATCAAATGTAAATCATCGACAGCAACCAACCAGGACAGGACAGGACCAACTTTCATCTTTCAAAAGTCCAGCAGCAGCGGCAGCGGCAGCAGCAGCGGCAAAATGATATACAACACATTTTGTGGAACCTTTACAACTAAATGCGGATAATCTGTAAGTTTGCTTTTCCAAAATTTATGTGAAACGGGTGGAGTTTTCCCTATATTCTTGTTGCTGCTGCTGCTGCTCCTGATGCTACTGTTGGCTGGCCTTGTTGTTGTGCTTTTTCTTAGTTCTCTGTATAGTTTTTCATCTACTCAACCCCGCAACCGGCAACCCACTGCCCGCATCCCGGCCATATCTGGTGCCCAAAACTAAAACATGCGCAGTCAATGGGCGTCCATCCCATCCGGTATCCTCCACCTTGCCCCTCAGTCAGTCCTGTTGCTGCAATTCATTTCCAACAGACGGGTGTACGTATGTGTGTGTGTGTGTGTGTATGAGTGTTCGTTTTGGAGGAGTGCTTCTCGGTGTATGTGCGGAGATTTACCGTTTTATACTTGACATTTCCAAAAGTTTAAGTTTTAATTTATGACACCGCCACTTTCTATACGAGGCGACAAGCTAAATATGAGCGAACCAAGCAATGGGGCTGGATCAGGGGGGAGGGGAGGGAGATAGGGAAAGGGGTGGATATCCTTAAACAGGATACCCAACTATTGTCGTTAGTCTTGAGTCGTTCGTCCAGCTCATCTTTTACAATAAGCTCAGCTTTCTAGGACAGAAGTCCGTTGTTCATTTAAATAACCATTGAGAAGATTCAACAATTTGATGCTGCGGTAACAAAAATGTTCTAAAGCCCATTGAAATTCTCCAAATTGTTTGCCAACTTAAGTGCTTAAGTTAACAAAGTGCAGATGAAAATTAATTAATAATTACACAAATGATCTGCACATAAGCAAGGCTTGTTTTAATTAAAATTAGAACCAATTCATGAAAAAAAACTGCAATAATAAATAATTTTCTCATATAAAAATAAGTGAAATTATAAACTTTCTAAACTTTTTCTATATGTCAAAAAAATCTAATAAAAATCACCGCTCCCTGCATTAAGTTGCTCGCTTCAACAAAACCACAAATAAAATAAATAAATATATATTTATATATATATAAATCTGACTTTATGTATCTTAACTTGGATATCTTAACTTGGATTACCAAACATAACATTAAATGCATGGCATTTGTTGAATCTGAGCGGACTTTCAAATATTTTGTTGCTAAAACCATCGATGACGCCTCTCGTGTTGCCGAAGAGGGCGCTCATAGTTTCCAATACCTGTGAGGGGAGTGTATGGTAAAAGATGTTATATATGTTATCCACAATGTGTTGGGTTTACCTGGTAATGAGTTGTAATAGTCGCCACCACCATACGAATGGGAGCTGCAATTTGAAAATATGGTAAAATACTTTCTATAGCAGTACTTTCTGGCACTTCTTACTAAGGGCCATTGCCCAGATTGCCTCCTCTATTAGTAAAAGGAGCGCGATAGTTGGTGCGCTCATGGGGATCATAGTTTCTAGGTTCCTCAGAGTACCACTCGGGTCGTCCACTGTAGTTGGTGCGAGAATAATCGGGTAGCTCACATCTGTAACCAGTCTGTGCGACATATTGCTGATAGCACTGCGAAAAAATCGCAATAATTTATGAGAAGCATTTCACCAAATAGCGAAAGCTGTTCAAACCCACATCGATTGTGTTATCATCATCTGGGGCTGCCATGCCGTAATTCTCCATAATTTTGAAAGAAATAAATAATTTTAATTCAAATTTGAATATTTTAAAAAATCGAAAAAATGTATAAAGAACTGAAAGCAAAAATGAATTTGATTTTAAAAATAAAAATCCCACTGCCTCACTTCCTAATTAGCATGAGTAACTAGATCAAATTAAATTTGTTTATGTTTGCCGATAAAAGCCAAATTTAGTACTTGAAAAAAGGGTGTCATCAAATATGAGAAGACCAAAATTAATTCTTTACTTCAAGGAATCGCATCAGCACTACAAAATCTTCAATTTACTAATGATGTATATATGTATGTGTCTGATTGCGTGTGTGTGTGTGTGTAGTTGAGTGGGTTAGTGAGTGTTTAGTTACTTTAGCTCTAAGTCCACGGGCTCAACATGAAAGCTGAAATCCCTCTGTCCAAGCCAACCGATGGAAACACACTCTGCACATTCTCTCTGAGGATGATGAATTTGGACACTTTGTGTGCACAAAGTCACTTGCTTAAAAGTTATTAGGGATTAAAAGAGTTGCGGCTGACGACGCAAATGCGCTTTGGTAACTGCTTCATTAGAAACGAAGGGCAAATGCATACCACTTGCAGGACATGTGTGAGTGTGTGTGTGTGTGTGCCACATAGAGAAAGGAGGTGGGGTACAGAGAGAGAGAGAACTAGAGTGAGTGTGTGTCTGTGTGTGTGTGTGGGTAAGTAAACACCTTTTGGTGAAAGTTTTCAAAATACTAAAAGGAAATCACTTTAGGCGTCCTGCAAAACAGGCCAAAGAAAGTGCCGTAGCACCCAAAAACTTTTGTACCCCAGCACACCCTCCACAATCCACACCCCTCTCCAACCACGCCCCCTCGACCATAAATCTCAAGTTTTCTTGGTGGCAGCGTGAACGATTATGAGCAGCAATCCTGATTTTACTGACTGCCTCACAGCAACTTTTGAGACATCTTAATTCCCTTCCAGATAAATCAAAATAGTTGGCCAGCAGATCAGGGTATTTTAGCTTTGCTCTCACAGAAATTTGTATTTTTATTTACACAATTTTTAACTTATGCATTTTTATGAGCTGCTTTTGTGTGCATGTGTATGTGTGTGTGTGTGTATCTGTGTGTGTGTGTGTGGTTTATCCTTTCATAAATGCGTCCAACGGCCAACTGATTTATGCCACCACAAGCTGGAGCTGCTGGTACCCACTTGCAACACTCCCTGCGCTCCTTGCAGTCCCGCCTTTGTCACACCGACGCTTCCTCACGTCGACGACGGCAACAAAGTAACAAAACAGGCAAACAAAAATTCCAGAAACAACATAAAACCGATTGATTTATTTTGACAATGCTCCATGCAGAGCCTGAGTCTGAGTCCGAGTCTGAGCTGGGGTTGGAGTTGGAGTCCGAGAGTCCGGTAGACGGCTGCCCATTGTTTGTCCAGGCGGTGCTCGTCCCATCGACATGTTCCGTTCGCATTTCGGACCGTCACCAGACTGCGCACAACGCCCACTACACCCCCCACAACGTCCCTCCCTTTGCACCACAAAGCGATGCCTCTGCAAAGTTGTCCTCGTTGTCCGTTTGTAAAATATTTTATTTGCCCATCTTTCTTATTTTAATCCTTCATTGCATTTGGGGCTGGGGCTGGGGATGGGGTTGGGCTTGGGTGCCCTGAGCTGTGCACGGTTTCATTCTGAATGCAGCCAAAGTGTGTGGAAAATACACGAAACGAATACAATTCTGACTGCGTGGGTTTCTATGGCCATAAAACACACGTTAATTACCCTGCAGCATCATCAACTTCTTCTTTGCCAAACCCTCCTCAATTTCTACTTCTATATCTAAAATACCAACATTTTGTTTAACCAATCAGTTTTTTGCAATTTAAATAAAAGTACATTTATAATTTATGAAGATTTTCAACTAAATATAAGCTAACAAATAATAATCTCAGTAAATAACCTTTAGAAAAAAACCATCTGAAAAAATTATTCTAGTTTTTAAGGCTTCTTTTTGAGTAAACCAAATATGTTGGACATAAGAGAATATATATATCAGAGCATTTATAAGTTTTGTATTATGCATTCTTAGGATATACAAAAATTTGCATTAGAAATCGTGATATTATTTCCTTTTTCCCTTGTCGGCATTGTTGCAGTAGAAAATGTATTTATCATTTCTCGATTCACGGTATCTATTAATAAATAAATATATATTTATTGTTAATAATATAATATAAAGATGATTTCGTTAAACTTACTTGCAAGCCATTGTGTAATTTACTCAGCCTAATTCGCTTCTTTTCTCGCATAATATATCGAAAGGCTGCAGAGCTAATATAAAATTGTGGCGGAGCAGGAACTTTGCCACATCCACAGCATCCTGAACAACAACTCATATTTACAAAATTTATTTATTTTTTTTTTTAAGAATTTTGAAACTAAGCCGAAAAAATACGAGTTGTTGGCTTATCAAAATCTGGCTCTATACTAAAAGATAGCCGAATAATTAGCTTTGTAAAATTTTAAGTTTAGCGAAAAGCCAACCATATTATTTACAACTTTTCTTTCAGAAAAATAAAAATATATTTAAATATATATTATAAATATATAATTATAAATAAATAATAATAAATACAATTATAATTATACCACTTATTAATAAATGGGAGAGTAATTCAAATGGTTTCCCTAGTTATTATTTTCAAGCATTTATTAAGAAAGTATCCTAAAAAAGATCGAATTGATATTTACATAAAGTCATGCAACTTTGGAAGAAGACATTACATAGATATGTAAATATGAACAGAATATTACGCAGAACTAGTAAAGATCTATTGCCAGTGCTGTTGACCATACATTTGGGCTTCGGCTCCACCAAAGCCAGGCAACGAGTTGTAATAATCGCCATTACCCCGACCCGAACGCTGATCCATTGGAGAGCTGTGTGGATTCATGGAATTAGGAGTTGTTGTGCACAGCAAATGACAGTTTTTCTTACTAGAGTCCGTTGCGCGAGTTCATTTCTCGAATGACTTTGTTGTAACGCAGGGGACTGCGATAGCCGGGACCACCGAAGGATGCGGATCCATTTTGGCAATTCCTCGAGTCGTCGTAGGACTGCATGCCACCGCCTCCATAGCCCTGGGGCTGACTATACTCCTGCCCAAACTCCGGCGCCTGGCATTCGGGCGCGGACATGCCATAGCCCTCCATGGATGGATATTGTAAGTTTCCGTTTCCATTACTGGCACCGTATTCCATGACTTAATTTTTTCCTTTTTTTTTAGAAATTAAATAAGAAACATAAAATTTCGAATTTTGTTTATTGTTTTAGCAGCTCCTTTCCGTCCGAAATGTGAGTTTGAAATAAATATGAATCTGGAGCCGCCTCAATGCTAAGCAACTAATTTCCAAATCGATCTCATGGATAACTTGATGCAAAAATTTGATATACACAAGTTGGAAAAGTTTCAGTATTCTGTGGAACAGTAGATTTATGAGTCCATTTCCTTTAGTGGACCAAAGTAACTTAGCTACTTCTTAACCCATTCGGACGGCTTATCGCACCAGCCACAGTGCAACTAAAGTTTTCCAACAAAAATACAAAAAAAAATGCTGCTGTAAAATAGCCATAATGGAAATCAAAACGACTGCAAGCCAATGAATATGCAGAAAGCAGCAGTCGCCGAATAATTAAAATCGAGCAGCTCCTTGCGGAGGATTACGCGAGCGCAGGCTTCAGAGATACGGGCCACAGTTTACGGTCGACAATTAAGTGCGCCTCCGTAATCTGTCTGTCGTAATTATGGCTCGACGGCGTATTTATCTGCTGCAATTAGCGCCCTGCACGACTCGCATATTTTACAGATCCAGAGATTGAATTGCTTTGCAAAATTTGCATGCGCTTAGAACCAGGTCCTTGGTCCTTGGCCCCACCACGACACCAGCACGAAAACGAATGCGATTGCGAAATGCGAATGCGAATGTGAATGTGAATGCGGGTGTGCAAGTTTATGTCTTTAATTAAATATCGCAATTGGCTGGGAAAAATAAAATATCAATGGAATTGAACACAATTATTGAGTTGTCGTGGTTTATTGATATATCTAATCAGAGTTCTCAGTTATAAAGTGCGCAGGCGCATAGTCAAAGATATTGAGTTAAATGCTACTTTTGATAAATTATGGTATTTAAACATATTAAACATAAATTAAGTTTCACTTATTAATTTAAAAAGCTTTCCCAGTTATCTGCCCAAGGCGAAGGGATCGCTTGCGGAGGTCTTCACATAGAAAATGCCTTCCTTGTGTATCGATGGCTCACCGCCCATTCTATAGGATTGTCGCTGGCTCTCATCACACTTCCACTTTTTCCCAGAGCGCTCGCAGGGCGTGCCCCAGAAGCCCTGAGGTGTGTTGATCGATTCGGCAAACATTTGATAGGCTCGTATGTGGGAGCAGCCCAGATAGAAACAACTACGCTGATAGAGTCCATAGTTCGGATAGAAGGTGGCGCCGCCGGTAGGTTTCAGGAAGCCAAAGTTGCCACTCGTATGCATGGACTCCACATACCGCGCATCGCTGGCATCAATGCGAAACTGCGGACTACGATCCCGGAATGTAGGACCGGCCGGATCCAGAGCAAAGATGGTGTTATACTGCTCCGGCTTCAGGTGTTTGCCAGCAGAGCCCGCTATCTGGGCACCCAGCGAGTGTCCAATCAGATACATATCATCGTAGCTAGCCCCAAACTTGCGATGCAATTCACGTGTGAACTGAACCAGCTGGGCACCAAACTCTTCAATTAACCTGACCACCGAGAAATAGTTGATATTGGCAGAACTTGCACTCCAATCCGTAACGATCACATTGTAATCGCCATGCTTCAAATACGCATTCTTCACATCCCGATTGAAGGAGCCACGCGACTGACTCATCCAGCCATGCACAATAATCCGAGTGGGCAGCGAGCTATTGAATCCAGAAAGTCGCCACTGACGCTCTTTTTTTATGTCCATTTGGCGTCCGCATTCGGGGAACTCCCGCTTAAACAAGTAGAACTTCATACTATGGGTTCGAGTGCTTACTGGATTCAGATTGCGAGCGATCTTCCTGATGAACGAAAAGTCCAAGAAGCTACCAATGCCGTCTTTCTCCCTCAGATCATTGTCACATTTATTCCACACACTTGGCACGGATCCCTCGTACTCGTCTTCCAGTGTGGCCAGCAGGTCATTTGGCTCTGCCTCTTCTTCCCCAAAGCCACTGCGTATACCAATGTCAATCTCCTGTGGATCGGGCACCTGTGCCATAAAATCATTCATCTCCGACTCATAATTCTCCTCAATGTTGTTGCCTTGAGCTGTAGACAATAAAATGTCACGAAAAGAGAATTAATTAATATAAATAAATATATATATTAAATATATATAACTAGAATATTTATATGTTTTTAATTAAAACGTGTATTTTTTTGGTGGTATATTCTTTGAATTAATTAACCATTTCTCTGGCAACTGGTTTTTTTTTTATATACTACGATATATTTTGAACCAGTTGGGGAGTTATTTTCAGCTGTGGAGTTTTGAGCTCGAGCCAGCAAAAATCTATTATAAATGAATGCAAAAGTTAAAATTGTTTTAGCCTTGACTTACCACTTACTGCAGAAACAAGCAGCACTACCGCAAAAAAGTTGAACAACATATTAATTGGATCAGCTATTATAGAGCTACTACTCGTACTACTCGCCAGCAGAGACTATAAGATTCTGTTGCTTTTCTCCGGTACGTACTCTGTTTATATATACAGCAATCGGGCAATGGCATGGGAGAGCTTGATGCTTTATGCTGGAGTTTTAAACCCAGCCACTTCTCGTTCGCTCCTCTTATTTATTCATAATTAACGCTCTGGAACGTCACTGGGTCTATCGACTGCAAAATGTAAGCTCAATCTCGGAGTGGCATTGCCCACGATGACAGCAACTGGCACGCTTTTCCCACACCAACAGAAAGACAACTAATTCAGCTTGTTGCAGTTTTTTTTTTTTGCTTTGGTATTACCGGTTTTGTTAACAAACAGACAAAGTGCGTCTGATATCTGAACTTAAATAAACTGAAGCCTTATTGCGTTTGGGAATTTCTTAAATTTAATTTGACTGCTTCGGAAAATACAGCACAAAATTCTTAATTTCTATAATAAGAATTATTTTTTTTACTAAAAATAATATTTGCTTCAGTTGCGATATGTAAGAGTATTTAGCTTCAGCTCTCCGCAAATAGCTGTTGCTTATTATTATTGCTATTGTTGCTAACTAGTATAGGAATTGTTAAGAAAATCTAAATTGGATACTCTAATAAATATTACAGCATTATAATTAGTGTAATTGCGAGGGAAAATATCAGTTAGTCAACTTTATAAAGTTCAACTGTAAAATGACGAAGTGACGCAATTAAGGTTGGAGTGTTATTAACTACGTCAAATGTCAATCCGTTTTTAAAATCCGAATTCGATATTTACATCGAATATACAATATTGTTTACCAAAATATTTTCCTCATCATTTCGCTAATTACTTCATGCACTTTTACAAATTGAGGAAGATAAAAACAATTAAAGAAATGAGCTTGTCAAAATGACTTAACACAAGCCCCAAAAATGCATATATGATATGATGAGCATATACAGAATTTTTATAGATTACAGGACCAAGCTGAACTCGAATTACATTGAAGGATTATGGAACCCATCTAAAAATTAAAACACTTGTACAATTTTCAATCAGGAAATCCTTTTTCTCTTTGAAACTACCTGGAAGATTCTTATTATAGACCTGCACAATACAACATGTTTGGCACAGGACTTGCTGGAATCTGCAAGGGCATGATAGAGTTATGAGAAATTTTCTATATTTAATAAAACCTATATCTAGGATTGATTATTGATGATTATTGTGACCGGACATTCCTTAAAATTGTCAGGTTGATTATTATACATTTTTCGAACCTACGACTGTACGTAAATATTGTCCATATTTTAATACAAAATTCGCCAAAGACAGATTTTCGAAACAAGCTGCCCCAAAAAACAATTGCGTGAAACATTGCTAGCAATTCTGATTGGTGATTTGAGTCAATTTTAAAACTGCTTCTTAGCAGAGTTTCACACCTAATTTATGCAAGTATGCGCTTGTTTGCTTTTCATGAATTGCATTAAAGGATTATGGATTGAAAATGATTGTTTCATGCTTTCAGTTTTGTTACAATAATTGTGCAATTCAATCGATTGATATAAAATACACCAAATAAATATTTCGGACAGATAATAACTTATGTTTTCATTTTAAGTAATGCATCAGTCAGCTTAAGGTCGTTAGCTATAGTTCCGTTGGCAGCACGAAGATTAATCGATAAGACGTTTTCACTATAAAAGAAAATATCGATAAGAGCAACTGTTGTCGGTGTGCTATCAATGTAAATGAAGAAGCAGATTTGTAAATATCAATTGCATTTCGTGGAGATAGCCGCACAAAGCGGCTGAAAGAAAATCAATAGAATGAGTCTAGACGACGTCATCTACGTAATTTGCCTGCTCGCGTGCATTGGCGCCGGCAGTTATGTAAGAAAAATCCGCGATGAGACACAACGCCAGGGCATATGCTCGATGCTGGGAATTGTTGTTGTTGTCGTAGTCTCTGGATTCCAGAGTATCCATTGTGCCATTTCCCTAGCCCTGGGCACGGCCAGTGTGCTCCTCGTGCATCCCAGGTACAAAGTGCGACCATTTTTTTCGTCATCGAAATTAATGCAAAGTTCCATTCGATAATTGCAGCAAAGGTCATTTGGTCACCTTTGGAATAATGTTTGGCTATCTGGTCTTCTTCCGGCTTGTCCACCTCTTCGGCCTGCCATCTGTTCCCGGACACACCAATATGATACAAATGTTGCTTACTCTAAAGGTTAGTGGGCATTGCATAATCAATCATTGATCAGCTCCCTAATCCTAATCCTTCATTAGGTCTCGGGCATTGCCTTTGAGAGAAATGCTGCTTGGAAGCGAATTCGTGAGCAAAAAATGCAGAATGAAAATACGCAACGGGATGTGAACGTCGAGGAGAGAATCGAGGTAACCGATTACGATGTGCAACTGCAGAAACTGACTGCCACTGATATTGTCCAATATAGCGTCAATTACGTTGGCATTCTCACAGGTCAGTGTTCAGATATATATTTATTTTATTTGTATAAACAGTATGGAAATTACAAATTGACATGCATTACAAATGCAGACGAGCTCAATCATGATTTGCATCGGGCTCAAAGTCCATTTACTCAGTCTGTCTGAACAGATAACAATATTTAAAGGCATTCTATCAATAGGCGGGAATTATCGCTATTTATATGAGTCAAACTAGTCTTATCTCAGTGCATTATCGTCTGTGTATATATTAAGTTATCTGTGTAATTTGTGAACAGAAGCGGAATTTATTAAAATAATGCATTATTTATCGAATTTAGAATTTCGTAATATTTTGAATTCACTTCAAGCTTTTCTTAGGAAAATAAAATTTTAAACTTAATATTCAACAAGTTGCAAAATCCATTGATTAATAAATGCCAAATTCTACACTTCATTTGTTGTAATACGAATTTTTTTTGTATTTGTTTTATATATTTATATTTATATTTTAACTTGCAGGTCCATATGTTCGGTATCGCACATATCGTGACTACTTTGAGATGCCCTTCAAGGATCATGCGCCCTGCGCACAGGCAACTATTGAGCAGCTCAAATGGGCGGCTTTTTACTGCAGTCTTTATCTGGCGACCAACTACTTCTGGCCACTAGATGTGTGTATTTGAAAGTAGATAAGATAATATATTGACCATATAACAATCTGTATCACTTTTGCAGTACGCTCTGAGCGATGAATTCTACAACGATCGTTCCGTCCTGTATCGCCTGTTGTACGTGTGGCCAACATTCTTCATTTTCCGTGCACGCATCTACACTGGACTCACACTGAGCGAGTGCGTTTGCACAATGTCCGGATTTGGTGCATATCCCGATGAGGCGGATGTCTCAAATGGAGAGGGCCCTCGCAAGCGCTACCAGCACATGAAACGGGATGCCGAGAAGCGAACCTACAATTTTACAACGATTGTTAACACTCGGGTTTGGGACGTGGAACGCTGCTGGACCTTCCGCGAGGGCATGAAGCACTGGAATGTATGCGTTCAGTATTGGCTGGCTGTAAATGTCTACAAGCTGTTCCCCATCCGCAAATATAGGTGAGTGTGCCGCGATTAACAACTGGACTTGAAGGTCAATAAAAATATATTCACTTTCAGAACGGGTGCCACTTTTCTGTGCTCTGCCTATTGGCATGGCTTTCGTCCTGGCCACTATTTCTGCATCATGGGCGCACCGTTCTATGTGCCACTGGAGGACATGTGGCATAAGCTGGTACGAAAGGATGCTGTTGGCATGCAACGCAATGTGATCGATGTCATCTTCTGGATATGTAAATGGTTCGCCTTCAGCTACCTGGGCACAGCCTTTTTGTTGTCCTCGTTCGACAACATTTGGCGCTTCTATAGCTCCGTTTATCACTTCGGTTATATCGCATGGGCTCTCCTGGTAGCCCTGGGCATATATTTGACCAAACAGAAGAAGGCAGCCGAGCGCAGAGAGAAACGCGCTGCGGATTCAGGAGATGCAAGTGCTTCCAAGCTTAAGGCACATTAAGGGAATCATGAAGATATGCAGCACGAACAAACATAATGAAATCCTGAAACTTTCCGTGTTCCATTTTGTGTATACATATAATCTCTAGATAATTAGTCAAATGTCAAAAGATATTAATTGTGTTTTCTTATAGTTAATATGCACTACGGTTAACATTTAAACAAAGATACTAACCATTTCATCAACATAACTTGTACATAATTGTACATATACAAAACTGGAAAATTTTACTTACATAGTTGGAATTGAGTTTTGGTGAAAAAAAAATTAAACAGCCTATTGTTTACTGTATTTATTGTCAAACTTAAAAATCATTACAATATTTTAAAAAATCGATTTCTAAACTTTAATAGAAAGTGCTGAGAGTGTTTGAGAAATGTCAAAGTTGATCAAACAAATTTGAGAAATGTTAATGGGCTATGATTAATACAAGCAAATATAATACAATTCTAGGAGAGATATGGTTTTTATTTATTTCCTTTTTTTGTGATTGCAAATAGATTTGTTGCATGTTTATTGATCTAGAGGAAGAATACTATAAGTAAGTTTTACGTTATTTTAATTGTGTTTTTTGTTTTTAAATTTGTATTCGATACCAGCTCGAATTTGGTCTAAATTCAATGCGTTTCCATTTCAGTTTCATAAATTTAGTTTCTTCAAATATGTGAGCATGGCAAGAGATTTCCTGTTGAGTTTACTTTTTCTAATTGGATCACCGCCGACACAAAAAAATAACACCACGTGGCCGGCTGCAGGGTTAGCAAGGGTCAGGCCGTCGATGGCTCATCGGTGACAAGGGATAAGCGACGCTTCACATCCTGTGTGGTGTTATAGGCGCCGCATTGCACGCACTTCAGTCCGATGAAATGGAATTTGGTTTTTGAAGTCTGCCGTGGAATGAAAAATGCAATATTATCATTTGTACAATATTCTGTTTACTATCCAATATATCAGTTACCTTGTGACAATCGTTGCAGAAAATGTGCACACGCTGATTCTCGTACTTAAGGGGAACGGGCATGCGCAGGGCCTGCGCATCCAGGTAATCCCAGAGAGCCGTCATGTCGATTAGCGATGTTTGGCAGGTGGGGCAGGTGTAGTGACCCGAGGCCAGCAGCTGGTCGAAGCACATCTTGTGCAGCAAATGGCCGCAGTCAGGAATGTGGCAAGGAATGCGCGAGGTGTGTATATCGCCCAGACAGACGGGACAATGCGACCGAGAGATATTCTCCACACACTAAAAATCAAATCATTAAAATTACAACAAATACTTAAGGTGATTCCCTGATTTGCACACACACCCAACACGTTATTTTTAGTGTTAGTCTTAAACTCGATTTGTTTTTGAACTGTCAATTCAGAAACCAGTTCAGCTCTGATTCTGCATAAATTTCAATACCACAGACTACTATTTCTGCCAATGAACCACAGTCTATGCATATTCAATGTCAGGGTCAGCAAGAAGCAGGGTATTAAAAAGAAAGATTCATTTAAATATTTAGAACCCAGATCGTTGGCATGCAAAATATTAGCCTTGACTTAGTGTGAAGTACAATATTAAATATTTATTTAAGTGCATATTTATTAAAGCAATCGCCTATGAACTTAACTTGTGCTTACTTTTAAACAGTATAGTTTTAACTAGAGATTTGCTTACCCGATGCCCATCGATCTTGAGCTGCATCGGCAGACACATGTTGCACACCTCGCAGTGGAAGAAGTTTTGTGCACCGCCAATCCGGCAGATGCCACAGCCATGACAATGATATTGCTGTTTATCCGCATCGTCGAACAGGTTGCAAATTAGGCATGTGTACTAAGAGTAAAAATATATATACATAATATTTATAATAATAATCTGGAAGGTGACGACCTACCTTGCCGAAACGCACGCCGCACTTTTCGCACTGCTCCTGCACCTTTTGCCGCGTGTTGCACTCAGAGCAGATGAGTTCCGTGAGTGTCTTGCGATCGAAATGATGCGACTCGTTCTCATCGTGGCAGAAGCGGCACTTGTAAAACTTGTTGCAACAGGGAGTCTGTAAGAAGAACGATGATTTTTAAGCCAAATTTTTTAATTGCTTCAATTTTAACTCATAAATTTAAGAACTGAGAACTGTTTTTTTCCATGTCGTTAACGTCAATCTACCAGTATTTTAAAAATAGCATTAAAAAATCTGTTTGATAGAATAAAAAAAAAATGAACAACCAAAAGAAAAAGGAAGCGTAATATATTATTTAGCAAAACTGATATGGCTTTGATGCTAAATGAAGCTGTTAATGAAAAGTAAACAAAATATAGAAAAGAAAAAAAAATAATTGGAAACCGTCTTCAAACAATTCTATTTATTATAATGGCGTGCATCTACTTGGGTTATACTTGACATTATAACCTTAATCAACCCAAACTTAAGCTGAAACTGTAATCGAGGAGGAGGCGGAGGAGGCGCCTGGGGCTGGTTTGTGGCAAATTCTCTGCTAATTGTTTGGCTAAATACGTCTGCTAGCTAAATAGTCCATGACGAGAATTTTCTAAATGCCAATACAATAAAATCTCCAGTAAAGTGGATTGTAAAACACCGGTGGCAATATTAAATCTGGTTTCTTGACCTCCAATCGTGCTCCAAAACGAGATGACCCTGAGAGATCTTTACATTTCTAAAAATACTTTATTTGCAAGCTTGACAAATTCTTAATTGTCCACGCAATGTGCTCAATTCAATTTTTGAAATTTTGCAGCTGCTTTGTTATTTCAATCCGATAAAAAAAAAAAAAAAAAAACGCAACAAATTTGATGTAATGGGAATTTTTCTATTGTGCAATTTTCTATTCCCCCACTTAAATAACAGTTAAGATCAAATGGAATAGAGTCTTCTTGATAATAAAGCTAATGCACCTACAAATTCTGACATGGCGTAAATATTTATGCAGGTCAATGTGGGTAGTTTCTAAATTTTAGAATAGCTTATAGGTATTACATTTAGTAGGTAGTGTAATTAACACTCGGCGAACAATTAATGATTTTTTTTTTAATCTGATCGCTTCTGCTGTTAATAACAGAAGCACTCGAGATAGAAGTGAAGCACCTTAAAATCCGGTTTCTTTGATTTTCCCACAAGTAACATTTTTAATATATTTATAAGAACTTCAATTCTCATTTGGATATGAGTTCTGATCTACTCCTATATGGATAACACTGCACGAATCACTAATGCAAACAATAATTGTAACAACGTTGACAAACTTTCAAAGTAAACTTATTTAATAAGTCACAAATTAACGTATGTCGGACAAATTTTAAGTAATATCGAGCACTATAGTAGTTTAGAATGTCGTAACGCTCGTACATGCAAATATATATATGGCATACCCACGTTTCTACGCATTTTAAGTTCAGTTCACCTGATTCAATAACTTTTATGTACATATTTTTATTGGTTTGTGTGAGAAAACTCATTAAGTTGGTAGTCAACAAGTCTTAACTAATTTTCGTGACATTTTTAAAAATTCTGTGAACGATCGTTAAATGAAAACCCATAGCTATTCATTTGACTTTTTCGTATAATATAAATGAGTAATATGGTAAATATTCCATGGCTATTAAGCAACAATTTTATATTATGCTTGTGCTCAAAATATGAACAACTGAAATTAATCATTAACAATCATATTTTGAGTTGACTTGAGTAAAGTAAAACAAACATCTATTCAAGCTGTCAATGGATTGATAAATCGCACAACGAAGTAGCCATAAATATTTTAAGTTGTTGTAATATCCTCCAGCTAAATTAATCACCCAGATGCAGTGATAATAGTTTTGTAAAAATACTAAAATTAATTATTATTTTTATTACGAATTCAATCATATTTTGTTATCGGCATCATTGGCCTTAACACACTTCACTATTTTATCTCTATCTGATATCATTATTTCTTAGCCAACAAATGGCGCACTTATTTATAGATACAGGTGTGTTACTACCTGGTCTAAAGCAAATTGCTTAAGTCAAGTGCTCAAAATAGTAGACAAACAAGCGCTTTATTTACGCATTCACAAAAGAAAAAGGCAGAGTGTTATTATTTAATCTAACAATAAAGATAAATTCTCGTAATTTAGCGAGGTATCAATGGAAGTGTTAAATGGGCATTCACTTTCTTGGAGTCTGCAGTCGAATTCTTTCAATGAATAAGCCAATCCAATTGCCAAAAAAGCAAACATAGAGAGAAGATTAAAAGAGTACTTGACGAGAAAATACCCTGTACTATAATTGCATCCCTTTCGAAAGTCTGCAATTAAATTTTTGTTTTGATATTAAAGAAAATATTAAATTGAATCCGAGTTGTCTCCAGCTGAAAATAGCGTAACTCTCAATCGATCTTTCATGTCAATGGATATTGAGCAAAAAACCCTTAAAATTGAGAAAATATTTATCTATTTTTGATCGGGAAGAGTTAAGCCAAATTGTGTATTGCTTCTCAATTCTCTTTTGATGCTTATCGCAATTCCTACAAAATCTTCTGCGAATCGGATATCTGAACTACATCTGATTCAATCTCAACTCTCATTTATCCTCATCTCGTAGTCATCAATGGGTAAAGGGTGTAGTCTCGTCAACCCAATGTGTAAACAATTGTCGCTTTTTTATTGCTTTATGTGTATCTGGTTACTGTTGATGCTGGTGTTCACAGGCAAACACTAATTCCCCCAATTGAGCCCAAATTATTAAGATATGTGCCCGCATTTGCGTAAGTGTAAGTGTGTGTGATTTAGGCAATGTTTGTTTGTTTGTTTACAATTATATAAATTTGTTGGAATGCTTTTTTTGGAAATCAACACAGACTTTAGAAAAACCGACAAAACGTCGATAGACAGAAGCCGACAATTAGAGCAGGCGGGTTCTCGAAAATGACCACGTGTCCGACACAATCAATGATATCTTAATTAGGCAATACAATCCGTAAGATATTACAAAATACCTTAGCTATTCCAAAGATATAGAAATTAAATAAAAACATTTTAATTAGTTTCGACTGAGTCATGGAAAGGGAAATTTTTGTTTTGATTAAATCAAATTAAATTCGAATTAAAATGTATGCAAAGGGTAAAACCCATAATTGACAAGCCAAGTTTGCTTCAGGGTCTTGAATTAGGAACATGTTTTGGATACATACCACAAACATAGCGCGTCGCTTGTAGTGCGTGCAACCAAATCGCAATGAATCGGGTGTCGTTGGCTTTGTTGCATCAATGTTGATATCTAGCATGCTGCTGTCTATGAGTGAAAATTCTTCGTGTTGCTGCTGCTGCTGCTCATGTTGTTGTTGCTGATGCTGCTGTCGCTTGATGTGGGCGACGACAGCAACATCCTTGATAACAATGTTGCTAGCCTCCATGGCGGTCTCCACGTAATTCCTGTTTACAACATTATTATTGATGTTGCTGTTGGGGTCAGCAATGTTGCTGTTGCCATCGAATTTGAGCGTCGGCGTTGACTGTGATTTTCGCAAATGAACAGCTGCTGGGCTGTTGGCGACTCTCGTCGAATTGTGGATGGGGGTGGCGATGAGAGTGGGATTGGGCTTGGGCCTGGCGGCAGACGTTGAACACGATACAGGCGACATAATCAGCTGCAGTTGCTTTCACACTATTATCTTAGTTATAGGCGATGTTGCTGATGATGATGACGATGGCTGCGTTGCTGTTGTTGTGTTCGTGGTTGTTGTTGCAGCTGACGTAGACTCCAGGGAGGTCGACGACGATTGCGACGATGTCGCTGACGATGAATTTAAATTGAGTTGATTGAGTTCTTTTGTATTGGTAAATGTTTGTACATCAATGTTGCTGCTGCTGTTGTTGGTGTTGTTACTGTTGTTGTGTGTTTCACTTGGTGATATTCTACCATCTAATTTTGTTGCAGCCAATGTAGCCAAGCCAATTGTTATTGTTGTTGTGGTTGTTGTTGATATTGGTGCAGTTGTCGCTGTCGATGTCGCTGCTGTTAATTGCTACCATCAACGTTGCCTCTTCAATTGCTTCAATATTTAAATGATTTGTCGTTGCGACATTTACTTTGTCTTTGTTCTCTGCTGCTTGTTACGATGATTATTGTGATGGTGGTTGCTGTGCTGCTGCTTTTTTCTTCTTCTTCAGTATCTCTGCCTCATCAGCATCAACAATAACAACTACGAACTGAGCAGATCTATCCTTAACTTCTTTGTTTTTTTATATTAAATGTGTATGTGTTATGCTTGATTCCGTTTAATCGGCAGTCAATTCTGCGCCCTTTGAAAACTTTCGCTTGTGTTTGGCTCTTTATATTCACTGTGCGACTGCAAAAAGCGGTCACTTGCGAAGCAGTTGTTCAATATTCATTTGTTTGGCAATTTACATAACAACTTGCAATTAATGGTTAATGTTGTTGTTGTATTAAATATTTGGCCTTAGCACTGTGTTAAGAAACATGTTTTCGGATTAGTATTTGTAATATTTAATTTTTTAAGCAATTTATAACATTTTCATATATAAAATATGATTTTGGTTTACAACACACGTTTTATCGAGTTTTATTCAACATTTCATTTTGGGCACTGTTTTCTATAGGCTCTTTCACAGTGTGCACACTTGTCGATACAACTTAAGACAAAGCTGCAAGCACGTTTGACTTTCGCTAGCTTTTTTGACTGTTGTTGCCTCTGAGCTGAGCCGATCGAAGCTTATAAATTATAAAATGAAGACACTTTTATAACACAACTCTCACACACACACACAATACGATTATATGAATACAAATACAGTGCAAGTTAACGTATATTTGGTAACAAGTTGTATGTGCTTCATTTACATGCATATAAGATGCACGTACATTTATTATCTTGAGTTTCGCCAAGAAAAACCCCGAGTCTTGTTTGTCTTCAGTATTTATTTTTTTCACATATAAAGGGAACACGCCGACATTAAATATTGAAACTGTGTACAAATTAAATAAGTGAACCGATAAAAATACCAGACAGCTACACAACCAGACGGTCCACAATCGAACACTGACAGAAACGAACCCGCTAAGCAACAACAAACAATAGCAAAATCAACAACAATATTAACGAAATTTCGATTTCGATTTTATTTACGCACTTCACCGATGCACGCAGGCGCACTCCAATACAAAAACAAATACCCATGGATCAAATATTAAATGCAACTTGCACTTTAACTTCGAATTTTTGAATTTGATATCAGCATGCTTTAGTTATCTTTTTCCATTTATTACTTAATATTTGTACTTGAGTATGTGTTTATATTTAATTATTATTATTACTTTGTTTTTCTTATTTTATGTAATAACATGTTGCTGAGCATGTTTATGTGCCACTTCTTCAAGTGAATTATTTAAGTTTATCTTTTTAAGTTTTAAGTTGCTCTACTTCTTTAAAGTCTTGTATATTTTCGTTAATTATAATTTATTAACAGTTAAACATTTTAAAGAGAAACACACCAGCGAATGGCAGAACAACAACGACAACAACAGCAACAGCGTGAATTAAATTAAACAAATGAGTGAAACCGCCGAGAGAGCTTCAGTGTCATGCGCTCCTCGCTTTTTTTTTTGCTACGATCGGCACGGAGTTCAGTTTTCAACTGAACAATACTGACAATGCCGAACATTGAACTACACGTGTGGAGGAGCTCTGGGAGAGATTCGCTCTTAGATTGTTTAGACTCACAATCGCCACTCTCTCTTGGCTTTCTGCTGGTGAGGCGACAACAATATTTGAAGCTTTGTATGATAAGTCTTGCTTTCAGAAGCATATCAATGGAGCAAAACTTAGAATTTCTATTGTATTCAAGAATTCGGTGCGTAAATTTTCGGATATGTCTTATCATTAAATTACCTAATATTTGTTGTATGCGCTGGGTGAAAAAGCGTAGACTGAAATAATCAACATGTTCTATTATCATTTCGGAACATGTTGATAAATTTTAAATTTATGATTTTTTTAATAAAAAATTAATTTAAAAAAAACATGATTGCATTCCTTTTAAAGAACGAGATATAAATTAAATATTTGATTGAAAGCGTCACCGATATATCGATAATATTTGGCATGAGAATCAGATAATCGATTGTGAATGTCTATGCAGCAGGTTTTGTAAACATTGCTTTTGTTAAAGACGAGGTATCACTGTATTTTTAAATTCACGAAAAACCTCTTCTTTGACCCGGTTTAGCTTAAGCGATAACAAATAAGACATATTGACACCAGCCAATTAACAATTAATTAAAATTTTTATTTATCAATATTGTTTATTCCCGTCTTCTCCACCTGTGACAGCAGCTCCTGCAATTTGTTATCAAAGAGTTCACAGCGAATGGGCATCTCCAGTGAGTAGAAGGGATTCTTGAGTACATAATCCGAATAGAGCTCGTAGACTTTCCGCAGCAACATATCAATGCCATTCAGTCCAGTCTCCGAAATCACAATGAACTTAACTCCAGTGAGCGTTTGAAAGCAATGCAACGTGAAGGTGTCCGCCTCCAGCACCTCGATGCCGGAGCTCTTTGGTTCGGGACTTAGTTGGCTGGCAATTGCAAACAGCGGATAAAACATGCTTGCCAGGAATATTTTTTCATTTGTTGTCATTTTGGGCCGACTGAATTTCAGATTTATGGGAAAGTTGTCAGCCGACTCGAGAGTCGCTTTTACGTCGCGCCCATCCTCCAGTGTACCACCGTTGACTGGCAGTCCGTTGACGGCGACGAGCACATGTCCGACTACAAAACAATTGTGATTAATAAAAAAAACAAGAGCATCGAATTGTTAAAATGTTAACGCCCACTGTTAATGCCATCCTTGCGGTTAAATACTACAGTGACTTTCTTGGGATCGTAGTCAAGTACCAGGTCCAGCGGGTATGTGAATGTCTTCTCGTGTTCTATTCTTGGCACGTTGTTGTCCAGATTAAATATAAGGCCGCCAGATTTGCTCACTATATAGACGCCATAAATAATCATTTTTGTTTTTTTTGTGAAAACAGTCGGCGTCAGCTGTTTTGTGTATTGGACACACTACACAACCGATAATATTTGTATCGATAGTAACAGTAGCAGCTGCAATATAATTACCACCTGCAGAATCAAAAACTAAATTTCCATTATTTGCTTACATATTATTATTTTAAGACTTTTAGGAATAATTATATTAATTAATTAAATAATTTTAAAACACATCAACAGCTGATATGCTATTTTCCAACACTATTGCGATCTTAAGCGATATTTATGTCACAACTATCGATTGCATTCCAGTTGGCACAGCTGCTTGCGAACAACACGGCAACATAAATTTATGTTGTTAGTATTAAAAATACTGTATTAAAAATAAACATTGATTATTTCCAAAAATATATTGGGAGCTGCACGCAGAGTACAATAAATAAAAATAAAAAAGACTAAAAAGCTCTCAGGTTGTGAAACTGAAATTGGCTTAGTAATGGGATCCGATGACCTCAGCGCAGGAGATAAAATCCAAAAGGGTTTCCAGATCAACTACATGATACTGCGCGACGCCGACAGCGGCAAGGTAATCTGGCAGGAGAACAAGGACTTTTCGGCACCCGCTCTCGAGCACGAGGCCAGGGTACCCGTCAAAATACTGGACATGCGAGCGGTGTCCCGAGAAATCAATTTCAGCACAATTGAGGCGATGGAGAACTTTCGGCTCGACCAGAAAGTCCTCTTTAAAGGTCGCATAATGGAGGAATGGTTCTTCGAAATGGGCTTCGTCGGCGCTAATACAACCAACACCTGGCAGAGCACTATCGAGGCGGCGCCCGAGTCGCAAATGATGCCCGCAAAAGTCTTAAATGGCAATGTGACAATTCAAACCAGTTTCTATGACAACGAAACACTCATCACAAAATCGGTTGTGCGTTTGTACTACATTTAGACAGAAATACACGAATTTGTGTGGGCGAACATATATAGAGAAACGAATTCACACTCAAATACACTCAACACACAATACACATTCACCCACTGTCAGGTGTTCGTCATACATATATATATATATATATGTATATTGATCTTCTGCTGCTGCCGCTGCTGGTATTCATTCTTCTTTCTGCATTGCTGCAAACGAAAAAGGAAAATATATTAAATATTCTCAAGCGAATTGATTTTCAGCTTGCCAAAATGAGGTCAAGCTTTGCAGAGCGATATTTTGCATTTCTATGCAATTGATTTTGTTTTAATATACTTTTTTGTATAAACTAGTGGAAAATATAGTACATTTATATTAAACTAGACTAATGCATTTTAATATCTAATAATACTTTAAATGATTGTTTAATTTATTAATAAAGTATGAACGAATGTAAAACAAAGCAATTTTGAATATAGATTACATAACAATTTTAAAGATACTTGGCTGAACTGTGTCTTGCAGTAAAGAGTTCATTCTGACATTTGAATTTCTATAAAGGGAAGTATTGTTAAAAATTCTATTTCGTAAATTTTAACTTGTTTAAACTTTTATTATTTCAACAATTTTATAAACAACTTGTAATAAATGCATGCAGCTAACAATCATATATTTTTGGTCTTTTTATAAAAATTATTGTAAAATAATAATAAAAAAAAAAACCAGCGACCACTGTATTCATTTCAAACGCGTCTACTAATTAAAATTAAATATACATATATTTTAGACAGTGAGTAACTGCAAATAGGTAAATAAAAAATGGTAACTGTCACATTTCCGAATTAAGCCTAATCTATGTAAAAGGGAAAGAACCTCTTAGACTACACTCCTGAGGGCCGTTGTAAACGAGTTTTGCTTGATAAATATTTATAGCCGATGTTCGCAAAATCGAGTTTAACCGAGCAGATTAGTTATCAAGAGAACTTCAAGCGACTTGTTGACGGCAACTTGACCCAATTTGAATAGAGCACTCATCTAATATAGAACCGCAGCCAGGTGCCCGGTCAAGAGACACTTAATTATGCCGAGAAAGTCTTCTTTGTGAACAGCCAAGCAAGCTGGTCAACAGTTGATCTTGGACACGCACTGGCATCGGGTCAAATCATGGCGAATCTACGCAGTATTCTCTTGCTGCTTCTCGTAACCCTTATCGCACTGGCTGCCATCAGCAGCGCCTCGGCTAAGAAGGATAAGAAGCAACAGCAGAGACCCAAACCAGACTCAAATCAGGGGTCTCAGCCAAACCGACGCCCTAAACCACAGCAACAAAAACACCCAAAGCAGAAGCCAAATATTAACATAAAATCCAAGGTGTTTACAACAACGCTGAAGGATTTGGGCAAGATTCGCGGACGCACCTTGGTCACAGAGTGGACGGGTCAGACAATTAAGCAGTTTCTAGACATCCCATATGGCAAAGCTGAGCGCTTTAAGGTAAGAACACTTTTTAAATTACTTGGATGCATAATATGCAAATATATTTTATCTTTAAGTGTTGCGAAGTACTGGTTATATTGTCTTATGCATATATCTAATGTTTTTAAAAAAAAAACACGTTTAATATACAAAAAAAAAATAAATATAGAAATAACGGTAGTTAAAGTGAAAACATGTTTTTGTGTCGATTTACATATATGAAATTATAATACTCGCTTTACCTAATGCATATTTAAACATAAATATTGTCTATTTACCGTTATAGAAAGCTGCCCATTGTGGTCAGGATAAATTTATGATTTATATAAATTTTTTTTTTTACAAATGAAAAAATGTTTTCATAATACACCGAAATGTAGTGTCTGAACCAAATGTTTTAAAAGAGAGAATTTCGTAATTTGATGGTGATGACATTTATAGATCGAAATAATAATATTTTATATATATAGAGATATAAGCTTGTTAACCTAATTTTAATATCCAATTCGAAATGTTTGATGTTACTTTTCAATGTTAGGCAGCGCAACCGGCGTCACCATGGAAGGGCATTCTGCAAAGTAATCGTCATCACGCCGGTTGTCCCTCCATACAGGAGATAGGCAAGTTTGCCAAGCTGGAGGAGAACGGCATCGATATCGAGAACTGTCTGCACCTTACAGTCAATACCAAATCGGTAAAATAACAACAGATCCTTTGTAAAAGTACTATTATTAATTAAATACAAATTTAACCAAGTGCAGCTGGAGGGTAAGCTAGCTCCTGTCATGGTCTATGTGCATGGTGATTTCTTCTATGATGGCGACACTTTGGAGGCAGCGCCTGGATATCTGTTGGAGCACGATGTGGTCTTGGTGTCGGTGCGATATCGTCTGGGACCCTTCGGTTTCCTGTCGACTCTTACCGACGATATGCCCGGCAATGCAGCAGTCACTGATGTCATTGTAGCCCTAAAGTGGATACAGAAGCACATCTCCGCCTTTGGTGGTGATCCACAGCGAGTGACACTCTTTGGCCAAGTGAGCGGCTCTGCACTCATCAATGTGTTAACTCTGAGTCCAGCAGTGCCAAAGGGTCTGTTCCATCGCGTCATCTATATGTCTGGCACAGCACTCTCGCCTGCCTTCATCACCGATTCCCCGGTGAAGGCGACTAAGGATATCGCCAACATCGCCGGCTGCAAACAGGTGAACAGAATGGACTCGATCAACAAGTGCTTAAATCGCATGAATGCCACCACGCTGCTGGCTGTCTTCGCTTCTCATGGCGAGAACAAGCCTGCCATGAATGCCGGTGCCTATGGCGGTGTCCAACTTGTCATTGGGGGCCCATCTGGTATTCTGCCAGAGCATCCGGGACGCTTGCTCGCCGCTGAAAATTTCGAGGCTTATCCCACTCTGGGTGGCAGTGTCAAGCATGGCGGCACCTTTATGTTGAGGGGTAAGATTTAATAAAAAAAAAAAAAAAAACACTCCATAAGAGTGATTCGAAAAATCTCATTCTGTAGACATATTTGTGGACACCTTTAACGAGAGCATATCAGATACAGAAATGGATGGACCGAAGTACATTAACACGATTATTGAACAGGTCAATGGCGTCGATCCCTCAAGCTCTTGGCGGGAGTTTGCCGATGAGTATATTTTCGATGAAGCAGACGTGAAGAACGGCAGCTTCAAGAGTCTCACACCGGGTCTAATTGACGTAAGGAATGCTACCTAAAATGATTTTTTGTAAATTCAACTAGCTTTATTATTCTCTTGGCTTCTTAGCTGTGTGGCACAATTGGGCTGAAGAATCCCGTGCTGTTGACGCTGCAGGCCAATGCCAAGAAGTTGGCCAATAGTACCTACTTGTACACCTTTGACTATGAGGGAGAGCTGAATCGTTATGCCACCAACGAAGACGATGCCGTTGATGTGCCCTTTGACATGGGCGTCAGTCTGGGTGACGAGAATCTCTATCTGTTCCCCTGGCCACGGTATAACATGCTCAACTCAAACCGTGACTTCAAAATAGCTAATCGCATGGTGGCACTGTGGACCTCCTTCGCTGCGGATGGTGTGCCCCGGGCAAACGGTGTGCCCGCCTGGTCACCTATGATAGATGAGACGGGACCATATATGCGAATTGGACGCACTGTCAGCTTCGGCGACAATTACCTGGAGGAGTACAGCATTGCAGTGCAGGAGGTTAAAGTGGGCTATAACCTAGTTAATGATGATTATTATGAACTGGAGGCAGCGCTACGTGATGCCCTCATTCAGAAGGATAAACAGTCTGCATCTGAAAACGGAGATGAGGAGGGTGACGATCAAGAATATAGCAATGAAGAAAACTCTGACAACGAAGCACGTGGTGAACATTTGGTTTTTATTGCCAGAAATTCGTTACGCTTTGTCAAAGCCAAAAGCTCAATTTGATACTATTAACTAAAAGCTATATTTGTCATAAAATTTAAATATTTATTCAACACTTAATAAAGACTTTCAACAATTAAGAAAAGATATCTATCTACGAAATCAGAACAGTTTTAAAATCAAAAATATATATGTTTGTATAATGTATATATTTACTTTGAAATATATATACATTACAATATAAAAAACATATATGTGTGTGTATAATTATGTAATATGTATGTAACAAAAATAATCACATTCTGTGAAAAATATAAATAAATGAGGGGAGCACATTTCAGACAGTTTTGTTTTCAGTTGAACAAATAAGTCTTCCACATTGGAAGACTGAAGCCAACATTGCGGACTTTTGGAAAATAGTGAAGAATTTCCCTATATCTTAAAATGTTCTACTGAGGCGCTCTTCATCTGCGAATCATTTAATGGGTATTTATTTCTTATTTCTTTTGCACTGCAACTGATTAGATATATTGTGCACCCTTCTGAGCATATAGCTCCTCCATCAACCCCAGTTCCTGAACGAATGCCAGAATCTTTGATTGGTCGAGGTCTTCTAAGTCATTAACATTCATAGCATGCATCCCTAGGATACTGCATATTTTCCTAGATAGGGCGATACATTCTGTTAGGATGTGAGTTGAGGACTCCTCATCGACTTCACTAAACCCATTTTTAACATTATTATCCTGTTAGTAGACCGATAAGTATTTAATGGGTAACTGGAATACAAATTATATTAGCTATATATAACATGTATACGACTTAACATATAAATTTAAAAAACAAAATAAATAAAATATTTGCAAATTTGTAAAGCAAAAATTAAACATATTTAGAAGATATACTTTAAGGAATAATATAATTAATAGACTGGAAAACAGCTTATTTATTTGCTGTTCTAAGAATGCTGTTAAAATCATTAAAACATTCATCAATCATGGCCACATCTGCTCCCAATATTTCCAAAGAAAAAAAAACCGTAAGGTGATTTAGTTCAACTAAAACAGTTAAGACATGTAAATTTATCTATATATATATATATATATATTTTATTTGAGTTCTTTTCTTATTTGCAATACTAGTGAGAGGTTAACTTAGTTCTACAAGCGTATCTTGTTCCGATTTGGACGCTTCACGAGACTCTTTCGCTCAGTTGTCTCCTTGAGTTTGCTGGGCACCGTTAAAGCAGTCGCCGGGTTCGCCGCTTGCTTCCTGCGCAGCGGGCGGACTGGAGTCTTGGGTTGGGCGCGATTGCGCAGATAGTAGATTTCACGGATGAGGCTATGGCCCTCATCTTCGTCTCGCAGCGTGGCTGAAAACTCATTGAAGTAATTGCCGCCAATGGTGAGCGTCTCGTCGATCTTCATATACGGACCATAGAGCGTTGTCATTGGGGGCCAATAGCCGGAACGATATGAGCCCAGCGGATTGCCGCTGATAACAAAGTTCGTCCATAGTTCGACCATACGATGGGCCATCGACACATCGGGTGGACTCAGTCGCCTCACGTGTTCCGGATAGGGAAAGAGATAAAGGGCCTCATCGGTCAGGGAGACGCCCGCCCTAAAGGGACTTTGCATGTTTGTCTCCTCGTCCATGTCCCGATAGCGATTGAACTCGCCCGCATAGTCGAAAGAGTAGAGAAACGTGTTGTCCGGATTATGTTTGTTGTTCATGTTAAGGGCCAGCAGCACTGGAAGTTTGTGGTTCAATGTGCCCGCCACCTGAAAGATTTAATTAATATTGCCATTGGCTTCATGCTGGTCATTTTAATCATTTGAAATTCAGCAAAAGCGAGAGTCGCGTTGCCAATTTGAAATGTGAACTTTGCTTGTAAAAATCAATTTTAGTTTCACAAATTGATTCAAATTGAACTCACATCAATTAGCCTTGGGATGAGGGTGTTGAAAGTCCCGTTCTCGAGCAGATGGCGATTGAAGAAGTCGTGGGTGACAAAGCTGGTCAGCAGCATGGTCTTATCGGTGCCCACCACCTGGCGAATTACGTGATCGATGTAGTTGTAGGTATCGTATTCATCATCTGGTATCTTGCCCTCAAAGTCGTTTTCCACAATATCATTGAGGACACGGCTGCCCGCGTTCTTGGGACAACCTCCCATCGCCGGGTACGAAAAGTTGGAGTCTAGCATGAGATCATAGGGATGCTTGGGCAGCACATTGCTGGGACCACCAATAGTGAACTGTATTCCGCCAGTGTGACCAATACCAAGATCAGATTTCTCCAGCTAGTCGAACGAACGAATGAAAATCACGGAGCCGTCAGATAAAACGAATAACTTGAATTTCTTACTAGGTAATAGTTGAATCAAATCCACCTACCGCATGATCCATAAAGGCATTCAGCAACTCCATGGCACTGAGCTCCATTAGGCATTTGTTAAGATCGCGCACGGTGACCATCTGGCAAGCAGCTTTCTCGGCAATCTCCTGGGCATGTTTTCGGGGATTGTCCTCCAGGAAAATGGGCATGATGGCCGAACCAGAGTGATAGATAACTTGATGGAACAAGCCTTGCTGCACCATCGGCGATAGAGTAAGCAGATGGGCTATGGCCGCACCACCCACCTGACCCGCCACCGTGATGCGAGTGGCATCGCCACCAAAATACTTAATGAAGTGCTTGACGAACTGAAGGGCCAGAAAGATGTCGAGGAAGCCAGCATTGCCAGGTATCTCATCGGTTTTGGTCGAGAGGAAGCCAAACGGTCCGAGTCGATATTGTGGTGTCACTAGCACCACATCCTTCTCCAGCAGATAGTCGGGCGGTGCCTCCGAGTTGCTGCCCTCGTAGAGGTACTCGCCGTGTATGTAGAACAGCACTGGCAAGTTGGCCGTCACATTTGGCGTCGTTATGCTCATCGTTAGGCAATCTTCAATATCCAGCACATCGTCCAGCTTCAGCAGTGTCTCCATCGAAACGACCGATGGACAGCCAATCTTCTCCGCTGTCGCATCCATTGTATCTTCCCATGGCTCAATTGGAAGCGGGGCCTAATTTATAAATGAGAGTGAATATGTGGGCCAAACAAATAAGTTTGATTAATAATAGCTATATTCAGTAAAAGTCATAATCAATTCTATGAAATTATTAGTTCCCAATTAAGTAAGCTAATGGAGAGATATTTTGCCTCCAGCTGTCAGTAGAAATTAATATTTATGAACTTGACAGTGACTTTGCCAGATTTCTTTGTCTTTATAAAAGGTAAATTTGGAAATTTGCAATGTTGGCGAATATTTTCGCAAATTTGGCAGTAAAAGTTATCAAAATTAGAAATTATATTGCCAAATGAGATCAATATATGCTGACTCATATCGATCAAAAAAGTACCAATCAAATTGGCTAATTTATAATCAAAGGAGAAATTTTAAATAAACCCAATAATTATTGGTGCTTGTTACACTATCATATCATCATCATATCAAAATGGAGAGTTCTGTTTTTTTTTTTTTTTTAATTTCTTTGAATTGTGATTTAAACATACTTTGAAACGATGCACGCCAGTTGGTGGCTCGGCATATCGAACGTCTACAAATTGCAGCACTTCTCGGTGGGTCCAAGCCGTCTCAACAATTTTGCCCTGAATGGAGCCCAATTTTGGCAGCACCACAATTGTATCCTTTTCCTCGTCATAAAGTCTGTTGAGCACTCGTCCCTCCACAATGTGGAGAGCGGTCAGTGCAACGAATGCGATGCCAATCGCCAAACGCATATTGGAAGCCTGGTCTGTTGTAGAAAGCACTCGGAAACGGATGAGATAACTCCGTCTGTGTGAGATTGCGACAGCACTCGAACACGAACGGAACAGAACTGAAACTTGCCAGCTGCTGGCGATTAGATTTTAGTCGGATCGCTTTGCTTGTCAAGAGTAAAAGTTTCACCCCGTCGCGCATAGTTTGTGGATTGCGAACAAAGCCGAGAAGCGGAATGGAGAAGTAGAAGAAGAAAATAGAAGATCAAAGGCGATATGCTCTACGATCACATCTACTCATGATGTTTGGTGATATCCCATTGTTTTTGATATGTTTACATGATGAATTATTAACTATTGTCCGCTAAGGTTTTTGGAGCGTTGTTTGCCAAACAAAAATAGGAGACACATACGGTGAACATTTTGCAAATCGCTATAATAGCAGCTCAGCTTCTATTTAAAAACTCAATCAATTTTGTCCAAAAAGTTCTTCGATTTCCCTTCCCTCTTTTGCTTTCATCTTTGACCGGCGGGCTTAGTTTAACTTTCAGTTGGAACAATTAATATTTACCTTGAGACAGCATCGACAGTTTGTTGTTCTCACAATGAAAGTTGGCGCTTTGAATCGGATTGATTAGGTTCAACTAAACTTTCGAAGCTGCGGGCCAATGATTTTGCCATTTAAAATTTGTTGATTTTTAATGTGATTTTTTAATATTTGCGTCTGCTTGGATTAGCTGCTACTGTTTTTTGCTGTCAGAAATGTTTGACCTGTGGACATAAAAAAAAATCTTGCGACGCGGCCGGAGAAAGTATTTATTTATACTCCATGGCACCCAAAACAGAAATTAAAAGGCTCCAACGCCCCAATTAATACCGAAATATGTGAACTAAGACTAAGATTTAGGCCAATGAACTTAATATAAATATAAATATGCATACAAACTTATATATCTACGTGAATATGCTTAAGTGCTGAACTTAACCGAACAAGCCATATTATCACATATGGATAACACAATGATTAACATAAATTACTTATACGACAGTCATAACTTAATAACTTCTAAGCCATGTTCGAAAATATTAATCATCTCAACATACTTATACATACATATGTATATACATACATACATTATTTACACTTATACAGTTTAAAATAAACAATTAAGCGCTTATGTTTGTTGTTTAAGTTCTACTAAAACACTGACCCCCATTTGCCAGCTTGATTATTTAAAAGTTTACTCAACACCGAACTTTGTGATAGATCTTCTCAAATACGAAATGATCTGCTAAAATATTCTAAAAGCCGAGAAGAAAATTACTAGTCATTAAAATTTGATAATAAGGTCTGAAACTTTTAACCTTATAGTTCCATAATTATTCCAGCAAAGCTATACTTAACTAATATCAAAATAAGTGTTATCTATTAATGTAAACAGAGCATACTATTCACCATTAATAAATCAAATTTATAGATTAATGTTTTGTTTTAAAACTTTGAGGTAAATATTAATGGCAAGGGTTAATTGAGATTTGTCTAAAACGCAAGAGGACGCCTTCTATTTAGGCGACTATGGATCACCCGAGAATATGGATCACGAAACAGTTAAGCCGTAATTGTTAATTACTTATTTAGTGAATAATCAATTTTGATAGCAAACAAAATTCCCATGATAAGCAGCTAGCAGTTGTGAAACTCTGCTAAGCAGCTAGCAGCTGTGAAACTCTGCTAAGCAGCTAGCAGCTGTGAAACTCTGCTAAGAAGCTAGCAGTTGTGAAACTCTGCTAAACAGCTAGCAGTTGTGAAACTCCCCTTAGCAGCTAGCAGTTGTGAAACTCCGCTAAGCTGCTAGCAATTGTGAAACTCCGCTAAGCAGCTAGCAATTGTGAAAATCTTCTTATTGGTTATTAAAAGAATGGCACAATCTGTTTGCTGGTTAACAATTTAGTAAGCACTTAATTATATGAATAATATTTATTTAAGAAATCTTTACTGCTTACATTGTGTTATAGACTATTTAAAATCGGCATGAACTAATTGCCGGCAAGGTCTAAGACCTCAGACGTGGATGTCTGCGCATCAGTTTTACTCGTTGTGGATTGTTGTTACCATTAGAATAGTCAGGATATTTCCCATAATCTTCCTCATGGCTTTCCTGTGGCCATTTGTCAGTGCTCAAATCATTATCGTCCATGCCAAAGACATATGTGTCTGGCTGCGCATCCGACTGCTGGGCTTGCTGCTGCTCACGGATGTACTGCTGTCTTGCCTGCCGCTCACGCTCCTCCTCTGATTGCTGTAGTTGATCTTGATTCTGTCTTGCTGCTGTCAAAAGTGAGCGACCATTGACATAATCGTTGAAGTTATTGTAGCCGTATTGAGGCGGATGTTGTGAACGCTCTTGTTCCTCTCTCCGCTGCTGTTCTCGTTCCTGCTGATCACTTTCCTCCTGATTATCCTCCTCATTTGATTGCTGTTGTTGTGCTTTCTCCCATTGTAAGCGAGCAGCGAGAAGTTCCTCGTAGGTTTTGTAGTCACGGGGATATGGTTCCGCACCAGGTTCGGAGCGATGTGGTTGAGGTTGTGCTCGCTCTTCTTCTTCTCTTTGTTGTTGCTCGCGTAGCTGCTGCTCCCGTTCTTGCTGATCCCTTGCCTCTTGCTCATTATCCTGCTCATGTTCTCTTTCTTGTTGCTCTCGCTGCTGCTGCTCTCGCTGCTGCTGCTCACGTTGTTGTTGCAGGCGTTCCCGTTGCCATATTGGCTCCTGGTCCGGCTCCTCCTCTGAATGCTGTTCCTGTTCTGGCTCCGGTTGCTCCTCGCTTGGCTCGGGCTGTTCTCGTTCTTGCTCTTCTCGTTCTTGCTCTTCTCGTTCTTGCTGTTCTCGTTCTTCCTGTTCTCGTTCTTGCTGTTCTCGTTCTTGCTGTTCTCGTTCTTGCTGTTCTCGTTCTTGCTGTTCTCGTTCTTGATGTTCTCGTTCTTGCTGTTCTCGTTCTTGCTGTTCTCGTTCTTGCTGTTCTCGTTCTTGCTGTTCTCGTTCTTGCTGTTCTCGCTGTTGCTGCTCTCGCTGCTGCTCCTCTCGCTGCTCCTCCTCTCGCTGCTGGTACTCACGCTGCTGGTACTCACGCTGCTGCTGCTCTCGCTGCTGCTGCTCACGTTGTTGTTGCAGGTGTTCCCGTAGCCATATTGGCTCCTGGTCCGGCTCTTCCTCTGAATGCTGTTCCTGTTCTGGCTCCGGTTGCTCCTCGCTTGGCTCGGGCTGTTCTCGTTCTTGCTGTTCTCGTTCTTGCTGTTCTCGTTCTTGCTGCTCTCGCTGCTGCTGCTCACGTTGTTGTTGCAAGCGTTCCCGTAGCCATATTGGCTCCTGGTCCGGTTCCTCCTCTGAATGCTGTTCCTGTTCTGGCTCCGGTTGCTCCTCGCTTGGCTCGGGCTGTTCTCGTTCTTGCTGTTCTCGCTGTTGCTGCTCTCGCTGCTGCTCCTTTCGCTGCTGCTCCTCTCGCTGCTGCTCCTCTCGGTGCTGCTGCTCTCGCTGCTGGTACTCACGCTGCTGCTGTTCTCGTTCCTGCTGCCATGTAAATTCCTGATCGGGCTCCTCCTGTGAATGCTGCTCTTTTTCCGGCTCCAGTTGCTCATCCATAGCTTCGGGCTGTTTTCCTCTGTGCTGAGCTCGCTCTTGATACTCCCGAATTAGTTGCTCTCGTTGCTGTTTCTGTTGCTCAAGCTCTTGTTGCTCTCTTGCCTCCTGTTCACGCTGCTCCTGCAATTGAAGAAGTTCTTCTTGTTCCTGCACTGCTCTTGCCCACTGCTCGTATTTTTTAATATAAAGTTCGTAAGATGCGAAGTCATTTGGATGTGGTGGTGTATTTGGCTGTGGTGGTGTATCTCGCAGTTGCTGCTCTCGCAGTTGCTGCTCTCGCAGCTGTTGCTCTCGCAGTTGCTGCTCACGCTGCTGCTGCTCTCGCTGCTGCTGCTCTCGCTGCTGCTGCTCTCGCTGCTGGTACTCACGCTGCTGCTGCTCTCGCTGCTGCTGCTCACGTTGTTGTTGCAGGTGTTCCCGTTGCCATATTGGCTCCTGGTCCGGCTCTTCCTCTGAATGCTGTTCTTGTTCTGGCTCCGGTTGCTCCTCGGTTGGCTCGGACTGTTTTCGTTCTTGCTGCTCTCGCTGTTGCTGCTCTCGTTGCTCCTGCTCTCGCTGCTGCTGCTCACGCTGCTCCTGCTCTCGCTGCTGCTGATCACGTTGTTGTTGCACTCGTTCCCGTTGCCATAATGACTCCTGGTCTGGCTCCTCCTCTGAATGCTGTTCTGGCTCCGTTTGCTCCACGGTTGACTCGATCTGCTCTCGTTCTTGCTGCTCTCGCTGTTGCTGCTCTCGCAGTTGCTGTTCACGGCGCTGTTGGTGCTCACGTTCCCGCTGTTGCCTCAATTGGTACTCTTTCACCGCCTGCTCATCAGCCCATCGCTCGCGTTGTTCGCGTGCCTCATTTTCGCGCTCCTCCTGCTCGCGCATCTGTTGTTTCCACAGAGCCTCCTGTGCCCTGGCGTTGTAATTGGGATATATTGGTGGCTGTCTAAAATACGGCCGTCTTGTTGTTGTTGTGGTAGTGGTTCCTGGAGAGGTGCTAGTTGTATTAAAGTACTGGGGATACAGATTTGGTATATTGATGCCCTCGCCAAAGTGCTGGTCCAGTTCTAAAATATTCTGCTTTGAGTTGGTAAAACGCAAAAACGGACCGTACTCAGAGGTTGCCTTGGGCCACATATTCGGATTGTGATTCGGAATGCCTGTCTGAGCAAAGCTCACCCACATGGCAACCAGAAAACGTGCTATCAACTTATCCTCAGGATTGAGCTTGCTAGTTTCCTCTGGATAGGGAAACAGATAGACACTATCATCACTGAGCGAGGCATCCACTGCAAATGGTAAAGGAATTTTCACGTCCACAAAGCGATGATACTGCCCACGATAGTCGAAGGTGTACAGATAAGCGGGGGTCCTCTGATGCGACAATCGTATCGAATCAATAACAGGCGCCCGATACAATATCAGATTACTCAGTTCCAGCAAACCCTGAGCCACCTTGTCAGCATTCACATCGCCCTTCTGTTCCGAAGTGAAGATCTCCCGTAGAGCCCATTCGTGCCAGATTTTGTGGTGCTGTGGTGGTGCTGTGTGGCGCAAAACCACATTGATGTAGTCACTGAGGTTGTGCGACTGAATATTCTCTATCTGATTGTAAAAGTCTGTTGAGTTAAAATAAAAGTTCATTTGATTCATTTATGTGTGAATAAAAGTTATATCTAAAATTTAATATTAAATAAGACTCATCAAGTTAATTAAAATTGAGCTGTATTTCAAGATATATCCATATACCATTTACACAAGATTTATTGCAATAAATGTTGGACAGTACATAAGAGTTTAAATATTCAGTGCTCATCCAACATAGTTGTACTCTTGATTGTGGTTAATTAGTGTAATACTGATTTGAACAGAAATATATAACCTAGATAAGAGTTCTATATACATCGAGGAAATCATCAATGCTCGAGGAAGCCGAGAAATAAAATAATGCATCTCCTTTTCTTTTTTGTTTGAAGCGATGGCTTGAATTAAACAACTTACCTCTAAAGATAAAGGCACTGGCATCCTTGGCTGCACCGGCAATTAACGGTTTCGAACTGTTGCTGTTGGCGATCAATGAAGCCGGATGACTGGGTAAATAGCCCAGGCGATCGCCGACGACCAGTTTGAAGCCTCCCAAAGCGCTGAGGCCGAGTTGCTGATTATTCCGGAAAAGCTGTTCGAAGATATCCACCAGCTGAGAGGTGCGCATGCGATGCAGACACTGGTAGAGCGGGCTAAGATTCCCGCCAAATGTGGGACAGTGGGCTAGGCTGGCGAAGGTGGCGAGAGTCTCGAGGGGATTCTCATCGATCAAGTAGGGATTCAGAGCAGTGCCCGACTGCAGGATGAGCTGCTGGAACAGATGCTGCGCCTGCGGGCTCAAGCTAAGTGCATGAGCCAAAGTAGCACCACCGGCTTGTCCTATCAGGGTTACCCGACTAGAGGCGCCTCCAAAATAGGGAACATTCTGTTGCACCCACTCGAGTGCCAGTTGCAGATCGGACAAGGCCACATTTCCGGGTAGCTCATCGCTGAGCGCACTTAGAAAACCAAATGGCGCCAATCGATAGTTAATGGACACCAGGACAACATCGTGCTCGAGGACATAGTCGGGTTGTGCCTCCTCGGCGCTGCCATCGAACAACATCTCGCCATGCACAAAGACGAGAACGGGCAACTCACGAGCTCCAGCTGGCGCATAAATATTCAGCGTGAGGCAATCGTCAACATTCTCCCCACGATCCTCGGCATCCTGCAGACGCTTCTTCTCAGGAAACTGGGCGCAATTGGGACTCATCTGGGTGGCATCGATACGACCTGCATACGGTACAGCTCTGGCCTTCTGGAAGCGTCCCAAGCCGCTGTTAACCTGAGCATAACGTATGCCCAAATAAGCATCGATGGGTCGACCCTTGATCACCTTATAGCTGGGCAATCCGTTCACCTCACCAACGCCGGGCACATGAACACCACCACTGGGTGGCACTGGCGCAGGCGGTGTGGTTGTCTTGAAAAGCTCCTCCAGCCAATGTGCTGGCCGAAGTGGCTGCGGCATAAATTTGCCTAAACTCCAAGCATCTCTCTCACTGCCATCGGACACTTCATCGAACTGGGCGTGGCAAATGCCCAACACTAACAGCAAAAGCAGCGGGCTAAGCAGCTGCATGTTCTCGACTCCGTTGTGACTAAATTGAAACTGATTCTGATTTTGCTTGTGGACAGAATCTGGGAAATCGAAAGTTCAAGCTGAATCGCTCATCAGTACAAAGGCAGACCGACACAACACACACACATTCAGAGAGATAGGGACAGTGTTGAGTAGTTCCAAGCTGTCCAAGTCGCCAGCTTTAATCTTGTTTTGAAGACTGTTTTTTTTTTTTTGCTGCTGTGCGCCAGATTTGCGTGTTCCGCTTGTCGTCGCTATGCCTATCTTGAAAATGGTGCAAGTGCTACAAGGCTGTCAATAGATTATAGGGGTTGGAGGTTATCTGCTACTGACTATTTCTGGTCATTATTTAATTTAATAATTATTAATATGTACAAGCCAAATGTACTGAGAAATTTGTATATAGTGTGATCAAATGGAATTTATTTCATAATATCATAAATAATTCATGTCTATACAAATATGTTGAGCTAAAGATTTATGGGGACTTGTGCATAACATTATTGTACATAGGCCCAAAATCATGTTAATTATCGTCTGTACCAGAATTCAATGTGAATTTTGATCATATGCAGATTCAGCCCAAATAATATTAATAATAATAAAAATCAGCAGTTTGTTTCATAATATAATATTCTCTATATTTTTATTTATTAATCGTTTTCGGTTCATTTTTCTTTTCGTTTTGTTTCAGTATGTTTCTATAATAATATGTTATAATTAAGAATCGTCATTTCATCTAAATATTTCAGTTATAATAGTACAATATAATAATTGTTAATAATATTTTGTTAAATTTGTTTGTGTTGCTTTTGAATTTAACTCTCGAATGCGCTGTTCTCATTTATGTTAGTTTCAGTTAATTGTTAATGTTTTGATCATTTCAATTCGTACCTCATCAAATTCGAATTGTGATTCGAACTCAATTTTTTCATTCACATTTTCGCTTATGCCGATTTGATTGCTTCATCAAATCAGTTTTTGACTTTAATTTTAGCCTGGGTCAGATTGTATTTGGTTTGAGATTAAATTTGTATGTAAGAATGTATGTATTTATATAGGTAAGTACATACATATGTATGCGCATGTGTACGTGCACATATGTATTTAAATCAGAGGACTAGGAAAGCTAAAAGCAATTGTATGTAGTATGTATGTATGTGTTCTGTATGTATATATATATTTTCTTTATTTCTTGTTTGTATTTAGGTATTTGCCTTATAGATTCTGATTATGCCTTACGCATTACGCATCGGCAGACGGTAGCTCAAAAAAAGTCACCCAAATAAAAAATTTTCCAAAAAAAATTTGTGATAAAATTGCTTAATAAATTCTCAAACGGCTTTACGTATTTATGGGTACAAACGTATCGTGATTTTTCTTAGCCATTTTATAAACCTTAAATGCGTATTCTTTAACTGATTTTGGTATCGGAAAGGATTAAACTTGTGCGTAAGTATTATGACATACATATAGATATACAATTTTAAATATACACAAATATGTAAGGAATCATGCATTTGAGCACAAATACTTTAAATAATTAACCAATAAACAAATGCAGAAGTTCCGTTGTTATGTCATTGGATAGATCTACAAAAGTGATTAATATTTGTTTCGTCGACTCAACACTTAAATGCGATTTGTTTAGGAACTTCTTAACAAATAATTGCATATTAACAAATAATTATTGTTAACTTCTTAAAATAGAGATGATGTACATACAAATATCGAACTAAATCATATACTTATAATGTGTACCGAAACTAGAAACGTTAAATTAAATTGGAATTTGCGTAATTATTTTGAAAATTATGATTAACCGTTTGCATTTTTCGTTTTGTTTTAAAGATACCTCATGTTAATAAATGTTTTTATTTTTTATTTATAATTTTTCTTTGTAGCTCAGTCTTTTTACTAACATTTATTTTATGTTCTTTTTTCATTTTTTGTTTTTATTAATAAATTTTACGAAAGTGTTTTGCAAATATTTATTATATCTTTTATCTGAAGCGTTTGGTTCAACTTAGAATAGTGCAGACCAATATTTCTGGCGGACTTTATTTCAAGTCGATTCAAACTGAAAACTTTGTTTTTTGCAATTGTAAAATATGAACAAAATAATTATTCATAAAAACAATTTTACTCGATTCCCGATGTTCAAAACAGGAGTGATTAAACGAAAGGCAACACACAAACATGTTGAGCATTTCAATGGCGTTCATTATATAAAAATACCAACTATATATAAATATATCGATAAATATATATAGCAGCTTGCAAACATAAGAGAGGGGGTGATTTTCAAAAGATTTAAGATTGAGTTTTGTGTTATGTTTGTGTAGCTCTATAGTTGCTTGGAAGTACCGTTCTTGTGTGTCTGTCTACATTTCGTAACTTATCTGATTAAATATGTATACTATATATACTCGCATCTATTATGGCTTACTTATTGGTTTTATCATTTGCATTTTCTTTTGTTTTTTGGTTTTGGTTTTTTGCGCTACATATTCAACAATTTCAATTTAAATTTAAATTCAATTTCAAATTTAAATTTAACTTACATATTTGTAAACGCTAAAGAATTCATAACATACTCTTTTGTAGCATACATTTTGTCGTATTTCCGCAGATCTTTCACTGTGGAGCGGTGTGTGCTTCAGTGTATGTGTGTGTGTGTGTTTGCCGAAAAAATGATGTATAGAGAAAATTAATTTTGTGTTGTGTTTTTTATTCCAATAAAAGGTTATTTATTCTCTGCTAAGCCAGCAGTTGTGAAACTCTTCTTTTTTGTTTATTGTGTGTGTCTCGGATAGCGAACAGATTTGTTAAATGCCCTCAGATGTGAAGTGTTTTTTCAACCTCACTAAAAGAATGGCACAATCTGTTTGCTGGTTAACAATATAGTAAGCACTTAATTATATGAATAATATTTATTTAAGAAATTTTTACTGTTTACATTGTGCTATAGACTATTTAAAATCGGCAAGAACTAATTGCCGGCAAGGTCTAAGACCTCAGACGTGAATGTCTGCGCATCAATTTAGTTCGTTGTGGATTGCTGTTGCCATTTGAATAGTCAGGATATCTCGTTTGGCTCGGGCTGTTCTCGTTCTTGCTGTTCTCGTTCTTGCTGTTCTCGTTATTGCTGCTCTAGCAGTTGCTGCTTTCGCTGCTGACGCTCTCGCAGTCGCTGCTGCTCCCGCTGCTCGCGTCTATGCTGCTTCCGCTGCTGATGCTCGCGATGCCGCTGCTCGCGTCTATGCTGCTCCCACTGCTCGTTTTTATGCTGCTCCGGCTGATGCTGCTCCCGCAGTTGCTGCATGCGCCGTTGCTGCTCTCGCAGTCTATGCTGCTCCCGCTGCTCGCGTCTATGCTGCTTCCGCTGCTGATGCTCGCGTTGCCGCTGCTCGCGTACCCGTTGCCATCTTGACTCGTGGTAGGGCTCTCCCTCTGAATGCTGTTCTTGTTCTGGCTCCGGTTGCTCCTCGGTTGACTCGGCCGGTTCTCTTTCTTGCTGCTCTCGACCCTTGATCACCTTATAGCTAGGCATAAAGTTGACTGAATTCCGAGCATCTCTCTCACTGCCATCGGACACCTCATCGAACTGGGCGTGGGAAATGCCCAACACTAACAGCAAAAGCAGCGGGCTAAGCAGCTGCATGTTCTCGATTCCGTTGTGACTAATTTAAAACTGATTCTGATTTTGCTTGTGGACAGAATCTGGGAAATCGAAAGTTCAAGCTGAATCGCTCATCAATACAAAGGCAGACCGACACAACACACACACATTCAGAGAGATAGGGACAGTGTTGAGTAGTTCCAAGTTGTCCAAGTCGCCAGCTTTAATCTTGTTTTGAAGACTGTTTTTGCGTGTTCCAATTGTCGTCGCTATCCCTATCTTGAAAATGATGCAAGTGCTACAAGGCTGTTAATGGATTATAGGGGTTGGAGGTTATTTTGGCATTAGCTATTTCTGGTCATTATTTAATTTAATAATTATTAATATGTACAAGCCAAATGTACTGAGAAATTTGTATATAGTGTGATCAAATGGAATTTATTTCATAATATCATAAATAATTCATGTCTATACAAATATGTTGAGCTAAAGATTTATGGGGACTTGTGCATAACATTATTGTACATAGGCCCAAAATCATGTTAATTATCGTCTGTACCAGAATTCAATGTGAATTTTGATCATATGCAGATTCAGCCCAAATAATATTAATAATAATAAAAATCAGCAGTTTGTTTCATAATATAATATTCTCTATATTTTTATTTATTAATCGTTTTCGGTTCATTTTTCTTTTCGTTTTGTTTCAGTATGTTTCTATAATAATATGTTATAATTAAGAATCGTCATTTCATCTAAATATTTCAGTTATAATAGTACAATATAATAATTGTTAATAATATTTTGTTAAATTTGTTTGTGTTGCTTTTGAATTTAACTCTCGAATGCGCTGTTCTCATTTATGTTAGTTTCAGTTAATTGTTAATGTTTTGATCATTTCAATTCGTACCTCATCAAATTCGAATTGTGATTCGAACTCAATTTTTTCATTCACATTTTCGCTTATGCCGATTTGATTGCTTCATCAAATCAGTTTTTGACTTTAATTTTAGCCTGGGTCAGATTGTATTTGGTTTGAGATTAAATTTGTATGTAAGAATGTATGTATTTATATAGGTAAGTACATACATATGTATGCGCATGTGTACGTGCACATATGTATTTAAATCAGAGGACTAGGAAAGCTAAAAGCAATTGTATGTAGTATGTATGTATGTGTTCTGTATGTATATATATATTTTCTTTATTTCTTGTTTGTATTTAGGTATTTGCCTTATAGATTCTGATTATGCCTTACGCATTACGCATCGGCAGACGGTAGCTCAAAAAAAGTCACCCAAATAAAAAATTTTCCAAAAAAAATTTGTGATAAAATTGCTTAATAAATTCTCAAACGGCTTTACGTATTTATGGGTACAAACGTATCGTGATTTTTCTTAGCCATTTTATAAACCTTAAATGCGTATTCTTTAACTGATTTTGGTATCGGAAAGGATTAAACTTGTGCGTAAGTATTATGACATACATATAGATATACAATTTTAAATATACACAAATATGTAAGGAATCATGCATTTGAGCACAAATACTTTAAATAATTAACCAATAAACAAATGCAGAAGTTCCGTTGTTATGTCATTGGATAGATCTACAAAAGTGATTAATATTTGTTTCGTCGACTCAACACTTAAATGCGATTTGTTTAGGAACTTCTTAACAAATAATTGCATATTAACAAATAATTATTGTTAACTTCTTAAAATAGAGATGATGTACATACAAATATCGAACTAAATCATATACTTATAATGTGTACCGAAACTAGAAACGTTAAATTAAATTGGAATTTGCGTAATTATTTTGAAAATTATGATTAACCGTTTGCATTTTTCGTTTTGTTTTAAAGATACCTCATGTTAATAAATGTTTTTATTTTTTATTTATAATTTTTCTTTGTAGCTCAGTCTTTTTACTAACATTTATTTTATGTTCTTTTTTCATTTTTTGTTTTTATTAATAAATTTTACGAAAGTGTTTTGCAAATATTTATTATATCTTTTATCTGAAGCGTTTGGTTCAACTTAGAATAGTGCAGACCAATATTTCTGGCGGGCTTTATTTCAAGTCGATTCAAACTGAAAACTTTGTTTTTTGCAATTGTAAAATATGAACAAAATAATTATTCATAAAAACAATTTTACTCGATTCCCGATATTCAAAGCAGGAGTGATTAAACGAAAGGCAACACACAAACATGTTGAGCATTTCAATGGCGTTCATTATATAAAAATACCAACTATATATAAATATATCGATAAATATATATAGCAGCTTGCAAACATAAGAGAGGGGGTGATTTTCAGAAGATTTAAGATTGAGTTTTGTGTTATGTTTGTGTAGCTCTATAGTTGCTTGGAAGTACCGTTCTTGTGTGTCTGTCTACATTTCGTAACTTATCTGATTAAATATGTATACTATATATACTCGCATCTATTATGGCTTACTTATTGGTTTTATCATTTGCATTTTCTTTTGTTTTTTGGTTTTGGTTTTTTGCGCTACATATTCAACAATTTCAATTTAAATTTAAATTCAATTTCAAATTTAAATTTAACTTACATATTTGTAAACGCTAAAGAATTCATAACATACTCTTTTGTAGCATACATTTTGTCGTATTTCCGCAGATCTTTCACTGTGGAGCGGTGTGTGCTTCAGTGTATGTGTGTGTGTGTGTTGGCCGAAAAAATGATGTATAGAGAAAATCGATTTTGTCTTGTGTTTATTTTTTTTCGAATGAAAGGTTATTTATTTGATCATTTTCAATGGATTTGTATGTCAAGTATTTACAAAGTCCCATATATGTATGTATATGGGTGTGGTATGTATATATATTTTAAATTTGTTGCGTTATAAAATCTTAACATAATTATATAAATTGATTTCTCGCAAGTGTTTAAGTAAAATGCATTGATTACGTTGCAAGTTAATAGCAGGCTACTTACAAATTAAAAAACCAAACGCTTCGTGTCGCATCTAAAACGCGGACACGCGGACCAACAACAGCCAGATCCGAACCGGAGTCGGAATACAGTCCCGGTCCAAGGTCCGGATCCAGATCCAGCTGCAGTTCCAGCTCGGAATACTCTAATTTAAAACGATTAGGCATTTGAATCTACAATAGTTTGCTTTCAAGTTTCATAAATAATATAGTAAATTTAATGCTTAAGACTAATTAGTAGTTAATTCATTTTCTTTTAAATATTTTTCTGGCTTTCATCATGTTTATCTTTATGTAATGCCTTTTAATAATATACTAGATGTGATCATCCACATGTATGTGTATATATATTTAAATATATATATATATTTATAATTTATTTTATGTAAGAAGCACTTGAATATATTTCGTTTTAATGATAAATGAAAATTTGGGTGTGTATGTTTAGTTTTAATCATTCTTTCTGCCTGTTTTCTACGGCTTTTTTCTTTTGTTTTCTCACTAATTTTTTAATGCCGGTCTTTATAATATTTTGTTTGTTGTTTTTGTTGCTAAATTGCAATACGGGCTCGCTACAAATGTTCCGTACATACATAGTTCATAATCTTGTTCATCTTATATGGAAAAAGTTAAAAATCTTGTCGTTTATCTTATGTATATCTTTAAAGTACGCATCATAATCATCTTCAGCATTTTATTTTAATTAGTTATTATAAATATCATTTGCTGCATTCCTAAAAATTGCTGAGTTGCGTTTCTTGTTCATTTCATGTTCATTTTGTTAATGTTTATATTTATCCTTAGTATTTCATGGCTGTTGTCTCACAAGTTTTGCAATTTGCAGAAAGAGTACAGAAATTAATTCTTGTCACTAGTAAAATACTATTTAATCCTCATTACAATTTTTAATTTTATTGTTTTTAAAAGCATTTCGAGACAATTTGTCCTATAAAGTATTGTTTTTATTTTGTTTAGTTTTGTTTGGTTTTGTTTTGTTTTGTAATTGTAAGTATGTATGTATGCATTATATATATGCATCATCTATGAGTGTATAGTTAATAATTTTTACTGTTTTTCGTTCAATATATATTCATCTTCATCGTTCTTGCTGTTGCTGTAGGCATACTCTGTAAAACCTTTTTAATTGTAGCTTGAATCTAAATTACAATACTTGTCATACTAATAGCATGTACATATAAATACATAAGTAGAACTATGTATGTATATATGTTTTTGTATATATGGTATGTAAATGTAAAGTGTATAAAAGTTAATCTGATCTGATCTAATTTATAAGTATGTGTATATGTATATGTATGTAGTATGTACTCGTATGTAATGCTATTCATGTAGTTCTAAATTTTAGTAGAGTCGTTAGTTTTATCATAATCTACGTTTTCTTCAATTCTATGTTCTTCTTTGTTTGTTGTTGCTGCGGTTTTCTGTAGTTTTTGTAGTTGTTCTTGGTATTTAAATAATTATTTTTACTTACTTATTTAATATGTATACGTGTTTTGTATTGCTTTTGAAGTATTCGACACTTGATTTTCTGAATTGAGTTTTAGAAAACGAAAATCAAACGCTATCAAAATCATAAAAAAAAAAACAATGAATTTTATAATTGTTGGCATAAGTGTATAATTTTGTTTATTGCAACCAAATAATTATAATAAAATAATATAAAACTTAAGTTTATAGATACGTTGTTGTATTTACACTAACAAACTTATAAATGCATAGAAATATAATATAAATATAATTAAATATCAATGATAACTTAAAATGTGTCTTTGGCTCTCTAAATGCAATTAACTTTAGCTTATCAATTGGGCCAAATAAATAAATGTATTAACTTGCTTATGAAAATCAAACATACATAGAAAAGTGCTAGTTTCTTTCGAAATTACATGCATATATTTTCAAATACTGTTTATTCTAAGGTTATTTGTATTTCTTCTGGTTTTGTTTTGGTTTCATCCATTTTTTATACATTTGATTTGATTTAGATATTACTACGCTTTCTTTTCGTCTTGCTTATTTGCAATTCAGAACGTAAAGTTCCAGTTTATTATTTTATTTTTTGTGTTTGTCTTAATTCTGGTTAATCGTTTCCTTTAAGCTTTATACAAAATATCTTTCCTCATTTTTTGGCCTATACCATGAAAGAGAAACGTGTTTCATTTAGCGATTTACTCTTGAATATTTGCAAAGTTTTCTATTTTAATGTTCAAATATATGTGTAAAGTCTCTATAGCTAATGTTACGTTATGCTTTTCACTATCTTTTGATCGATCACTTTATAAGAAATTGTGTTTTTTGTTTTGCCAAAACATTAGCAAGCTGATAAACCTGACTGACAACTCGTCAAATTGATAAAGTTAGAATGCATATTGTTTTTTTGTATATACAAACTGAGTTATTAATAAGGCTTTAATTGCTTTTATTTAAATATAAAAATCAACATAATCTACACCAAGTAAAATAACTTCATTGTTGAAAATTATGAAAGCAACTTAAAATCAACTATATAGAACTCAAATATATGATTGTTTATAAGGTGTTCGTGTAGTAAGTCTATTTAATCGCATCTACTTGCATTTTTTATGTATACTATTTATGGCACATATCGCACATATGTACATATGTTATACATTTCTATAATGCTGTACATTTTATACAATTTATGTAGTAGTAGATCAGTTGGGTATATAAGCATTATTGTACTTGAATGCAATTTGAAAGAATGAAGTACATATAAAAACCATAAGGCTGCAAATCAAATTGACTCTTTTGATATCTCACAAAATTTAACTTGTTACATTATTTAAACATGTATCTGAGTTTTGTAGGACAAATGATGTAGACTTATGAGCTTTTCTCTGTACCTAGGTATATATATATATATATATATATATATATATATTTGATTTGTTATTTAATAGTAGGTATCTTGTGTGTTTAGAAAGTCTACTGTTAGCCTTATATGTAGATTGAATAAATTTATAAGCAACTCTTTGTCGAGTGTAATGAATTATAATTAGGCTGTTGGCAGTTCCGTTGAAGCTATATATATATGCTAGATGTAAAGTAAAATGCACGATTCAGTTATTATTTACACAGATTGTTGTTGTAATCATCAAGCAGCGGTAAACAAACAAAGACAAAGCAAAACAAGAACAACTTTTTCGGTTACATATTTGCATGTATGTAAGTATGTAAGTATGTACTTAGTTTTTGTGTGTGTGTTTTACGAGTATATCTTATATTTTTTTAGAATTAATTTGTTTTGTTTTGTTTTGTTTAACTATTTTGGTATTTTACTTATTTGTAAATCAGTAATAAGCGTTTCGTTTTTTTTTTTATATTTTGTTCATTTCTTTTTTGTTTTTTTTTTGTTGTTTGTTATTATAACTTTTTGCTTTTGTATATTTTTACTATTTTTTTTTTCGTTTGTTTGTTGTCGTTTTAAATGCAAAAAATTGTATGTATTGTATAATATTTGTAAGTTTTAGTGTGTGATTTTGTTAATTACACAATTGTTGTTGTGCCTAATATTATTTACAAATTGCATTGGAATTCCCTAACGATTCTCGTTCAAAAACTGTACATGTTTAATAATTTCTGAGTATATCATCATCGTGTAAAATATGCCATTTTATGTGTATGTTAATTAACAATAATTTTTACTTTTTACTTTTCTACATAGCATAGCTTTCGAGCATACTTTTTGTGTGTTTTGCTCTGACTCTTTTTCACAACAGATTCATTTTTATGTTTTTTGTTTCTTTTTTTTTTTGTTGATGCCTACTCGAAATTATGCATATTCGTATAATTATCAGCTTGTGTATTAAGGTGTGTATAGGCTTAGTTTTTTGTATAACTATTTATAAATCTTGTGTATAATTCTTATTGCTGTTGCTGCTGTTCTGTGTAGATATATCATAAGTCTGTAATAATTTCAAAAATGCAAACTATTTACTTTATAAGTTTAGTTGGGTGTCTGCGCGAATATACCCTATACACTCTAAGTATGTACCTACATACATACATATTTTTAGCAAAAGAAAACGTATCTCATCTGTAACTGTATCATAAATTTGTATTTCTATGCGATGTCAATTAGCTAAGCCCCAGATTTCTTACAAAACTTGCCTAGAGGGTTGCCTTTCAAATTACTTTAAACTTCCATAATTTAAAATCAAATATAAAACCGAAATTTATGTGATTAATTAAATTGCTTCCTTAAGACGTCAAAATGTCTTTTTGTGGGGTATGAAAAGGCAAAGGTGTATCAAAAATTAAATTTCTAAAATTTGAAATAATAAAACAAGAAACTTTGAGCAACCCTCAATATTGCAGTAAACATTGATCGATTGATTGGCAGTTCTAATTATTTGATTTATGTGTTTGCATATTGTAATCTTAATGTAAAGTCGCTTCTAAAACTGGCATAAATAATATATATATCAACTGCAAACATTTTGTATGTCTATAAAATACGTGACTGTGTGTGTGTGTGTGTGTGTGTGTGTGTGTATCGCAGGCTAATTTAATTTACAGAAAATACAAATTTCACATAGTGCTAACGATACATTTGGTGAGCTATCAATGCGTTAAGATTGCAACAAGTACAGTTAGGAGTAGTTGGATTAGGAGTGTTGGAAAATGTGATAAGAATCAAAGCGGCTAATACATCTCGTTCTCATCCCAATCGACAGACTGCAGGACGAGCTTGTCCAGTTCTTTGGAGTCGCCATTGCTGCTGTTGCGCCGTCGTCGCTTGCGCTGCAGATGCGCCCACTTTCGATTCAACTGCACCATTTGCGGCGTGGCAAACATGGCTGCCGCAGCGGCACTCAGCTTTGTGGGCGTTATGGCATTCGATTTGGGCGTACCCGGACTCATGCTGAACAGCTCACGATTGCCAAAACGAAAACGGCGCGGCGGTGGCAAAGGCGGCGCGGAAACAGCACCCAAACTATCGCTGGCCAACGTCAACTGCGGCGTATCGTATGGCGGCGGCGGTGTTATCATGGCCAGCGATGAGGTGTCCACTGCATCCAAATCCAAGACATCGTCGACGTCATCTTCGTCGGAGTGGGCATGCCGAAAGAGCGCTTGGGCCGCTGGCGATGGCTCGTACAGCTCGTATGAAGGTGAACGTGGCATGAGCATGAAATGTGCATCCATTGGATCTGTGGGTGATTGCGGCTGCAGGGGCGTTACGGGCATGGACTTGGCTAGCTGCTTGTTGGCCAGGATTCGCTGTTGATGTTGTTGCTGTTTTTGATGGTGTTGTGTGCTCATTGTTGTGGGTGTGGGTGTGTGTGTGGATGTGGGCGTGGGCGTGGGCGTGGGCAACGCCTGGATGAGTGGCATCGATTTGGTGTTGCATATCAATCAATCACGGTAAATGTAACTGCAATTCTTGGGGCTCTCCTGTGGACTGGGACTGCTGGATGGCGGCGCTGGACTGGAGCTGCTATTTGACATTACTGGCGATGAGCCAGAGCTGGAGTGCGCCTGTTGTTGTTGTTGCTGCTGCTGTTGTTGTTGTTGTTGCTGTGGCTGCTGTTGCTGTGGGCTATTTGAACGGTGCTGAGTTACTGCAATAATGTAAACGAAAAACAAAAAACAGAAACAATGTTAGGTCAATTGAGTTCAGAAGTTGCCAGCTATTTGAAGAGCACTTATGCAAAGTCGCAACACACACACACACAAACACGAAAAAAGAGAGAGAAAGAGAGAGAGAGAGTAGCATGTTGCAACAACACAAATATATATATATTGTTGAGGTACACATCAAATACGTATACACAAATAGTACAAAAAATACACATAAATTATTATTGTGTGTACAACATTTATTATTTATTTTTCTCAAATCTATTTTAAACAAGATTTACATAACATTGAGTTCGTTGCAACATGCACAAATATACAAATACACACCACCATACCACTCATACACAGTTACAATATATAAGTTATAAATAAATTAAGAGTATCACCATAAATAAATAAAAAAAAAACATTTCTTCTTGGGAAATTTGGTTAGTTAAAACATATTTTAGTCATTAGCTTTATAAATGTATTTTAAAAAAACCCTAAACAATTTTTCAGAGTTAATTTCAGTTATGTATAATTATTGTCAAACGAAAATCAAAGAATTTTAATTTTTGTTAGTTAACTTTTTTGCTTAAAAGTGTTTTCGAGTCGATCAACTAAATTTGATATGTCAAGCAATAGTTTTTTTTTCTAAAATAAAAGTAAAAACTACAATTTCGTTGTTAGCAAAAACAGAGATTGAGAGAGAGAGAGAGAGAGTGATAGTCAAGGACAGAGAAAAGGAGAATTCAGTTGTAGAGAAACGTTGGCCTTAGTGTATATGTATGTATGCGACTTAATTTAAAAAAATTTCAACTTAAAATACAAATTGAAATTATAAACTTACCGATACCGTGACGGGGCGGCTGTCTTCTTGCGCGACCAAGACTTCTGTTTCGTGTGTTTGTGTTGTTTACAGCCTAGGATTGGTGATATAATTTGTTTTATATATTCTCTTATCATTTTTTTTTTTTAATTGGTATCACTTATAAAAGAAAATTTTCTAAATTTTGTGTTTTACTTCAATAGAGAAATATGAAAAAAAAAATCAACTGGAAATTTGTTTGCATTGAATTTGGCTCTAATTTGATAGATTATCAAAAACCATCTTTAAAGATCGAAATCAAACTACATATTTACTAAAAAAAAAACAAACATATAAAGTCCAATATTCAGTTGTTAACTCAGCTCAGCCCAAATTACGATCATAATTAGTTTGGACAGACTTGAAAAATAATTTTCCAAAATAATTATATAAATTTCTTTCGTATAATTTGATATTCTGATCTTTAAAGAATAATTAACTCGAAATATCTGTGTAATATTTCAAGAAGAACCTAAACACGTTCTTAATTAATTGTGATTAGCAGGCAATAAACTGAAAATAGACTAGCATTACAAATGAGTATTTTACGAGTACTTCTATATGTTGTTCTTTGTGGTTGGTTGTATTGGGTAGTATTTAAGGAGTGTTGCAAATACATTAACATAATCATATATTGTGGATATTTTTAAGTATCTAAGATCAAATGCACACACATTCCTTGGCTAATGGTTGCTTATCGATTTTATTTATTGGATCAATGGATCGGGTGTAATATATAACTAATACGCCCATGCAGAAGTAGAGTTCAAGAGTTGCCCAACCTATGCAAGTGTGGATGAAGAGTGGGTTACAAAGGCAACAGGCACACACAGCAGAGAGATGGTGAGAGAGTATGAGAGAGAGAGAGAGAGAAAGACGCACGCATACAAACAATCGAGTATCGATTATCGACTATCGATGACACAGATGTGTGAAACCCTGCCGCTGGCAAAAGCAACATAGCCTCGAGTTGGGCGCGGGCTGGCTGACTGATTGACTCACTGGTTTAAGCCGTTGGGATTGATCAATAATTTTGTCCGACATAAGCTGAATATATATATCGAGTATCAATAATTGTTTCTCGGTCCGTTCTATAGAAAGTACGTAAAGCAAAACGGCAAAATGGCATTCCAAAACGTAGTTTACAGTTACTAGTGAGATAAATAAGATTTCGCAAAATAACTGTGCTTAATAATGTAGATGAAGAAGAAGAATAAGAAGATTCGTAGGTGTTCAAACCAAACTTTGCAGAGAATATCGATAAAAAAAAAACAACATTGTAAGCAAAATTGATTGCTAATTTACTTTTGAGTTTCGAATTTCAGTTGATCTTGAAATCGAGGGTATCCACATTGCAGCTATAGAGCAAATTTTGTCAGCCGTATCAATAAATGAATAAATAAATTAAAATCAAATCAATATTTTTGTAATAACAAGAGAAAAACAGAAGCAGAACACAAATTGGAAATAAAGAAAAAATTAACTAAATTTTCTTTAGTTATGCGTAGGTATTTACCATATTTTGGGTAATTAGTCCCTGACTGGTTTCAGCCGCCCCACTCCCGTCTCAAAGGTAAACCTAATAAAAAAAAGGAAGAAGAAGAAAAGATAGATAGAGATTTTCGTATTTTGATTGCTCGTTGTCCACATTTGACAGTCGCTCAACCATTAATTCAACAGTATTCGTTAGAGATTAAAATGTGAATATGTTTGTGTGTTTTTTGAAAATTAGTTCAGCAATAGAAGTTAGTTGGGATATAAATGTCTCAGAGCAGAAGATAAACTATACAAAATGCTTAGAGAGACGCCTGCAAAAGAAGCGCAATCGCCCATATCGAAAGATTGGTGTATTTCTATAACGTCAGCGAAAATCTTACAATTAACAAAACCCCACACGAAAATAATCAAGTCGAGAAACAGATTTATGGCACAATGTACATGAGATATACATATATATATATATATATATATATGAGAAGGGTGAGCGTTGGACATGCATATTAACAATGGTCTTGATCCAGTTTATATATATATACACAAGGGACTACAGAAAACTAGTTCAACACTATGTTAAATGGATGAGTGGGCTACATATGATGATACGATGATATATATATAGGATATAATATGATTTATATTTTTGATTATGATTATAATAATGAGCGGCTGATGTAAATATTCAATATAATACAGTGGTTATAGAATTGTTATTTATTGAGTAGATTTTAGTTAATTAATACTTGGTTAATAATAAACAAAAAATTAAATGTTTTTATTTGATAAAAATTAAATTAGTTAGATAAATATTCGATTCAAATGTTATGGTTTTGTTAATGCAAATATTAAGTTTATTTAAATAATGATAATGTGGAATAATAGGTTTACATATGGAAATCGATTTAGCAAAAATCATTAAGAAATACAACATAAAATAATAAATAAATAAATGTGATTAATAACATGCAGCATTGCAATTCTACAAAATAAAAAAGGAGTTGAAAAAGCAATTGCAATATGGCTGCTGTGAAAGGTGATTATGAGATTAGTTCTATAGGACACAGACATACATATACAGAAATATAGATAGAATATAGATACATAGGTACACATTCACAGAAACACACACTCACACACACACGCACACACACACACAGATAGACAGATAGATAGATAGATGCAGAGTTGGAGGAGACACAACAAGTTGAAGAGTGAGTCTAAGAAATACACCAATCGACGATTGAGTGAGAGTTCAATCAAATACAAGCGCACCACAAGGATTCGTTTTTAGTATATACTAAATGTCAAAATGTCAACAACATCGAAAAGAGCTCAATGGATACGATTAGAATAGAGATTAGTATACATTGAAAATGAAAAAATGAATAATGTATCTTAAAACATTTACAACAGGCACTACGAAATTTGACGACTCACCTTCTTCACGCTGCGAGTGGTTGAAAAGCCATCGCCGCGTCGATAATTATCGCCCTGTAACAAATAAATCGAATGAGTATAAAGATCACCTCAATTGGAAATGGATGTGGGGGTTTTCGACTCACCATCACCTGGTGGGAGCGCAACGTGCCAAAGTTGTCGCGTCCGCGATATGTTTGCTGGGTATTATAGCCATCAGGCTGGAACTGGAAGAGGGTCTCCGAGTTGGGGCCCTGGTGCATCTGTTGCATCATTGGCGGCTTGCGTAGCGTATTCTTCGGCGAGTGCATCTTGTTCTGCGGCGGTGGCTGTGGCAGCAACACCGGCTCCGCATACGTCACCTCCTCAACCTGAGGCAACAACTTTGGCTCTTGCTGTATGCGGCACGACGATGGAAAACTATTTGGTACAAATGCAAAGCAAATGTTTAAGTACAATTTAAAAAAAAATACAGAATGGAAATATTTATATAATTTATTTTATAATAATATAGATTTTTTAGTTCACCTGTTAACATTCTGGCGCTGCTCAAAATACTCGTATTCTGTGTCGGGATATGGCAGATTGTCATCCTCGTCCTTGTGGCAACGCCGACCACAGAAGTAGCCCGTAAAGAAGCCCACCAGCAGTGAGAATATTGATCCGGCCAGCACGGCCATTACCAGAGTCTCCACTGTATACTGAGCATTGATAATATCTGCAGAAATTTGTGGACCTTTGATTAGTGAATGGACATGGTTATCGATAGCGAATAATCCAATATACGATACGATTTACAATTTTTTAGCGAATTGATACATCGAACATCAAAATGTATGTATTAAAAATTGCATTATTTTTTTTTTTTTTTTTTTGGAGTCATTTTTGCAAGTATAGAATCCATATTGTAACGACATCAATAAACATCCAAACATCGAAACACCGAAACATCGAAACATGTGTTTCAACAAAATGTTGAAAGATCAATAAATGAAACGAAACAAGAACAAGAAATAGACAAACCGAGTTAATACAAAGAACAACAACAATTTGTGTAAAATACATTTTATATACATTAAATTCTTATTATTATATTAGCGACAAAACAAAGCTAAGCGTATAAAAAAATGTAAATTAAACTGAATTTTAAGCTAACTAATTAAATAATATAAACATACAAACGAATAATTTGCTAACAAGTAAATTTGAACAGATGTTATACAAATTGTAATTTTAAAAATACTATGCAGATGTCGAAAAAAGTTAAGCGAATTTATAATTGACAACTGACAATTATAGAATTTGCATTAAGTAAATAATGCATAATTATTATTTTTTTTTATATATATTTAATATAGAATTGTGCATGCATGAAAGGCTGCTTAAAGAATTATAAATTCCGCATTATAAATTCGAGTAGCTTAGCTCGTTAAAAACAAGCATAAAATCAACAATAATACAAAATGGAAATGGGGGGGGAAAAAAAATGAAAATATGAAAATATGATTACTGTCTATCTACATTCAAGAAGATAATAAAGCAACTAGAATAAAGTGCAGGGTAAATGTTGATTGAAATTGAAAAGCATAAAGTGGCAATATGCAAAACTGGACGGGGGAAAAAACAGGCAGAAGCCAGAAAGCAAAAAGCAGTCAAGCGGCAAGCACCTGGCATGCAAAAATGAGGAGAAGCAGCAAAAAAAAAAAGAAAAAAAAGTGTAATTTAAAAAATGACAACAGACAGGTAAATATGTGCGGCATTATGTGGGTAGCTAAAGTAAATACTTGGCTGACATTTGTAAATATGTAAACAGCACATGCAAAGCACATATACATATATATATATACTATATATAGTTGGGAATAAAACATTTATCGGATTTACCTTCAAAGTTCTTATCAATGTTGTCAATGATTTCCTGATCTTTGCTCTGTCGACGCGAATCCAACAAATCCATGTCGTTGCGGAAGCCCTTCTGCTCCCCCACATTGGCATCCTTTGAATTTATTTTGCCTAAGGGTCATGCCAAGAATTGGAGATTTAATATGTGTGTGGCAGGCGGACAGGCAGGCAGACAGACGCTGGTCATTTGAACTTACCTGAGGGGCAAGCCGCATGCTGACCCGTCGCCACATTCTGATAGAAATAGTTCTCCTCCAGCCAACGTGGTGCCCCATGGGAGCGACACTTGCCAGCTATTTTATCCCAGGCACAATACGGATCCTGCAATGCGACGCATTCACTAGAGAGGGAGAGAGTGGGAAAGAGGGATAGAGATAGTGGGGTTAGGAGAGATGCCATGGTGTAAACATATTGCAAATTGTGAGATGTAAAACGCCATAAATGCGCATAAAGTGCTGCCATATTGCAGCAGCAGCAGCAACTGCAGACGGCAAGTGGCCAGGACCCCCCACCAGACAGATAAATGGCAATGACACTAAAGTTGAGAGAAAGAGCTGCAGCATCAATTCAACCCCCCTTCCCGTCACACACTGTCTACCCATCCGACCATCCGTCAGGCAGTAGATGCATGAAAGTCACGCAAATTGTTACATGAAATAAAAATGGCATTGTCTGTGCTGATGTTCTGAATTTCTCGTCTCTTCACTTTTTATCCATTGCCTCAGTCTGTGCCACATTTTGTGGAAGCTATGTGTGTGTGTGTGGGTGTGTGTGTCGCTTACCTGCAGCTGGTGATTTTGTCGTTGTGACACCGATGCAGTTGTATGGCTATCACTTGACTATCCGTGACAATGATTAATTTGCCATCGTCATAGCTGCCATCTTTCGGTTGATCTGCGAATCAGATGGACATATATATATATATATATATATAGATACAATTTACAATATCTGCTCGTTACACATTCCTTTTTAATTGAGTCCCATTCAATGGGATTCGCATGCAACTGCAGCATGTGGCAGCACTTACCATATTGCATCGTTCGCACAATCTCCAAATTGCGTATCGGCTCACTCTTGGGCAGCACATCGATCTCCTCAATCACCACCGATGTCACATTTTCCGCTGAATCTGCCGATTCGGCATTTACGGATTTTATGATTTTACCATGATCTAATAGAAAAACGAGAAATTTATTAATTAAAGCAGGTGTTTAACAATTTTCCTTCTTGATATATTAAAATTAACTATTTAAAGGCTATGCAAAAATAAAAGTAATAATTAATTCCGTTAAAGCTAAATTAGTTTAATCATTTCTGGTTAGATATGCCAATATAATACATATAAAATTAAATATATTTTATATTCTTAAATAAAATTCACATAAATGTGTCTTTTTATATATTTTGTTAAATTAAACCCATTTGAGTTTCTCAACAGGCATAAGAAATACACCCGCCTATTGCATATGCATAGGGTATTCCCGAATATGGATTCCATGGGGCATATCGAGAAATGCTATGAACTCTAACGACAATCACGGTTGGAAGTATTGGCCCGGGGACCGCGTCTCACCTGTGCCAACGAAAATCACATCATATGTCTTCCCGCCGGGCGTTTTGATCTGTGCATCCACTGCAATCTGTGTGAAGCGATAGCTGTAAATGAAACACAGAAATTCAGTTGGTTAGAATATGCTTTAAGTAAGCCAAGTTTAAATTTAGTTAAAAAGAAACCAGATAAATTTAATACTTGGCATGACTAATCATAAATATTTAAAACTATTGCATTTAATTAAAATATATTCAAGTCTGGCTTGTAAAATTTATTAGATAAAGAAATAAAATTCACAAAATGTCTCGTAAAAAATCCAATAATGTCTACTAACTATTTGCAAGTTGACTAATTACATTATTTTTGGAAATGTATGTGCAATCTCTCTGGTTGCACAGTGCTGGGCAACAACAGAGTATTTAGCCCGGCTTTGTAATCGTATGCTCAAATTGAACCACAAACAACATGTCAATGCTGCCTGTGGAATAACACACAACAGGAAATTTTGGATGGGCGGCTGGTTTTTTGGTTAGACACCATTAATAAAGGAGAGATGCCAAAAAATGGCCGCTGTGAGCCGTGCAGAGGGCAAGAATGACAAACAGAATGGCACAAAACCACAACAGCGGTAGCAACAACTGCGACAGCAGCAACTACAACAGCAACAGCAGCAGCAACAGCAACATCAGCAACACACATCAACAGCAACAATGTATTTATATGTAAAAACATATTCGAGCTAACAACAACAGAAGAAATGAAATAAAAACGGAAATTTCTCTCTGATTTCACCACAAAAATGTTGAACGTTAACGTTGTTAGTATTGTTGTTGTTATTGTTCTTGTTGTTGTGGTTGTTGCAGTTGTCCTTGTTGCAGGCAACATTTGTGGCTGTGCGCTTGGCTGCCTTGTCTATTGTTGCTTCCATGTTGGTTTTGTGCAACTGTTTTATGCATGTATTTGTGCTACAGTGTGTGTGTGTGTGTGAGTTGCTGCCTCAATTTAAATGCAAATGCTCGCCATGGACGAGACTTTGCCAACAGCAGCAACAGCAGCGAGTCCAAAAACCAACAGCAACATCCACAATAGCAAATGGATTCAACTAGACTGAGTCCCACAGAAAGTCTGCATTGTTTTATTGTTAATTAACAAATCTCGTTTTTAGAGTTTTAGTTATGTTGCTCAATTTTCTAAATGGCTAAAGAATTGCCACTCGCTTTTTGCCTTGTCCAGCAAAAAGGCCAATAGCAACTGGCTTAAATGGCCTCCATTTGCTGATGGCTGTTGCGGTTGCCTCGTTGCAATGTGCACTTACATAAAGTTCATGACAACAATATTTGAGCTTAAATTAAGCACAACTGCAATTTAGGAATGAGTACACAGTTGGCTTAAACCGAATTTGTAGTTGAAACAGTTTAAAATATATTTTCAGATAGTATTTGTGGCAAGAGAAATAGACAAAGAGTTTAATTATTTATTTTATTTAACTACTTTAAAATTAAATTGTATTTTATGATACAAAAGTTGGAGATATTTAATTTATTTCGTTTTTATGATTAGTCAATTATTAGAAATGTTTCATTTGCTAACAAAACCAAACTGAAAGCATTGACCGAAAACTGATACATTTCTAATTAAAATAATCATTTATTAGTCAGTTGGAAAGTTTTAAATTGTGGCCAAAAATTTGAAGGAACGATTATAAATAAATGATTTAATGCAATGCGAGCTGAAAGGAAAGTTGAAGCGGCTTATAAATTAATTCCCAGAGCAACAAAAGCAAACGATCAAAATGAATCTAAACGTGAAACGAGCAACTAGGCAAAAGGACGAGGGTAAATGGGTGGTTAGAGGACGGGGGGAGCTGGACATAATCCCAATGAATTGCAATGCAAAAGTGATGCCAAAAACTTTTGCTGGCCGAAAATTACAAAAATGGAAAAGGCCAACGCCGGCAGCACAAAAGACACAACAAAGAAATAAAATAAAATGTAGACACATAAAAATAAAATAATATAAATAAAAATAGGGGAAAAAAAATAAAATATAAGAAGTAAAAAGGAAAGGACACTTTTGGGGTCTGGGATTTTTATTTTGGGAACGGATCCAAGCAGCTGGCAATTGAAACTTGCACAATTTTTGGCAACTTTTGTGTCGCTCCGTTGAGCTTAGCCCTGGCGATGCTGCTGACACGAGCAACAACGGCGACGAGGGTCACAACTGGAAGTCAACTCTACTCGCAATGGAATGAAATTAGTGCAGCAGGTCCGGGCTGGAGCAGGACGAGCAGGCGGTGAGTGAATGAGCCGCCGGGCAAGGACATGCATGATAGAGGCCATGACAGTAAAAGTGGCAGAGGTATAAAAACTTGAGCGATAAGATAAGAGCACAGCCAGCAGAGAACAGAGAGCAGAGAACAGAGAACTCATTGTGGCTGGCACCTTGGCTGGGATAATGGCAGAATGGCTGGTCAGGATATGGTCAACCAGCTGGCAGAAATCTGTCGAGTATGGATACTTCCGGAGTCGAGCAGGAAACAATTTGTTACAGAGCCGGTGACCCCAGCGACTTGCAACTCTTGAAGCATTTAACTTTTGCCGAGATGCTAAAACTTTCAACTTCTAAGAAACTTTATTGTTGCCTGTCTCGCACTCTGCTGTATGCAAATGAGTATCCTGCGGTGTGTGTGTGTGTGTGTGTGTGTGTGTGTGGGTGTGGGTGTGGGTGGGTTCGCTAAGGGTGGCAGGCAACTGGCACAGCTACTTCCATTTCATAGCCATTTGTGACCGCATTTTCTGATTTATTTGCTTTTGGCTAAAATAAAATAAAATTATAATAAATTTATGCCTCAACGACAAATGCCATAAATTTTGTGCATTTTTGATTTGATTTTTTGGCATTTGTGTTCAATAATTCCAGCAACAAAGACGGAAACAAATTGCCCAATTTCAATCCCTATTCCAGTTTCCAGTGTTTTTGGTAATTTTGTGGTATTTGCTGTCAAACTGATAACTGTTTGCATTGTTTTCATTTAAATCTATTTCAAATATATTCGATCAACAAATTCAATTGCTACAACCATACTTTGAGGGATCTGACAATTGTTTCAGTCTGTCAAGTTGGAAATCAGTGAAAAATAAACAAACGAAATAGTGAATTTTACATTTAAATGATTAATGCAATATTATCACCAACAACTGTTTTTTAAACTTAAAATCTTAGACACTGAAAGACAATTAACATATTCACAAATATCTCTGCGAATATTGTTCCAATAATACCTAAGAATATAACTGAAAAATAGAGTTACTTTTAGTTGAATTTAAAAAAAAAAAATACTATTGAAGAGTTTTTTACAAGCAATGATTTTTTGTTCGTTCTATTTTATTATTACCTTAAAAATCAACCCACACAGCTGAGTTTCGATTTTGAAACTAGTCAAAAATTCTGATCGAATTTGTTACCAAGTTGATTTCTTCAGCTGGTTACAGAATTATATTCATTCCAATTTGCCAATTCTATCTAAAATTCATTGAAATACATTTTTGATTTTTCTGGCACTATGATTAAGTTGAACAAAATTGAATTGTATCAAAATTAGACTTAAATATTCGTAACTCATTTAATGCTGAATATTGAGTTCTGTCATCATCCTTAAGCCAAGTTTTAGTCGAACAAATCGAAGCTAAATAGTTTCAAAAGTTTTCCAACTGTGCCAACTGAATGCTGTCAAATGCAACTGTGTGACTGAGAACTGCATTTGTGCATTTGACCAAGTTACGAGTCTTGGCCAGCCACAACTTAAGTGGGTCGCTTTATAACTTTTGTGTTGCTCTTCTGGCATATGATAAAATTGTGATGCGTGTTCGCTGGCATTGCCAAAAACGCAATGAGCCAGTTTGCTGTGTAGTGTGCGAGTAAGTGGCCAAAACGAAGGGGTACCCCTCACCTCACCACACCACACCACACTCCGGCCGTCGTCACTGCATGCAGCATCCAATGGAAACACGCAACCATTTCGCTAATGCCGCCACTCACCAGCACACACACACACACACACACATACACACATAAGTTGTGGTCATGTGCTCATGTGTGGATGTGGATGCTTGGATGGGTGGAGAGTCAGCGAAGTCTACGTTCCTGTCCTACGTGTTCCATATTTCATTCTAATTTATTCAGTTGTGCATACATATTTTCGTTACGGGTTGCCTCGGCGCATCCATGCATTTCCTTCTGGCTGGCTCGGTTCGTTTGGTTCAAACTATCGCTTGACTGCGGCAACAACAGTTGCAGCAACAGCAGCAACAGCAGCAGCAGTAGCAAGAGCAGCCACAGCAGGTGCCGTCGGCTCCATTCGCTCTGTCCTCTCTCTCTTTCTCTCTCTGTTCTCCCCTTACTTGGCTGCTGCTCAGTGGCTCGCATATGATTTACTCTTTAAAGTTTACAGCACCCCATCTCAACAGACCGTAATTGTGGCTCAATTACATGGAAAAGTTGCCAAATTGAATTTTTTAAATTTCCACATGTCTGAGTTGGGCAGCAAGGGACAGAGACAGAGAGAGAGAGACGGAGAGAGAGAAAGAAATTTCGAGAGAACCTTGACAATAATTTATGAGCATGCAGAAAAGCCGAAATCCAACAAGCAAAGCAGTTGGAGCAGCTGCGCCATCGCTGTGCAACAAGAATGCTCCTCTGGCCAATTGCTGCATGGCTATCAGCAGGTTAAAGCCCCAATGTTGTGGCCAAAAATGAAGAAATGTGTGTGCCTGAGTGTGTGTGCTTGTGTGTGTGCCGAAAATCATTTCTTTGACTCTCAAACAGCTCTGAGCACTTACTATATTTTACTATCGAACTTTTAAAGCTTTGCCACAAAAATTCAACGAAATATTCGCCCTTTGAAAGGGCAACGGAAATTGTAGAAAATCAAACGCACAAAATTTCCACAAATTGCTTTTCTTTTTAATTTAATATTGATATTTGAATGAGAAATTATTTAACTATTTTTAGTCAACTAAAAGCAAAGAGACAAACTCAACAAAATGTGTAGAAAACTTATAACAAATAACATATAAAAATGTCTGCGCTGAATTATAGATAAAATTATAATATTATATTGTATTATGGAGATGCAAAACGAAGTCCGGAATAGGTACAAATTATATTCTTTTTTTTTTCCAATTTTTAGAATAAATTAAATCATTTTATTGTAAAATTTTGGAAGCCACTCATTGAATTAAATGAGCAAGCAATTGCCACAAAAGTATTCCGCATATATATGAAGCAAGTCGGCGCATTCGAATTTGGAATTTATATTAGCAGCCGGAACATGGGAGAAACACATTTTATACGTGTTACAGCAACAGCGATTACGGCCGTAATGCGACATGTGAAAAGTTGTAGCATATCGTATGGCAAGGAATTTGTTATTTAAATGAAATTAGTTGAATTGTGGAGCACTGAAATTGGCTCGTCACGTATTCACTTGGCTACATCAGCAACCGCAGCAGCAGCAGCAGCAGCAGCAGCAGCAGCAGCAGCAGCAGCCGTTGCAGTTGCAGCTAAAGTTTTTACAATCGACACATGGAATGTTTACGTACCCTCCCCCACACACACCCCTCCTAACTATACTCAGGAGTAAGTTATGAGAATAGTTTTGGTACTGGTTTTGTGCAATAATATTTACATTGCTGCAACCTTATTCGGGGCTGCAGTTTTGAGCTATTTTGCGACGTGCCGCACGTGAAAGCAAAGCAACAGCAGCGAAAGAGATGTTTATACATTACTCATATATATATTTATATATATATACTCGTATATGTATGTATGTATATAAATATGTTTTGTTACTTACATTGTGCTTGTCCGCACCAAAATCGGTTGACCGAAAAATGCCGGAACATTCTCGTCCATTAGCGAATGTGTTTTGATGAAATTTAATGTTGGATCCGGAAGTGTTCGTGAATCATTGTGACAGGAGCCGGGACGCGGTTGGGGGACCTGCAAAAAAAAAAGGGTACGAGAAGAACGTAAAATATAAATTATTAGTGTATCCAGTGGATGACGGCACTGTGGTTATGGTTATGGTTATGCTCGGTCAGTTATTTCCTAACAACCCCTGCTCTCCTCTGATCCCCTCTGCTGCCCTGTAAGTATCTCTCTTACTGGCCAACAAAAAGAAGCGTATAAATTGCATTTGCTGCTCTCGCGCCGTACACAACAACGTTCCGGAAATTGCACAGCACGGCCAAGTGCAGACGTACAAAGCATCGCCGGAAAGTGTCCTTTGTGCTAGTGCGTGTGTGTGTGTGCGTATGTGTGTGTGTAAGAGACTGTCTGAGAGTTGCTGTTTTGGCAATGATTTGGTTTATGAATCGCCAGCGAAAAATGCACGTTCATTTTGGCTGTTGATTTGGCTGAATTATAAGTTGAGTATTGCAAGCATTAAGTCAGCATTCATAAAAGTATATTTTATACAATAATATCTACTACTTTGTCGAATGTATATTTTGTCTATATAATAAAATTTGCCAATATTTCAAGACCGCGTTTTGTTTTATTTTATTACTTATCAAAATTCAATAAATATCAAAAATGTCTGCAGCAATAAACAAAGTTTTTTTAATTTTGCATATTTTTTTTAAATATTTTGAAATGCTTTTTAGATAAAAGTTAACACATTTTTGATTTGTCCAACAAATATCTAAGTGCATCCAGCATTAAACATAGTTTTTTAATTTTGCATTTTTTTTTTTTAAGTATTTTGAAATGCTTTTTAGACATAAATTTAAATTTTTTGATTTTTCCAACAAATATCTAAGTGCTTGCAGCATTAAACATAATTTTTTTTTTAATGCTTGCATACATTTTTTATTTTAAACTTATATTTAGGTATCATTTGATATAGTTTTTGATTTGATAACTATTATTGTTGTAGTAGCTAATTTTCTTAGTTACTTTTCTGAATTAAGGTTAAATGTTAATCGACAAAACTTGTGAAATTCAACTGGAAAAGGTAAACAATTGTAATAAAAATAAATTAGCACACATTATGCAGCACTTTACAGTTTTTAATTCCAAACTAAACTCGAGGTCATATTAAAGTTTTGTTCGAGCTTATTTCTTGATGTTTGCAAAAAAACACACATAAAAAACTAATTCGAGTTTTATTCGAAATTTAAGTAGTTTGTGTTTCTGACGGCAACAGTTTGGGGGAAGTGGGAAAGTGCACTTTAAGTGGTATATTTTCAAAGTTTTATGCATTTCTGAGTATGGCATTTGTTTCGACTTTCAAACATCTTCAATTTCTAATCTGGCTTTTCTTGAACCGCAAAATTGTGTACTTTTGCGGTGGTTGATGCCAGCCTGGCCAACAAAAAAAAAAAAAAAACGAAGCCAAACGCAATCCGTTTGGCAACGTATGCAGTCATCTGGGTCGAAGCATTTGGGACGAAAAAAACTCATTCGTAATCAAATGCAAATTTTTGGCAAAAGAAAAGTGCTCACAGTTGCCAAGGCTGGACAAATTTGTGTGGCCATAAATTGTGAAACAGCTGCAGCCATGTTCTAGACGTAAAACTTTTGCATTAACCAAACCAAACCAAACACACAAATAAGTTAATATAATAGATTGGTAACTGAAATAGTCGCACGCACCTTGACATTATTCACTGGGAGCCAGTTGGAGTTGATGCCGCTCTGCTCCTTGAACTTTCCCTCAAATGTGTCGGCAATGTTCTGCGGATAACAAAATTAAAGAAAGAGAGAGAGATATTAATATATATATATATATATATATATTTATATATAGATTGTAAGATAGATTGAAGTTTAAGGATGCCGAAGTAATTGTGCACTCACCTGCAAGGCGAAAGCACAAACCGCTGAGCCGGGAATTGAATTTGCTGGCGTATTAAAAACGCCATAAATCAATTTGGAGCTCATGGAGCCGTACTGTCCCTCGACGAGATTGCTGGCCGATTCTGTGAACAAAATATATATGTATAATGTGAAACAGAGTCATAGCAACCTTTGGCCCCAAAAACACTTACGTATCTCATTAAAGTAGAACGGATAGTCGCCGGGTATGGAGCAATTCAGGCGGGACTTGAGGAACGATGTCCAACGATTGCGGAAACGATGCGGGCCGCCCTTATCCCATTTGCAGACGCGTGCAACGCGCGAATAAATCGCCTGAAATGGTATTTAAGATAAATATGAATAGAGCAGCAGGCAGGTGGACAGATGGAGCTAATCAGCCTATTGATGTGGTTGCAGACCAAATTGAATGCCAACAAACGATGGCAAATAAACAAATAGCTGACTAAATCCAAATACCGATAAAGCTCGTGTTTGGCCAATGCCCAAGTCCGGCAAACCGGAACAGTCTCCATGTCCATGTACAGCAAATACAAACAAAAATGGCGGCAATGGAGTCACTTCAGCTGCTATATCTCTCTCTCTTTCACTCTTTATCCCGCTTTATCCGATTATAGCCACATGTATTTGTTGTAAATAGAAATTGTCCATTTTTTGCTCTGGGCTTTTGCCAGCATATTCAAATTTTTATTTTCACAACAATTCAATGCGATGCGATGGGATTCGATTCGTTTCACTCACCTTGCCACAATTGATGAATTCCACAGCCGTCTCCCGAAAGAAGAAATACACGAAATCTCCCTGCGTGAAAGAGCTCACAAAATTTGGCGCTGTGCATGAATAGAAAAAAAACAAGATTGAGTATAAAGTTGAACACATAAAAAAAACAAACAAAACAACAAAAAGTTATGTCATCATTTTCATTTATAGTTTTAGCAGTAAATAATTTATAGTTCAATATTTTGATGCGCAAATCCATGCTCAAATTTATGTGCGACTCGTGCCGATGACAAAACATTCGATTGGCAGCTACGCATATCGAATGGCATCCTTAGGCATTAAATTTATGCGTAGAACATGATTCAGGGATTTGAAATGACACACAAAGGCATAACAAATAATTTTTGCTGAATATGAAGAGTTTGCCAGACTTTATATGGCTATGTAAAATTGTAAAATATTACATAAATAAATATAAATTTTATTTTTTATGATTTTAAAGCAGCTCAGATTTTGTCATCGACATCAGCTTTCAGTTCAGTTGCTTGAAATAACACTTTGCGAAGCTGCATCAAATATTCAGGACTTGCCAGAGCGTTTAAGAGGACATCTCAAAAATATTAATGGACAGTTAACTGGCAGTTGGACAGTCAATGCTGTTAAGTCGATTCAGTTAATGAACGACTGCCATGTGAAAATCGAAACCGTAAACACTTGAAATATGCAAATGGGGACCGCATGGAATATGATGTCCATGTCCTGTTTGCTGGACGATGTGAGTCAGAGAAACACAATGAGACTTAATTCAATTCGAGTGGCGAGCATTTCGCTAATATTGAAAGCAGAAGCAGAACCACAATAACAACAAAAGCAACATCAACAACAATAACAACAATCATCATAACAGAGTCGACATTTTCAATTATCAGAAGTGGTTGTGGCAAGCTGTCAATGGGGGGGGGGGGGGGGATGAGTATGTCTGTGAGGGGAGGGTGGGCTGTGTAAACAACTTACCATTGAGACTGAGGCTATCATATTGTTCCGTCTGTAGAGGCTCACGATAGATAATCGGATCACTCCCACTGAAATCGGCCACTGTGCCTGAATATAATTCGTTGTCTGCAAAAAAAAAAAGAAAGAGAAAAATGGAATTGAAAGTTAGATTGTTTTGTTAAGTGGACAAATATTTATAAAGTCTTGAAAATAAAAACAGCCGAGAAATCATAAGTAATTTACAAAAACAATGTTAAAAGCATTTGATCAATTATAAATTTCATTTTAATAAGATTCATTTTTATCAACTTTAACTTTTAAAGAGCTCACAAGAAATTCTGAATTTAAGTCAATTTCTTTTGCCCTTCTTTCAAAATATTTGCAATAATGAGAATAACAAATAAAATCAACACACAATTTACAGCAGCACATAAATTGCAACTTTAACTTGTTAGGCATAATCCAAGTAAAATTACTATCCAGTTTTGGGGCCCATTTGTAATAAAAATACGAGCCAAAAATGGCGACAATAAATGTCAATTACGCGTCGCATTTTATTAAGTGTAAATGTTGTTTTTCATGTGCAAATTTGTAGCACACATTTGCAAAGCAATAAACTTTTATTTAATGTGCTCAACGAAATATTTCTTTTAAAATATGCAAAAGCCACGAAACACAAATTACTTATTACAAAGCAATTTGTTTTTGCCCAATAAAAACAATAAAATTTTAATCAATTGTTGCTTTGCGTGTGTACATGTGTGTGTGTGTGTGGCAGACACATACGCATTTTTGAGTAAAATTTAATTAAGTTAAATGACACAACACAAAAATAAAAACCAGAGCAGCATCAACAGCAAAACTTTTGACATGTCTCCGGTGACATTGAATTGCCCTGCGGCTGTGAGGCACAGTAAAAATGTACTTCTGTTCCCCACCCAATACTCTTCCCGTAGGCAGCTTTCTTTCGCTCCGCCCAGACGTAAGATAAATGATTTATTTCTTCCCCAACTTTTTACTGGCAGAATTGCCTGCTGCCCGCTGTCTGCTGTCTGCCGTCTGCTGCTGCTGCTGCTGCTGCCTACTGGCTTTGGCATTGTCAAACTTCAATTCTACGACTAAAAGAAATATGGAAAAAAATAAAGTAAAAACAACAGCAAATACAAAAGCAGCAAAAGCAAAAGCAACAGAAGCAGTAACAACATTAACAACAGCAGCAGCAGCAGCAGCAACAACAAGTTGAACGCTCAGCCGGAAATGCCTAGCAAGCTGGCAACGTTGCCCGTTTATTGTCTGGCCGGAAATGGTTTTGCCTTTGGTTGAAAACAGCAGCCACATCTCCCCTCTTCCTCTATCTCTTCCTCTATATCTCTCTCTCTTCCCACCCTCTCGAAATCGCTCCGTCTGTGCCCGATGAAGCTCATTGCCAGCCGGCGGCTCAATGACAGAATCGATTTGCTGTGTTGGCTTTGTGCGCTGCCTGCAGGCGCTTTTGGCCAAAAGTTCGAGAGTAACAGCCCAGCACAGCAAGCCAAATGTCGCATTATCAACGTTGCATCTACACGCAAACGGAAAATGTAAAACAGCCCGAGAAAATTAAAGATGGACGACAAAAAAAAAATAAACAAAAAAATCTTGCAGCAGTCCTTAAATATTTTTGTAAAAGACGCTGTCAGAGGACATTTTTTCTCATTGCTACTCATCAAAAGTAATTTCAGTAACATCCCCCCATCCACTTAATATTTTGTGTAATTACCAAAGAACACAAACAACACACACGCACACACATACACACCCAAAAAGCTTACAGTGGAAAAATATATAATGAAAAGTTTGACAATATTTTATCTTTTTAATTTATCTGCTGTTGGGCAAACATAAGCAAATAAAAACAACTTTCTTATTATTTTAAATTAGAATTCGGTTTGCCAAGCAACTTGGCTATTTTCGCAGCGCAGATCAACATCCTCGATAGTATAGTGGTTAGTATCCCCGCCTGTCACGCGGGAGACCGGGGTTCAATTCCCCGTCGGGGAGAGATGTTAAAATCTTTTTTTTAATATCTGCGCATAAAAGTTACAACAAATTCTGTTCTCAAAGACAATTTAATTAAGAACAAAATTATTTTTATGCAACTTAAGAGGTCATTTGGTAGTACTGAAATTACCCATGTTTTCCCCATAGATCGTTTTTAGATAGATATAAATATATAGCAAGATAGATATAAATATATATATATGCATATATATATATTTATAATCATTATTGTCTGTTAGTAATAGTATAAAATATATGAATTTATAGAAAAAAAATGATTGACGAACCGTCTCCCCGACGGGGAATTGAACCCCGGTCTCCCGCGTGACAGGCGGGGATACTGACCACTATACTATCGAGGATGTTGAACGAATTTTGCCACAACAGAAACATGTTTCTAACGCTGTTTAAAATGTGGCATGTTAATTAATATTAAGAAACTGAATAAATGTTAATTATAAATAGTTTAGGTAAAATCTATTTTTATATGAAATTATGTCAACTTATCTAATCTCACATTCCGTCTAAGGTAAAAAGTTGGAATGTTCTACTGTTTATCTAATCTCAATAAACAGAATGTTTTAATCTTATACGCATTAAATGTTGCACCTGGCTAAAAACTGAAAATCAATTGAACAATTTTCGATAAGCCTGAGCCCATCAAATATCGCTAAGAGCACCGCAAATTGATAGGCAATTGTCATAGATAGAAAAAAAAAATAAATAGCGGTTACTTGATTCTCCTGGACACATACATAAATGTCGCTAACTGTTCAACAATTTATGCAAAACAGTGAAAATTACGTAAATATTGAAGAAAAAAAAACCGTACATGTATTTTATGCGTGCATTATAATTTCATGTTAATTCGCGTGCACACGCAGCCAGAGCAGGTTAACGGGGGGGCAGACGTGAGATGAGGAATTGCGGATTGTAGATTGAAGGGTGTGAAATCTGTGCGGTATATCGATCAAATTTACAACAGCAGCTCTCACGCACGTCACGCAGCCACGTGTACACACGAAATGAGTGTGTGTGTGTGTGTGTGGGGAGGGGGGGGGGTGGTTCTTGTGGCACTCAAAAGTGAATATCAAATTTGAATTACGTGACAAGAACGAGCCAAATGAAAATGTCCAAAGCAAACTAAAAACGCAACACAAATCCAAATGCGACTCGACAGCTTTGCAACAACAACAACAACAACAAAAGCAACAAAAGCACGTCAGCCACATTAAAAATGTCGTCTGGTACAAATTAATTTTGCCATTCGCCCAGCCTTTTCCTCTCCCCAGGCGACCATAACGTGCCCGAATACGCCACAAACCATCAAACAGGGGGGGGAGGGGGGGCGACTGTTTAAATTAAGAGGCTGTAAAAGTCACGCGGTGAGTGAAAAGTAAAAGCGTTCGCCGTTTGCTGGCAAACGAATTTTCCATTCGTGGTGGCGATAAATAACGAATGCTAATTTTCTATCGCGGATGCTGCACCCGACCGATTGGCTTGGCATGGGAATGGGCCAGGTGAACCTAACGGCCAATAAAAACATTTGCTAAATATGCGCAAGGGGACGGATTGTGGCGCCTCCTGGCGGATTTGCCAAGTCATCGCTTTAAGCTGTGCTCACAGCTTAAAGTTTTGTCATTTAACTTTTAGAAAATAGCTAGAAAATGCAAATTATAAAAATTTAAATGATCCATAACAATGGGGAGCTAAAAGAAAAACACCAATTCTCGTGGCTGAGTAACCCGTAATATAAAGATTTTCATCATATTGCGAACAATTTCCGTTTCATTTAAATTTTTAAATTAAATATAGAATTTAAATTGGGGATTTTATATTGGCTGGTTTAAAGTTGCGCCCACTTAAGCTGATGAGTTTTTAGCAAACAGAGGTTGTGTAATAAATATTAATTATATTATGCACAATTAAACATAATATTAATTAAATAATAAACAGTTTTGCACATCAAAAACATATCCATCAAAAAGACTACGAAAAAAAGTCGAAAACTTTTGAAGAACTTTATTTTCTGTATGCCCAAAATTTGTTGAATGAGAAGCTTATTATACATATATATATATAAATATATTTATATTTGTTGTGAATTCTGAAGAAATTTTGAAAGTAGTTTAAAAATAATTATTTTTTTTTACCTTGACAACACCTGTTTCTTATTATGCTAATTTACACATTCTTTAAAAAGCTTTGCATTCCTAGCAAGAAAGGAAGTCGGCTCGTCTCCGCTGCGTTGCAGGGCGTTCAGGTCAAAGGGTAATATGCAAAATTTATGAATCGCAGGTAATTAACAATGGAAATGCAATTTACATCGCGACCAGAGTTGCCATTGTTGTCATCGTTGCTCCTTGTTTTTGTTGCTCGCCAGTGCTAGCTAACGAGGCGCACAATAAACATGGACCCGCCTACCCACTCACCTCCCCACTACCAAGTCACTCTTGTAACTCTGGCACTTCCATTGCCGCTTGTCACAACATCGACAAAACATGAAAAGTTCTTCTGCTCTCTCTCTGCCTCTCTTTCGCTATCTCTATCTCCCTCACTCTTTAGTCTATTGCTGTTGCGCTTGTCTGCTTTGGCTTGCATCTAATTGGTTTTTTTCGCTTTACCCTGTACAGATTGTATGCTCAAAGCTGTACAATGCAATAAAGAGAATATATTAATTCCTGATTAGCTTTAGCTCTAGACGTCAAACAAATGAGCAAATACGTATTCAGTTGCATTCATAGGGCTTGAAAGGACAATTTTTATACATTTTTTCTACTATTTAAATTTCATTTGTATTTGAAAAAATATATAGTTTTGCATGTGTTTTTTAATACAGTGCTGCCCACAGGGTATCGTTCCGTCTAGCATTGTTAATTAAATAAGTTTTGCTGGTTTCTTGTCGCCATTGTTTCGTGCAGCGCCGTTTGCTTTTATTGTTTGCTCATTACCTGACGACGAGGACAAGCAGGCAGCAGTACCGTTAACCAGAACTCGTTATCGTACCGTTTTGGGTGGTCGTACAACGGTACCGCAATCATGCCCGTACACACAGCAGAGCAGAGCAGAGCACAATTGCCAGCGTTGCCACCTTGTCCGCATTGCAGCAGTTGCAGAGCTTAACTCATTTTTAAATGACAATCTAGCGTGCAAAAATTATGCACAGCAATAGCAGCATGCCCTTTTCCCCTGCCCCGCAGCTATCCCTCTCTCTCTTTCTCTCTTTTTCTCTTTGTCTTTGAGCTTTGAGAAACGTATTTCTTGTGCAAATATTTGACCTGCTTTGTCGGCCGTGTGCTTGTGTGTGTGTGTGTGTGTGTGGTTGACAGGTTCGATAAACTCTTCAAGTGATTTAATCGATTTTCACAACAGCAACAACGGAAAATGTTCTTTAAAGCGATTTGTGTAAGTCGCAGCGAAGCTCATCGCGTTGACTGCGGCAATTTGCATGTTTTACCATGCAGCAGACACACACACACACACAAACGCACACAGACACACGCTAATACATAAATTACACACATTTTCAATGACAGTCAGGCGAGTGTTTGAGCACGCGTAACTTTATTACATGCCAACGGAACAACGGAACTAGCGGAACCAAAAAACCTGAACCATAAACCAAAAAAACAGCACCAGAATCCTGTAACAACAGAGGTTAGCCCAGGATATTGTTGGGTTTGTTTAACGCTTTAAATATTTTATGCAAACATATTTTTTGGACAGGTTCACTTTTGGGTTGCCTTTTTGGCGGGATGGTCGGTTGTTTGGCCTATGCCACTTTAATTACAAGCTGCGTGTGTGTGTGTGTGTGTGAGGCCGTTAGTTAAATAGCTCGTTTAGAAATAATTATATGCGCAACTACACACATACACACACACACACACACACAGCGTCTGACATAAGTGCATTACACGTACATCGGCTATTAAATAGTGGATGGCCCTGCAATTACTTCATTTATGGTGGTTTCTCAGCTTGTTTCAAAAGCACTCAAAGGCTTTTAATGGACACAAACAGAGATAATAATATAGACGAATCGTTATTGCCACGTTTAGAATAATTAAATTAACAACCTTATGAAAATCTATTACAATCGTAGCACAGCTTTATCATTCGATGCTAAATTTGCATATTTTATTATAAAATTAGTAAAAGAAGATTTGAGTCTTTTGCAAAAGTTTTTACCAACTATATTGAAACGTAATTTAAACTTTTTCCTCATACTGTTGAATCCACTTTCCGCTACTTCATAATTTCCCCTACTCAATTTTATTATCTCACTTTTATCTACACGTAGCAAACCCTTAAAATCAGATTCTTATATTTGTTATATTTTATATGGCATTTGCGATTATAAGGTTCACTGGTTCAGTTTGATTTATTCAATGTGCTACAAAAACTGAATCCTTGTCAAAACTCAGGTCTGCATCCTTTATCATGTGTCCCACCATCTAAGCCACGTCGAAAACTGCACCCATCCAAATTATCGCACCACACAACAACAATGCCACAATCCTTTTGTCAAGAGAGATTTGGTTTCCACTGGCATTCGGGATAAATATGTTGGCGCAATTTGTTTAACGATTTTGCATGCACGGCTGGCTCTGATTCTGTGCTTGGGTTTCTCTTTGGCTTAAACCAAGTCTAATTAATCTCAAATAAACCAACACATGTGTGAAACATTTGTGTGTGTGTGTGTGTGTGTGTGTGTGTTAGTGTGTGTGGGTATTACAATTACAAAAATTGAGCCCGTGTGGCTGCCATAGTTTGCAGGCCAAAAAGCTTTAAGCCTCATATATTTTATGAAGGCTTTAACTATTTGACTGGCACAAGGCCAAAACCAAGGTTCATATTTGGTTTTATCATATTTTAGCTCTAATTACATTTCACTTTGACGGCGATAAAAATGTGCAGCCAAGTTGGCCAAAAACAGGAATAATCAAAAACGCAGCAAAAGCAGCAGCAGCAGCAGCAGCAGCTGCCACAGCTCTCGTTGTGGCCGAGAATTAGATTCAACTTTTGGCAACATGTCTTCTGTGCCGCATAATTAGCCGACCCCAGTGGAGGATTGCCATTCCAACTTTTATTATGCTGCTGCTGCTGCTGCTGCTGCTGCAGCTTTTCTTTGGCTTATTGTTTGGGATTTCCTTGGCAATTTCTTTTGCTGCTCGTTTTGCTCAGATTTTGCAAATTATGCAATTAGCTTAATTTGTTTTTTATTGGCTCACCGCAATTATCAGCTGTTGGCTTTTTGTGCGAAAATCTGTTTCAGTTTTTGCGACATTCACCCACTGAAATCGTCCTCCACTTGTCGGCACTGCAGCTGCCCATACATATATATATAAATGTATATATATGTATGTATGTTTATATCTGTATCTGCATCTGTGCTGGCTTGCGTTTTGCTTAGAAATGATCAAATTAAAAGTTAATGTCTTGGCTCGCCATTACGGAGCATAAAACAAATGCTTTCGGATTTTCATCTAATGGCCAATGTTTTGTAGCTTATGCAATGAAAATGAATTTCGGCTTTTTGGGTTTCGGCTTGGCAAGCGTCGCAAAGGGAAAATATCTGCATACATAAATATTTTGTTGTTACTATCAAAATTCAAATGAATTTATTTTCCAGTTTGAGAGAAAACCATCATCGATGTTGCTGCGAATTTGCAAAGAATTTAATACTTGAAAAACTTTATGTTTCTTAAGAATGCCGTGCTGTCAATTTGCATTTAGATGTACAACATTTATGCTGCTCCAAAAGACTGTTTAAGTGGTCCTTTCTTGAAATTAAATTAATTGAAATAATCAAAAACCTGAAAAGCCTCTTTAAAATACAAACTTTTTTGCATTTACCAGCTGAAATGCATAATTAAAGTTGAAAATTATAAGTTTTTGCAGTGAGAGAAGAGAGCCCACAAATCCTGCCACTCATACTTGCCACTCTTTTGTGGGTGGCCAGACAAATGATATGGCATCTAAAGCAACCCTGGAGTAAGTCGCTCGGTCGGTTTGCGGTCCCATAAACAAATGACTCCACTTACCCAAAGCAGAGCTTATGCCACTCATTTATTTTGAAATCATTCTGTTTGTTTATCATTAGGCCCGCCAAATTGTGGAGCTAGACCCACCCCGGTTACCAACATCCTGCGCAAAAGCCAACAGCCAACAGCAACAAAAAAAAAAAAGGCAACACTTTTTACCTTTCTAGTCAATGGGTTGGGTTTGGTGCTGCTGCTGTGTTCCTTGGAAACATCAACTGGTTTATGGCGCACAGTTTGATGCTCATTAAGGTTAAGTCTGAGCAAAACAACCCTTGGAGCAGCTTTGGCACCCACTTGACGCCAAAGCACCGCCCATTAAACCACCCAAAATACTCTAAAAAAAAAAAAAAAAAAATGTAATAAGTAAAAGCAGGAAAAATGTGCAACATTAAAAGTTGAGCAACTTGTTTACGCGACAGTTGTGGCTCTGTGTGTTGTTCCAGTTCCCCCCCTTAAAGGGGGGTCCCCTGTGCCAACTCTTCAAGACACATACACCAAATTTTGTAGCATATATGACGGTATTTATAGTGTGCCCCGTTGCCTTGATGGAGGCGCCTGCCAGACTCGCTTAGCTGTTTCCTATTTGCCATTTCATAAATTATGAATAATTCTCTTACATAGTTTTCGATATGGCTCTCTCCTCCCCTCTACCGTTCATCGACAAAAAAAAAAAAAATAATAATAATAGAAATAAGAAGCTGGAAATAAGTTAACCTTTTGCTGTTGTTGCTGAGTTTGCAAGGATTTGCCTTCGGGGTGAGTGACCCAAAAGTTTTGGGTCTGCTGCCATCTCCTCAATCAGTTGACATGCTGAAGGTTATTGTGTTAGATAATTTATATGTTTCTGTTGTCTTACAGTTGAGGGGCTTACAAAACGCTTAGATTAATGCGATAAGCACCCAAGTGTGCATAATATGAAACACAATTTACATCATACATCATCCGATGGATGATTACGAATTCAATGAGAGTCCAACTTTCACTCATCTGCGGTAAAACTGAGCAACTTTATCGTTATAATTGAACTTATATTCAGATTTCTTGAACTGATATCTTGTGTGGTAATAATATCTTTTATTCTATTATGACTATGTGAAAAGTTTAAATTATATTTGCATAACCTTGTAGTGTCAATCGATAAATAATAAAACTCTGCACGAATTCTGGAAATGAACGTTGAATGTTGAAGTAAACTGAATCAGGTCACAATATAAATTTGATTTCGGTGGCAATTTAAATTCAATTAAAAGCAATCGTTGGCAACGAACCAAATACATAAATAGTTTTCACAGTAAAAGTAAAAAATACTGATGGAATTGGAATATGATACTATGTGAACTTGCTCCGACGATAGAAAAAACTAATCCCGATAGAAATTGCCCTCACTCAATTAGCATGACAAATTGAATCGAATGGAAATGTGAATCAATCGATAAAAAAAAAGAAAGAATATAAAAAAAAATGAGAAAATTAACTAGTTTTCAGTTGGACTTTTATTGCTTGGCTGCCCGAGTGTGTTGCCATATAACACTTTGCCAATTAGCTCGACAAGCAGATGAATCGTGAGAGATTTAGAATATCCTTTTAGCTGGCACATCCTTGTTATTGCTGCTTTAACTGTCCTCCTGGCAGCTGAGTGATGTGTGTGCGATGTGCTTGTGCTTTTTTGGTAACGGCGAGACCATAACATAATTCAGATGCCAAGACCAGGATAATAATACTGGGCGAGTTTTTGGGGTATGGGTTTGGCTGAGTCCTTGTGTGAGTTGCTGTGTTGTTATTTACTCGAGTTTTAGTGTTAAAAATATGAGCCAAAGCAAACATAAAGCTGCCTGCTGCGTCGCCTTTCTAAACATACTATAAATTACAAGACGCACTGACATTTACACACATCCACACACACACACACACACACCCACATACACAACGCACATCCTGTTGAAACAATGGTCTATGTGGCTGCAGAGGCGGGGAGCGGGTGTGCCGGGTAGGAAGCTGCCACGGCAGCAGTAGACACGTTTCTTGAGCCTTCTGCGTGTGGCTTCCTTCCGTGCGACCTTCCTTCCTGTATGCACAGGACCAACACCAGTACGAGCACCACGTCCATGACCAGGTTCAGCTCCTAGCAGCCACCAGGACTTGTTAATCCGTGTTGCCCCTATCCCCCCCCCCCCTCTACCACCCGCTCGACTCGTGTTTGCTTTACAGCTTACGCTTTTAATGCCCGCTTCTTCGACATATGTAAAGCTGAGAGCCATTGCTCAAAGCGTTCCTTTCTTTGGCAGTGAATGTCCTTTTTGAATGCTCATCTGTGCTCGTACTGAGCCCGCTTGTGCCTATGATTCATTGAGACATTCGTCTGTAGTTACTGTTGCCCCCGGTCACAGTAACAAATGTTTGCCAACCTCTTAAGCCCATCTAAGTTTACGCAGCGAACATAATTAGCCACAAAATTACAAAGGGATGCAAGTTCCCTAAGAAGTTGCCACGCAACGGCAATAAAACCAGGCTTAAGGAACATATAAAAGACAAGAGATAATATTGAAACTTTATCAATTTAATATCTATCCCAAAACAAATATATTATCAAGCATTTTAAGCTCACATTAATTATTAGTATTATTACATCTATTTTAAAATTCCCAAACGAATATTTTCACTACTTAATCTTAGGAATTATTCAACAGGAAACAAAAGAAATCTTATAGCAAAAAACGAATTCTTTCTGACCCATCTTTTGAATAGCAATAAAGAAAAACAGCGATTCACTTGGAGAATGACACGATTTAATTACGGTTTTAAGTCTATTGTTTAACTATTAGTTCCTAAGCAAATTTTAGCTCGAATTAAGCTTGAACTTGTCAAATGAAATTGTTTTCGTTGTTGTTTATTGCTGCTGTGCTCATTTCAGGAGCTAATTGTTCTTGTTAATGTTTTTGCTTCAAATTAAAAGAACAAATGAAAAGAGAGGTAAATAAATATATACACGAATATATATATATATATATATTTTTATATATATGTATGTGTTTTGTACAATGAAAGGATTGCGGGGAGTGTAGGCAGGTGGCGGAAGAGCCATTTGTGCATTGTCCGTAAAAAGGGTCACAATCTGTGCTTATTTTTGTCCTTTCTTTTTTGCACTCATTTCGTTTTATTTGTTTTCTCCTTTTTTCCGCCATTTTGTTTATTGTTTTTAGACTTTGTTGTCGAGTATATATATTTTACTGCAGCCGCTTTTGACTTTTTTTTCTACCACTTTCCAGTGGTTATTGTGTGTGTAGGCTTGTGTTATATGTACATATATATATACGTTTGTATGTGTTTTCCTTTTATACCCTATCACAATGGCATTTTAAATATGCCTTGAAGCTTAACACGAATTGAATTTTCCAGCTGAGAAAGTATATAAATATATATCTGACTTATATACTAATTTCTCAGTTGTTAGATTAGATATATCTTATATGGTTGGACTATTCGTCACATCACCTTAAATATCTGTCAGAAACAAAGTAAATTAAAATACTTCAAATATCGCTGAATTTAAGAATAAATCACATTTTTCATATATAATTTTAAATCACATGCATTTATTTACAATTTTGTTCATTATGCATAAAATGGCACACATATAAAATAAACAAGAAATTTGCAATTGGCATTATTCATTGCAAAACTAAAATATGTGTTTTCGTTACCCGCATAATTTTTTGGATTGTGCTGGTTGCCTCTTTATTATTGGTAAGCGACACATATTTGTGAGACCACTGAGATTATAAGCGTTAATCATTAATTAATCAAATAAACACGCATTGTTTAATTATAAAATTAATTAGAATTTAACCATAAGAGCTCAAATTAAACTCAAACTGCACATTTGGTTCACATATTATCAGTATCATTCGTCCAAATCATAAGAAGTTTTAGTGCGCCGGAAATTTAACTTTTAAAAATTTAAAATTAATAATTGCTTTCCCATTATTACTTACTTAGCTCGACTCAAGATATCTTACTTGAATGGGAATTACAAAGGCTTTAAAAAACAGTTTACTTTATCTATTTTAACTAAAATTCTACAGTTTTCTTAGATAAAAATCTAAAAGGCGAACTATTAATTCAAATAGTAATCATAGAAATAATGAGTATTTCCTGTTTAATTTTTAAAATTGATATCTATGGTTCGGAAGGGTATTCAATCGTCGGCGTAGCTAAGCTGCTCTTGTCTTATATGCTTTTACTGAGCACAGTTAGACGGTCGTTTAAACTCTGGGCTCTTAGCAGATTTCACTCGCAGAAGTCGCTTTTGTTGCTGTTTCTTTTTTACCGTTCGCTTTGCATTGCACCCGCATTGTCCTTCAGGCTCTGTGTGTGTGTGTGTGTGTGTGTGCGAGTGTGTTTTGTTTGTGTGTGTTTGTGCCTTGTCTCTGGTTTGCAGATAAAGCGCAATTTGCTTTCTTCTGGTCATTCGCTTAAGCCAATTTAAATTGGCTAAAATAAATTAGCTGTGTTTTACTTTTAACGAGTCAGGACATAAATAAAAACAGAACAAAAAATGTAAATACTCAACAAAAAGTACTTTAAGCCAAATGTTGAGGAAAAATTAAGCTTAATAAATATATAATCAGGACTTCAGGATTTCAGCTACTTAATCTTATGGCCCTTGACGATCTTAAGTCCCTCGGAATTAAATTAGCTGTTTTGGCAAGCGGCTTACAACATCCTCGATAGTATAGTGGTCAGTATCCCCGCCTGTCACGCGGGAGACCGGGGTTCAATTCCCCGTCGGGGAGATGCTTAGTCATATTTTTTTTGTTTCTCATCATAATCAACGAATACAATAAATATATATATTCATTATGGTTGTAGACTACATTTGAAAAGTATACTTTTAGGAGGCGACCATTTAATTCAATCTAGAAAGATTATATTTTGCTGTCTTCAAAAAGTATACTACAAAAAAAAAATCTTATTGGAATAATAATGTAATAATCCTGTATGTCTTAATTCTGTATAAAGTTATTAATAAAATGATTAATAAAATTGATTAACTTAAATGTTATTAATTATAACAAAGTTATCGTCATAAGAACAAATAAAAAAAAACCAAAAAAAAAAAGACAGAATCGTCTCCCCGACGGGGAATTGAACCCCGGTCTCCCGCGTGACAGGCGGGGATACTGACCACTATACTATCGAGGACGTTGGTTCTTGTTTACCAAACTGCACTGTTATATCCATTCAAATATAATTCTAATGTGCGATCACAAAAAATGAATAGCCCTAAAACGATATCACAAATTCTGCACATGTATTTATTGATTAGCAAGAAAATAGCACAGTTTCTAGTAGAATTCTGGTTAATTTGAGTGCGAAGTAAAATTTTATAGTTTTATTTAAAGTCATAAATGTATTCGATAACCATTTAATTCCTGACGAAGAACTTCCAATGTTATTTCTTATATTTATAAGATATACATTAATATGCATATGCATTAAATAATATGCAGCTATTTAAGAAGTATTACTAAAAAATAAAGAAGAACTAAGTCTCTCCCCGACGGGGAATTGAACCCCGGTCTCCCGCGTGACAGGCGGGGATACTAACCACTATACTATCGAGGACTTGCGAGCTGCTCGCCAAACTACAAAATTCGAACTATTCAATTAATTTTCTAACAGTGATCCTAAAATATGTCCGAGGATGTTCTACTGCTTTTGTAAGAAATATAAAAAGCGCTATTTTGCTATGGGCTTTATGAAATTAATGTATATATTCTGTTTTGTATATTTTATAGAAAATTAGTATGTAGATAAAAATTCCAATTTATATATTATTTTTTTATTGAAAAACATAAATATATTCTAAATATGTACCTACACATATTCAATTGATATATTTTAAACATATTTTGTAGAAGAAATTTACATACATATATATTATCTCTTTTATATCTATTCTATAAGGTACACATATATATATATATTCTATTTAAAAAAAATGTATATAAATATATATTTATTTATACATTACATATTTTATATTTTGAAGATAAAAAGTGTATATATATATAAATTCCCTTTTCTGTATTTAATAGAGAAAAAGTATACATATATATATATATTATATTTTCTGTAGACCTGTTCTATAAGGTATATATATATTTATATATAATTTCTTAGATTTGTACACAAAAAAATAGAGAAGACACAAACCAAGTTTGTGTAATTCCTCCCCGACGGGGAATTTAACCCCGGTCTCCCGCGTGACAGGCGGGGATACTAACCACTATACTATCGAGGATGTTATATGGGGCTTGGCAAACTGCCTACATTTTGCTAAACGAGTTCTGATTCTAATTCTGATCGCATTAAGTAGAACAATCAAACTGCAGGTTTTGTTCTGCTTGGTCTGTTGTTCTTTCCGTGCTCATTTAGCAAAAGTTAATGAGTTCTGTAGCAACACAGACACAAATACAAACAAATACACACAAAGCCACACACTTACACACACACACACATAAGGATTCTCCGACACACACACACACTTACAAGCGTTGCAAAATCATGTATTTAACTGCTGCGAGCGTTGGCCCAGTTTTCACAAACATGCCCCCCTTCAAACCCTTCCCCGACCAATCAACAAAACACAACACTCACACAGAAAACGAGTCAACTCCACCTGCCTGCCCCCACCACGTCCCTTGCCACATTTCCCATTCCACAGCAGATTGTTTACTATTTGTTGTTGCTGTCGTTTTTTATATACTGCTGCTGCTGATGCTGCTGCTTCATTTTGATTGTTTTTTTTTATATGTTTTTTTTTTTTAGCTCTTGCTGTTCATTGATATGCAGCTAGGGCCACGCCCATGTGAGGAACGCCTACATGTTATCCCTACGAGGAGCATTTGCATGCAACTTGTTCCCTCCGCTGTTGCTGTTGCTGTTGCTGTTACTTTTATCGGAATCGGAATGGCTTTAAACTTTGCCTCACTTATTGTTTTTTCCTCTTGGGAGCGCAACGAATTGCAATTAAAAACGAAAACAAAACAAAATTAATGCGATTTGCTTGAATGTTTGTTTTTAACTGTAAAACGAATGCAAGCAATTATTTATTGCACCATTTTATCATATAAATTGTTCCCCCCTCCTATACTCAAAAGCAGCAAAAAAGTTCTTACGAGAAACATTTGAAAAAAAACGAGAACCGACTACAAAATACTCTGATAATTTATGTATCGCCAGGAATCGTTTCATAGTAATATATCTTCAAAGTATGATTAGTCCATTGCTGGAGATAAAAACTATTACTTTTTAGGAAGCTGGCAATAATCAATTTTAAATTTTGAGACTCCAGCTTCCACATTGAATGAGATATATTAGTTTTGGGATCAGAGTAAGCGGAGCCATGCAAAATTTTTTATCGAATATCACAAAAAAACCAACCGGAATTCTAGTTTGGTTATTCTATTATTAATTATTGTGAAACAAATGCAGATTTTATCTGTTTGTAAATATTGATAATATCGATTTCTGTTTCAAATTTCAAGTCTCTACTTTTACAGGTGTCGAAATAAAAGCTACTAAATTCAATCAATTAGACACATTATTGAAACATGTTTAAATTATTTAAAATTTCAATCGACAGATGTAAACACAATATGTATGCGTGTATATATATATATATATGTATATATATTTATATATATATACAATTTATGTGTATTTATGTAAATGAAATGTAAACTGATTTGCCAATTTCTAAATGTAAAATTTTAAATTTGAATTTACGTTTGAATTTATGTTTGGGAATATTATTTCTACTCAATCGCTTTTGGTGGCATGTTGCAAAAAAAAAAAAAAGGCCAAGTTGCTGCGTGCCACAACGCGCATACAAATCCTATTTTAGCTCATATGCAAATGAGATAAGGCGCCATATTCCCACCTCGGCTTCAGTTCAACGAGTCGAGCTTTAATATGTCCAAAAATTGTAACGTGGCTTAAATTGAACCAATTTTGTATGCGTTCATTTTGTTGTTGTTGTTTTGGGGCACAATATGCAAACGATGTCCATGTCCTTGAACGGCAGCAGCCAACGGGCTACTGGCACTTGACATTTTTGGACAGCGTCCTCCTCTTCCGTTGCCGTCCCCCGTCAACGTTTAATCGCGTCTGTGCATTTGCTTGGAAAAGTCTAAAATTGAACGCAAGTGATGGCAATTTGTACGCTTCGTCGGTGGCTGTCCTGCAACTGGGGGGGGGGGGGGGGGCTGAAGGGTTTTTTTTTTGCAGCGGGGCGGGTAGGCGTGCACAGTGAAGCTTGGTTGTGCCGAAATTAATATGCGTCGGCTTTGAAGCGGGCAAAAGTATTTGCCAGGGGATTTACCCAATGCCCTTGCCCCCCCACCCCCTTTTTCTCTATCCTTTTGCAGTTTGTTCGCTTTTTGCTGCCGCTGCTGCTGACTTTTCTGCGCTTTTCCAGGCGGAAGCATCAGCTCGTGATTAATGTGGCAAATGCGCACTTATAAATTATTTATTACTATTGTTCCCATTGTTTTTTTTTTTTTGGGGCGTGCAAGAATCGGCAAGTCGCTTTAGTCATATTTTCGAGTGCCGCCAACAAACATTCTCCATTGCCCAGCCATAAAATACCCGCAGATATATATTTTAATAGGTATAATTAATATTCAGCTCACCAAATATCAAAAATGGGCTTTGCTGACCCGCATAGCTGCCGGGGATCTATTTTAAATGCTCAAGTCAAAATTTTCGATATGTTCTGGTTTCATAAAATGTCCTGAAATGTCCCTAATACATTAATATAAGTGCAGCCCAATTATAACTTTTCATTAATATTAAGTTTTTTAATAAAACTGAATTATAAATATAATAAAAATATATTATTTTAAAATTATATACGTATTTTTTAGTAGTTTATAAATAAATAGAGCTCCCTTGACATTAAATAAGAAAGAAAATAAATAAAATACTAAATAAATATTTAAACACTGCAAACAATTTGAGAAGCTGTATTTTTATGGGAGAAGCAATATTTTCCTTGTTTCTCCATTAATGGCAACCTTTTTAAATCTCTTTGATATAATAAAACTTTTTATAATCACCTAATTTATATTTAAAAGGAGTGTGCCACAAATCTGATTGATTGATACGTATTTCCTGCCACACAGAAAGGAACCAAAACCCAACTCATCCGGGTTTTCTCTATCAAATGAATCGATTGCCGATTTAAGGTAATTAGTTGATCACTTTTTTAAGCTCACATTTTATTATTATTAGTATTGATTACTTTTATTCGAATGTAGTCTTATTTTAATATACCTAACTTGAAGAAACTATGACAGACCAAAGCAATGCAAATATTGCCGATCAAAAAACCATTTTCAATCAATATTTTTTCTCTTGTCTATGTCGGCCATAAATCTCATATATCGTTTAATATTCGATCATTAAAAACAAAGACAGACAAATTGTCAATTCATTTACGAAAAACCAATCACCATTTCAGGCTCAATATTGGCTAACAAAAAGCCAAAAAACAAATAGTTAAAATACATTTTTTTTATTGTCAAAGTTTTTTGTGTTATGCCGTGTCGCATTTGTCGCTACTCCCCCCCCCCCCCCACAACCAGCGATTCAAATGTATTTTACATGCACATTTTAATCGAACAAAAATATTCCTTCCCGTGAGTCATGGAATGTTCCGGAGCAAATGCCTCCATCGGTTGAATGGCCGAATGCCCGCATAACCCGAGTGCCCAAAATATCCTAAAATGGCGGCGATTGTAGCGCCAACCACACCGACAGGCTTGATGTTCCTGTGTGGAGTGTATTGGTGGCGGAAAGCAATTGAAAACTTCATCAGGGTTACAACAATATTTTCTCACACAAAAATGTTTTTCACGAACTTTCTAGGAAAACCCTGTCAGAACCAGCGGGAGGGAGGTACACGGAGAACCTGTGAAAAAGTTGTTAGGCAAAAAAAAAAAAAAAAATGTTAAAGTAAAGCAGAAAAAAAAGTTCGTCAAGCTGCATGCCCACAAGCCACAAGGACACAACGCCCCTTGTCGCGATTGAAAACTGAATTGATAACATTTTCAGTTGAGTATTTTTTTTTTTATTTTTTGCTTTTTTTTATTTTTTGCTTTCTGAGCCAATTTGTAATCTAAACAACGTGGCTGCCCCTCTTCCGCCGGTTAAATATCCAAATCCTGGCAATAAATCGACGCCAACAAAATGGCAAACGAGGCGCGGCAAATATGTAAAAATGTCGTTGTAATATTAACGCCATAAAGCGAAATCAATGCGAAATAAGAACAAAAAGCAAAAATAAAAATAAGTTGAGTAAAAATGGAGCAGTTGCCGCCATAAGGAAAATGGCAACTGACGATGGGTTTTTAGGTATTTGGCTTGTCTGTCCTCAGGTTGCCCAGGACGACGAATGTGGCAGCTTGTTGATAATAAACTCTTATGACCCACATTCTAGCGGAGGCGGCAGCAACAGCAGCAGAAGCAGAAGCAGAAGCCGCCTCAGCCTCAATGGATGTGGCACAGATGCTGGCTGCATCCGGCGGAAGTTTGCCGCAACACTTAGCTTCACCCGGCACCACACAAACATACACACAAACGAAACACACACACACACACACACATACACACATATTTATCTTGTATAGACACACACATGACCACAAACACTTTCAAGTTAGTTATAAACGTTTATCGATATTACAACACAAGCAGCGCCAGCTTGTCTGTTTGTCGCAGTTTTTGGATAGCACCTACATACCCCCCACACCCACACCCACACACACACCCACACACCCATACACAAACGCTTAAATTGTGTGCTGACAATGAAATGCAAACAAATCACGTTGTGAAAGTTTAGCAACAAACCGCGAAAAGCGTCGATTTATGAGCGCCAAGTGGAAATATTATCACAAACACACACAAAGATAGAAAACTAGAACAAAACTGCTGAGAAATGGAGGGAGACTTTGTGATATATATATATATATATATATATATATATATATACATTTATAGATGTGTATTTTTATTATTAAAATATCGCTTGTATAGTAGTAAAACAAAACACGTAAGTTTGGGCAACTAATAAACATCAGATAATACCTATACCAAAAAAAAACCATTAGCATATTAAATCGTTAAATTTAAAAAATTGCCTAGCTGCTATCTTTACAAATATTTATCGTAAATATTCTAAAAATGTTTAAGCAAATCAAAAAAAGGGAATAAATGGCAAATGTGAATTGAATTCAAAGCTGCATACAAATTGTGGTCCTTCAAACAAAACCAAAAATGGTTTTAATAAACGGAACAAAATAGGCAAATAAAATGTGATTTTATTTTGCATATATATATATATATTTAACATCGACGCATTTTTCACAGCATTGCCCTCAAATAATAACACAACGCAAATATTCACACTTTACAGACAAAGAAGCCACAGCTCTATAAAGCACATAAAGAATTTTCCAGGGGAGCTGGGTAGACTACGGGGGGGGGACAGTGGCATGCAAAAAAATTAAATTGTTTTTATGGCGCATTGCATGACGAATGACAATTTATAACCGTTTTTTGTGCATCAGGAAAAAAAACAAATAAGATTGCTGAGCTCGACTGCGATATACCCTGAAAACAGCCGTTAAATGTATTCTGATTTTATGGGCAAATTTACATTTAAAAAGATTTGCAACCAATTGTGAGCAGGCTAAGTTATTTCTTATATCAAGCACAGGCACTGAATAAAAAAAATCAAATTCACAAACCCAAACTGATCCCTGATTGGCTGGCAAGTGCATATGCACACACATACATACATGCGTAATCGCATTTGTAAGTAACGGGGCTTTGCAGAATACGCACAAAAACAATTGACGCTCGCATCGATTATCATGTCATCTCTTTCTAACAAGTGCACTCACAAGTGCTTGCGACTGCTGGTAGAAATGAGATCAATATGAGAATAAATTTCGACTATAACTTTCGGTTTTATTATCCGATCTTAATGAAATTAAGGCAGTTGACCAAATTTCATTAGATTCTGCTTTTGGAATTGTGGAATTTATTGATATCTAAAATCGAAATGTATCGATAATCGGGAAACGAAGGCAAATAAATAAAGCAAACTTGATTTGCGGCGGATATACGAGAACCTGTGTTTCAAAATTCAGTCTGTAGGTCTTAAAGTTTCTGAGATCCGACGGACACGCGTATATCAAGTCATCTGTTGATCCTGATCAAAAGTATATATACTTTATGGAGTCAGAGTTGCTTTCTTCTGCCTGTTACATAAATTTTCACAAAACGTTTATACCCTTTTTAGCCATTGCTAATGGGTTCAGCGTATACAAAAAAAAAGAGGCATAAATGGAATTGGCTCGCATTTATATTCGTATTCATATTTCTCATTTTTGCTGGGGGTAATTGCATTTTTTTAGCCATTGCTGCCTTGTTATGGTTAAACAAAAGCTCAATGTTCCATACGCGGTTAAAAAATGTGAATTAAATAAAAACAATAGACTGGGATTGGGTAGTTGGTTGATGGTTTGAGTAACTGTGAAATGGTCACTTACCCGCCAGCACAGAGGTTGAGTTGTGGTGCGGATCATAGGGACACACCGCCTGCCCGTTCTTAGTGGCCTCCAGCGTGTAGTTGCTGTCGTTGATGACGTACGTGTTGCACATTGGCCGAAATGCGTTGGTGCCACACACGAACAGGCGGCCCGGCGAGGGAACAACCATTATTCGTATATAGTTCTGACAGGCCTCCTAAAAAGAGTAAATACAATTGGGAAACGACAGAATATTAAAGTTTATGTTTATATTTATATAATATTATTTTTGTTCATTAGCTGGCATAAACTTAGTAATAAATTTAAATAGTTTTTTCTTATAAGTATCTAAAGATTATAAAGTAACTCGAATATGTTAAATAGACTTTTCTAGTTTAATTACCGAATTTCGCTTAATTTTCTAATCAGATCTTACAGAAATAATAATAAATAAAATGTTATATATAAATTGTACTAATTGCTATTAGAAATCGATATGTATCGATACTCGCAAAACGAATAAAATTATCGATCAAATTTATCCATCTTCTTCACACAGATTGTCATCGGTTCAACTTTTGATGCTCTTCGGTGTTGAAGATGCTTAATTTTGCCTGTTTAATATTCTTTCATAATCAGCTAATAAATGTTTCACAACAATAAATGCCAAACAGACAAAATAAAATAATGTTAGAGCCAGAAAACATTAATTTGGTTGATAGCAAACAGAGTAGAGCCGAAAAATACATAGCTGATGTTTGCTTGGCATTTGTGGGAATTGCAAACGGAGCACTAATTTTAAATGGAAAGATGCATCAAGTGCTATGCATATGCATATGCTCATCAAAAACTTGCACTTCCGTTTGCCATTTGGCCTGAATATGCACAACGAGTCGTGTGCTATGCACTTTGGCCTAACGAGGCTCGAACAGATCCGGCAACCAGGTTCCTGGCGAAAGTGTGTCAGGTTTTGTTGTGTACGTTTTGCATAAATGTTTGGCAAATTGAAATAATTAATGCGTAACAAATACACTTTAGCGTCAGTCAGGAGGTGCGCGGGTGGTGCTGCTGGCAGACTAACCAACTTGCAACTCAATAAATATTAAAAGGCACTCCCATTTTCACAATGCCACACAAAATACGCATACGCAGCATGTGCGCAGCGCAAAAGAGAGAGAGAGAGAGGGAAATAGAGGGAGACAGAGATATAGAGAGAGGTGTAGTGAAGTGGGTAATAATGCAAAAACTTTTGCCAACTGCGGAAAAGCGCCACGCCCTATTTGCAGCAACCGGAAGTGCACTGCACTGTGACATGACAAATCATTTGAAATTTTCCCCCGGTGCACCAACAGCAGCAACTCAACAAACGAGAAAACATTTTCCATTTTCCTCGTTGAGTTGTTCTTCTCCTTTTAAATACCTTTTTTCAACCTATGAAATATTTAATCATTTCATTTGTTTGCTTACTAATTTTCACAATTTCCACAACTCATGAACAAACTGTACACTATAAACAAAATGTAAAACTCTAAAGTGCATATTTAATTTCCTCTCGCTTTAGTGCTCCACATCTGCACCGCAACATTTGCATTGCCCTAATTGTATCGACCATCTAGCCAAAATACTATCATTCCATTGCTAAAGGGTTAACCGCATTTTCCGATTGCTTTTCGCTGGAAAATTGCGGCCAATAATGCTGAAGAATAGTGCGAAAAAAACCGGATATTAAAAAAAACACCTTTGCTGCTGTTTTGACCAATTAATTAAGTTACTTTATCGATTTTTTTTAATAGGAAATAAAAAAGTTTGTTTTTTTTTTACATTTTTCAATTTTGTGTTTAGTTTTGGTTATTTAGTAAAATTCTGATATAGCAGAGACACAGAATTAATGCAGACTTTATTTATATATTAATTACCACGCATTCAAGCAGATTGCCTTCTATTTGGGTATATTACTTCCTAATATTGTTCAGTTCTCTAAAATAGTTTAATTATCTTGTTCTTGAATGGACAACATATTCCATTTCATTTTATTTATTGTTTTAAAAATTTAAACTGTTTGCATTGTTTTTGTTGTTGGCGCTGCTTGGTTTGCGGTTTTGTTGTTGCCAGCGTGTTATGTGCATTGTTGTTGTTGTTGTTGTTGTTTTCCTGGCTATTGCGGCATTTTGAGCATAAATTTAAATAAATTAACAAAACACATTTTACAACAATTAAACAGGCATGCCAGGCCAGGCCAGGCCAGAGAGAGAGAGTGCCAGAAATTTATTCTGGCCAGGAGCAAGTAGTTTGGGAGTGAATGTGGCCGGGGTTAGAAGTGGTAACTGAGGGGGGAACTGGTAGTTGTCACTTCTACTTTTGTTGTACTTTACATTATTGCCGTTGTAATTAACACGAACATAGACAGCAACACACTAAAATATATATATATAAAAGGGACTATTTCAATGCTTGTTATTCGAGCTGAATGCAATTAAGCGTCAAATTTATTAATTTTCCGCTTTTGAATGTTATGTCTGTAGTTTATTGTTTTTAGCTATTTTTTTTTTTTAATACTCTTTCGAGGTATTCCTAATTTGCCATAAATTGTGTTATGCATTTTTATTAAGTTTGTTCTTTGATATTTATATTAGAATTAATTTTTAATTAAAAATTAATGGGAAACATAATATATTTAAATTAAATTTATTGCATATGTCTTCGTCAAAGTGGTATTTATTTTTAGATTAAAAGAGCATAGAATTCGACTATTTGCAAAACGCGTTATTGTTTTTATGATTTAAAGTTTATTTGAAAACATATTTCATTTTGCCAATTTATGTTGCACGCAAACTTTGAGGTTGAATGCAAATTAACCAAATTCATGTTATATTTAGCCAATAATTGTGCATTTTAATATGCTGAAAATTAGCGAACGCGTTTTGCACAAACAATTCATTTATTTACTCATTTGACTAATATTTATGATCTGAAATATTTTTAATTGTATGCAAATTATGTTTAAATTATTCAAGCTGTTTAAAATGCGACCAAATGGAATATCTTAAAAGAGGCACACAAACATTAAAGAGATAAATGAAATAATCTGTGCACAGATATCAAACAGAGTTAAATTCACATTAATCACGTTGACAATAGAAATTTGTTGGCCAGCCTAAGGGGGAGGGAGGGGAACAGAATATGGTCAGAGAGCCGAGCTGCTGTGCAATTTGGGCAAACAAACGTTTTGGACAATTTTAAGAAATTTGACATGGCCTCCTCTTACCATTTGAAGACATACGCTCATTCGGCTTACCAGTTAAATTCTGGTCAACCTAACCTGCCTTCAGGTTGGCATGAACAAAATTTTGTTAATGATACGCAAACAGAGGCAAACCGAGAATAGCAAATGGAAGGAAGCATGCAACATTTTCGGCCCTTTTGTAACAAATGAGACCAAACTCGGCAAACGGCAAAAGCATTTCATTTAATAATTTTAAGAAACAGTAAAATGAATAGCAGCAGCAGCAACTGGAATATGAACAGCAACAACAACAACAGCAACAACAACATTAGCAAAAACTGCCACAGGGGCAAACGGTCAGCAACAAATTTCATCCACTTTTAGTTTCACATTTCTCTCAACAATTTTGGTCCATTTTAACTAAGCTTTTGTCATTCGTTTTGTGGCCATCTTGCAAGGATTTACTTTACAGCATTTAGCTTGCTTCTCACATAGTTCAAATGTCATGGCCCAAATGCAGTGTCTGCAGTTGAGTTCAGTTGAGTTGAGACTTTGCCAGCAAAACTGTTCTGGAATGATAATGAAATGTCACCATTCAAGACTCTACGACAGGAAATTACTAAATAACAATTACGTGGCAGCAAAATATACAACTGGAAAACAAAGTTTGACAGATTAGAAAAAAACTTCAAAAAATATTAAAAGATCTCAAAAATAATATCAGTTTTGGCTGGAAAGAACTTTTTTAAAATAATATATTATAAAGAGAATACCAAAATGGACAACAGCGTTTGACTGACTACAAAAAATAGTTGAAAAATATTTAAAGATCTCACAAATAATATCAGTTTTGGCTGAAAAGAACTTTTCCTAAATTAATATAATATACAAAGAATATCTAACTGGACAACAGACAGACTAGAAAAAATACTTTAAAAATATTAAAATATTAAAAGATCTCACAAATAATATCAGTTTTCGCTGGAACTTTTTTAAAATAATATATTATACAAAGAATATCAAACTGGACAACAGACAGAATAGAAAAAATACTTAAAAAAATATAACGAAATGTCACAAATAATATCAGTTTTGGCTGGAAAGAACTTTTTTTTTTTATATATAATAAACAAAAATTGTACGTCTTGCAACAATGAAGCCAATGAATCCATGTCCAACATTCAATCTATGATTTTAGATCTATAGATATAGATCCTATTAAGTTTTTTATTGACTTAAAAGTCATAAATTTAAATGTAAAGAAAATATTAAAATACAAAATTCAATCTGACCCCTAAAAAGATGAACTGGTGTTTATTCAATTTATTTGCTAGTCATAAAATTAAATAAATAATTTCTGTAAGATGTTGCTATCAAAATTTAAAATTTACAAAATCATTAAGATGTTAATTTGAAAATTTTATGCAGTTGTTTAATTTAAGCTAAGTTGAGTAAAAAGGGTTTTAAATATTTTGAGCGTACTTTGGGATTGTCTCACAATGGGTTTCTTAGTCAATTCAATGGTTGACCAAATGTTGAATTGTTGTACAAAACCGACTGAATGCCATTTTGGTGTGCATTTGTCTCTTTCTCGCCCTCTCTCTCTCTCTGGGAAAATACATTTCTCATTCATTTGGGTTGGAGCTGAGCTCTGACCGAGATGGCTATTGTTCATTTGGAGTGCGGAAGTGCTTTTAATTTATGCACAGGTGTCCAACACTTTCGACATTCACACAGCCGCACAGCCACACCTAAACCTACACCTACACCCACACACACACATTTATACACACATTTCTAAACAGACATAGACATCGGCCTTCTGACAGCTTCCGAGTGCTCAACCACAAAAGTACTTTGGTATTTTGGTCTCGCTGCCGGTTCGAATTCATCTATAAATTCTATGCCAACTATCGCAGGTCTCATTTATCTCACTTGTTGGATGGCACACACACACACACACACACACAGAGGGTGTCCGCGGGGCATGCGTACAGTACATTCATTCAAATCACTCATTTCGTTTTTGACATTTTGCTGTGGCATTCGGAATTTCATTAATTCTCCTAAAGTCCTGCCACACGCCCACCAAAACCTATTTCTTTGACGTAATATTGTTGACCTCGCAAACGCCCACAATTTCCCCGTTTTCCCCCTTTCAGGGTTTTTACCAAATTTGTTCGGGCATTCAAAATTAATCGTCTGTTTGTCTTTCATTTGTCTGATAGCCAAAACACGTATATGAAAAGAACGTTAACAGCTTTGCCTTAACGCGTGTAGAATTTTATTTACATTATTTTTAATGATTGACTTTAGTTGAGCGTGTTAATTCAACAGTTAGTGCAAAGTGTATTCGCCTTCAAATCACTAATGAAGCCAGCCAAGTCACCAAATTAAATTTAAATAAATTAAATGTTTAATTTCAAGACCTTTTGCCAGAATTCCAGTGTGGCATGCCACTCACATAAAACTTACATGAAATATTCTGCAGGCCTGCAAAAGTTGTGTGCAAATATTTTGCCTGAATGTGCTGCGTTAATATTTGACTTGAACAATTTAATCAAATATTTTAACATGCTTTTATTAATTAATGTGTGGCATATGCGAAATGTGAATTGTGAATGTTCGGCTGACCGCTTTCAATGTTCATTTGGTCGTTGCATATTTTTTATATTTATATTTGAGCACTTTCAGCATTTTGGCCAACCTGGGCGCAGCTGTGTTCGCATGTTTTTTTTTTTTTTTTTTGACCAATCGCTCATTTAACTCATGCCGCCACAGGCCAAATGCGAAGTGGCTTTTTGGAAGGTGGCGTGAACTGTCGAGTTGCCGTTTTGGCAGGTTTAAAAAAAAACATTGTGGCCAATAATAAATCAATTAAAAATATAGAAAAATCTTTTGCAAATATACATACATATACATATGTATTCCAGCACAAAGGATATAATCATAACTGTGTTTTTGTGCCAATTGCATGTGATCAAATTGAAGCGTTTCGATGCCGCATTTTCGGCTCATATATTTCATAAAATGGCCGCCATTGTAAGCTTAAAACAAATATCAATACATATATACATAATATATATGTATGTATATATATGCGCTTAACAAATTTATCAGCCATGAATATTTTTTCCAGGAACTGTTGGCGTTAAAATATTCAGCGCAAATGAGAAAACTTTTCGTTTGTTTGTTTGGTTTCCCACAAAAATGATTTGCAGTGTGGGGGGAAAAAGCGGCGCTTAAAATATCGATTTTTAAAAAACATGTTTCCCAAAATAAAATAAAAACGAACATAAATTAAAATAAATATTTGCTTTGCGGGCTAGTCGAGGCTTCATTAAAACTTCGTTTTAGAAGTGAAATCATTTTCTTTAATAGCATTAATTAAATTAAGCAGATTAGATTTAAGTATTAAGTATTTGGCAGTTGAGCTATGCAAGCCAATGAAATTGTTGTAGATTAAAATCGCGTGAGTGTTTGGCATTTTCATTGCAGGCCATAAAGTGTGTGGCATGCTACTAGGTGCTGGACTGGATGGAGGGGGCGCGATTGTCATCTGCATTAACTGGCTGCTCATATTAGCGGAATGTCAGCTAATTAAAATTGTAAATTTTGAACTCTGAACTTTTCATTAGTGCAACAATTGCATTTTGGCTTTTATTTATATAGTTTTTTTTTTAGTTTTATTTATTTTTGGCCATGCTGCAGGCAAAGGGCGTAACCCTTGCAGAATGGTGGCCCTGCACGCTATTGTTGCAACCCCTCGAGAAAAGGGTGCAGAATGGAGAGGGGTTGGGAGCATTGGCTTTCATAGCAACACTCTTTTTTTTTTGTGTGTTTGCGGACAAGAAAACAAAGGCTAATTCTTTCCTATAGCCATCTTGACGCTATAAATAAACAAGTCGGAGGTGAAGTGAAGCAAATTGAGTTGAACAAATTGCACCTGTTTTTAGTTGTTGTTTGCCCCCCCTTTGTGCAGAGACCCCGCGCCCCTTAACAAGTGTTGCTTAATTACGTCAGCGCCAGCAATGCCACAAGTGCACTTGAGCATGCAACGGGGTGGAAGATTGGGAATTCGGTTAGGGGTTGGCGGTGGCGTGTCCTTCATTTCTCCTTGCGGTTTCCGCCATTTGGTTTACTTGACCGGAAACTGAAGGCACAACAACAACAGCAACAGCAACCAGAAGCAGCAGCTGCGCTTTCCAATACCAATTTTAATTCGAAATTGTGTGCAATTTCCATTAACCAAGTCCAAATTGGGACATTGCTTATTGCTCCAACTCGGATTCGAACTTTCTACTTGGCACTTTTCTTAATGGGTCAACTGCGCCGAAGCCAAAATGCCAGCAATAAATTTAATTCGATTTCTTAGCCAGGTCAACGAAAAACAAAAAGAAAAGAAAACAACAAAAACTTTCCCAAAAACCAGAAGCTGCATAAATCAATTTCCTTGAAGCTGGCTGCATTTGTGTCTCGCGATAAAACTTGGGGGAAAGCGGAAAACATTTTATTATTATTTTTGTTTTTCTACTAGTTTTCCCAAAAAGTTATTGCGGCAACGGAAGCATTGTCCCATAACATCAACAACAACTTTAACTCAAAATGCGAATTGCAATCAAGATGGAAATGGAAATTGCCACAAAGCCAAACGCTAAAAGTTCACCAATAAACTTGCCAACAATTTACTATCCAACTTTTGTTAAGATGTCCAAATGAATACTAAATAAGACCAGTTAATCTATATTTTCAGTTATTTATTACTACATTTTATAATGATATTCATATTTGGTGTACTTTGTCAATCAGAAATTGTTTTGTGTTTAAGAAAATATTTTAAATTTATTTCTGATTTTAGTTTATGTTTATTATATTTACTAAAATTGGTAAAGATTTTTTAATGTTTTTCTTAGGATTATAAAATGTATAATTTATAATTTATTGTATTCGTAGTTTTACAATTTAATTTGCATAATAAATGGGTTATATTATTATCAATTATTCCTTAGCTGATTTTAGTTTATGTTCCCAATATTTATTGAACAAGATAAAAAGTTGCTATAGATTTTTAAATATATTTTTTAAGATCTTAAAATGTGAATGATTTCTAGAACTCATAATATCTACTAATCGAAATTTAATTTTGGTTATTTAATTTGTATCATAAATGGAATTAATTATTTTCCATTTATCCTAATATGATTTTAGTTAATTTCCTTCATATGCCTTAAATATCTTAAATAACATATTTTAGCATAGCAAAAAGTTTAATAACTGTTTCTATTTAAGGCTAAAATGAGCCACTTACCTCATCTTTGCCTTTGACGATACACATTTTGATATCCTCCTCCGGGGATGTCCAAACGAGACGCTGCTGCTCCGCGAGATCATTAATGCTTAAATTAAATACGGTATTTCTGCAAGAGAAAATTATAAAAGATAAAAAAAATCAATATTTGTTATTTATTTATGATAAACAAAAATCAATTTCAGCCAAGTGAAAGAGAATTAGTTTGTGGGCGGGCAGGGCAGGGCAACAGGTAAGGCAACGACGACGATATTATTAATTAAAATATTAATTAAAATTCATTTGACCTTTGAGCCACAATAAGTATGTTGCCACATTATGGATGGATTCTGTTTTGCTTTTGCTATAGCTTTGGCCTTCTGTAGACTTCGTAATGCAAAAATTATGCAAAAAAAATTCAAAATTCTCGTTAATAAAATTTCAGCACACACAAAGCTTAACGAGCAACTGTGTATGTGTGTATGTGTGTGTGTGTGTTTTTGGGTGTGAATGCTTTAAGCCAAAAAATACTGCGTTATGGCGCTGTGGCTGAAGGGGGAGTTGAGTGAGTAAGAGGCAATGTGTGAAGGGTAAACAGAAATTTCATAAAATCAACTCATTGATTATTGAAACCGCAGCTACGTGCGGCCGGGTGTGTGTGTGTGTGTGTGTGAGTGCACTTTGGTCGAATATTTTATGGCTGCCAGTTCATGAGGCAAAATGAGAATGTGGCATTCGATGCCCAGCCTAACCAACCAAACACCCAAACCACCCACAAAAGCCATCGTGCGGTAAAAGTAGCCTTATCGAAACTTCCGTCGCTTTTGGCTTGAATGCAGCAAAAGGAGCGGAAAATTTAAAATAAATATGTATGGCTAACTTTTGCATAGAGGTAAGGCAAATTGGCACAAGGTGAATCTAAGAATCGATGGGTGAGGGAGGTGTGGGAGGACTGCGACTGGAAGTCTTTCAGCCACCAAATGATGCGGTTAAAAGTGAACTTGGCTCTGACAAAGTTTCTGCTTGCCAAAGTAGTCGCTGTTATAGTATTAAGATACCGTAATATCTCTCTTTATTTTTTCGTTGAGTGTATTTACTCTGATGTTGCAAGTTTTAGTTGGAAAATATTGCATATTTATACAATGTATTTGCTTAAATATATATTTGCAACGCTTCAATCAATAAACTATTTTCAAAATTGAAATTCACGTTGAAATTCCAAATCAATTCAATTACATTGGTATTTATTTACTAATACTTTCAATATACAAATTTAATTTAATGGATAATTCAGGTTTGTTCAATATTCAGCAAGAATCTGTTTGGTCTGCAAAAATAAAATATTTTGTGCAAATAATTTGATAGATTTTGATTAGTTATGCTTTGGTCACAACACATTCCGATGAACACTGCATTTTGCAAATAATTGAGAAGATTTACAAAAAAAAAAAAATGAAAATAGAAAATGCACATAAATACACAAATAAAATTGATATTTTTTTAGAGAAACTAGAAAAATGCAGAAGCTTTTAGAATATATAAAAACATTTTTATCTCTTCTCTTTTCAGCCAAAGTGTGGCATTTTGCTGCCGTCGTTTAGCTAGTTATTTCCATCGCTATCATTCTAACGGCACATGTCAAGTTGCACCTATGTAGGTGTATGTTGCACGTTTGTAGGTGTGTGTGTGTGTGTGTGTGCAAACCTGTGCAAAAATGTTTAAGCATTTTTGCTAGTTCTCCGCAACCAGGCAGCGTTATCCAATTACGTCTCGAATTGTGGAAACATTTTGTAGCGCGCTCTGCTGCACTTCCCACACATACATATATAAGTGTGGCAGTATCTGTGTGTGTGCGTGTGTGTGCTGGTTGATGGCCTGGCCAATGCAAACAGGATGACAACAAAAAAATTGCACATTGTCCACTTTGTTAGGCAGTCGAATAAATGGTTGTGATTGCCATGGGCCCAGCACAGGCTGTGGAGCCTTTCCACGAGGGGACAACACACACACACACACATGCACATGAACACCACTGTAACATTGTGTGCCATTGTTTGGCAATTATGCAGCGCGTTTTAATTATGACAACAGCAGCGGCAACAACAACAACAACAACAATGACAACAAGAACAGTAACAACGCAATGCTACTTCAAACGAAACGAGCGTTGGCAACCCTGTGGCTTTTTCGCAGTTAAGTTGGCTGCAGTTGCTGTTTGGCTCTGCTGTTGTCAGCAGCAGCAGCGTATAAATATAAAATGTGTGCAGCGAAATTAGCATACAAGTGGAAGGAGCATAAAATGGGACAGATATATTAAAGCGAAAGGGAGCGCTGCAGGTGGCAATGACTGCGACAGCGACAGCGACTACGTTGAGTGCCAAAAAAAAGAGTAAAGTGAAAAAAAATACAACAAAAAAAATACTAGTTACGCTGCTGCTGGCACAAATACACATAAACACTTTAACGCACTGCTTAACATGCATACACACTCACACACACACGCACACTAATGCACAAGCGCCAATGATATTTACGCGCTTGCGAAAACGTCGACGGCAAAGCAGTCGTACAGAGTGTGAAGGAAGCGCAAACAAACAGAAGCTGCATTCAGATAAAGAATGCCAGAAAATGAGATAGAGTGAGAGTGAGAGTGAAAGAGATAGAGTGAGTAGTAGTGAAGGGGGTTACATTTTATAAAATGCATTTGGCGTATAAAACCATGCTCATAAATATTTTCCACACGGCAGCGTGTTAGTTGTTGCTGATTCTGCCAGCAAGCAGCAAGCAGTGCGGTTGCTTTTACTGCAACGATTACGTAGGATTTTCACTGCTTTGCACAAGCTTTGTTGTTGCAGCTGTTGTTGAGTATTTTGTTGTTCTTGTTGTTGTTGTTGTTGTTGCTGCTGTTGCGCTCAGTTTATTTTAACTTAGCAACATAAATGCACGAGAGACTTCGAACAAACGTTAACTAAAAGGCTAAAGCTGTTCACTTAAAGCCGAACCAGCAAGCATTTAAAGTGTGCTTCATATCAATTATTAAAAATACTACAACTATTTTAAAAGCAACAAATAAATAAATATTTATTTGGAAATGTTAAAGGCATAATCGATAGTAAATATATATGCAATTTGGCAATGTTTAATGATGCATTTGGAATTTGTTTGTCGATTTATTCATGAGTGCTCGACGAGTCGCAAAAGACCGCGAATCATTTTAAGCCTGACGGCATCCGCAAAACCGCAGATATTTCAAACTATGCCCAGCATCAAATACTCCAATGCACATTTGGTCAATGGATTTCGCCTGATTTGCCTAGTTATCGCTGTCCTCACACAAAGTGGCATTCACCATTCAGCTGCATTCAAGTGAATTTATGCGTGTATACGAGAAACAACGTAAATATTTCAATTTTAAGCTGTTTAAAATATTTAAATTTATTTTTTAAAAAAAATTCTGTTTAAACATATATAAGTGAGTTAAATGGAAATATCGATATATCTGAATAAATTTTCTGCCTGCCAGAAACCCCATATATAAGTCGTGTTCATTTGATGATTCCTCCTTTTTTTAAACATTTATTATTCAATGTGGGTTCAAAATATTTCTGACTTGACACGAACCCCAACACCATTCGCATGATTTGGCCATAATTTTAAAATTATATGTTTAACAAGTCGACATTTTCATTTCTTTGTGCCCTTCGTAAACGGCCTATTTTTGCACGCGTCTTGAAACTGTCAAGAATCGCGTAGATACAAAGATAAAAACGAGCTGAGGACCCTTTTCAAATACACTTACAAAACATATATCGTAATGGCAAAGCAGCCGAAAGGCAACAAAACAAAAGCCACATGCACATAAATAAAGGAATTGCGGTTGACGGGCTTTCAAAGATGTTAAAACTGCAACAACAACAACAACAACAACAACAACAATGATGACAATGCCATAAAATAGATTAAGGGAGGCAACCTTCGAGCAGTGAAAACAAAACATAAGAAAAGGAATAAAATCATTGTCATCATTGTGGTTTGACCCACACAAAAAGCATCAAATTAGATGGCTACGCGGCCAAAAGCAGCCGCCATTTGAAACTTTCGCCTCTTTTTTTTTAGTCTAGTCTTCAGTGAAACATGCAAATTGCTCATACGACGCACCCCACTCTCCGCGGCCTAATTGAAAGGAGACACCAGCGAATGACCTTGACGGTGTGTAGAGGAAACAGGCAGCCAGACGAATACACAAAATTGTATCCTTCGGTTGTCTGGCCACGCATTTGGGCCACGTCTGATGATGGCTGACAGGCAACCTGTGTCTGTGCGAGCGGGCCAATAAAATGTGATATTTATTGGGCCAAGCAGATTTTTACGCATTGGCCCAGCACATATTTATGGCTCTCAAAGTCGAATAAGATAAATATATAAATAATGCATTTTATTTTATTTTTTTATGTCTGGCACTGATTAATTTTCATAGATATATTTTGCTTTTTTTTATGCTGCTGGCATTGTCATATTTTTAGATTAAGAAAAGGAAAAAAAATGGCACATTATTTGTTCGCTGATGGTTTGTGGCGAAATTTAAGCATCATTAACGCTCTGTGAATAATGATTGTAATTTATGTGTTATGCCACTTGATTATGTACTTCATGCCCCAGACCATATTACAGAAAATGTTGTGCAGCAATCCGGGGGGAAAGGATCAACGTTCAACACAAAATATGCCAAGTAATTTGGTTTAATTAGGCGAATAAAAAACATGCATGCATATTTATATACCTGAACAAATTGCTCTTTTTTTTGGGATTGAAATCAATTTAGCAAACCTTTTTTTTAGGCTGAGCAAGACAAGAAAAATGATTTTAATACTTGGGCAAATAGCTGTGGCATAAGCCGAATGATTAATTTACAAAATGTTTGGAGGAATTCTCAGACATTTTTCGAATTCAATTACAAACTCAAATAACTGAAGAAGTTAGTGCGAAATTTAGCTGCAGTCTTCGAGGACCATTTTGCTCAACACACGCACTTCATGAATTTGTCGACTCGTTTTATTTTTGGATGGGTCACGTGCTGAATCGAATCGCTTACAATTGAGATGCCAAATTGCGGCACTTTACAAATGTGATTAATGGTGGCAGAGGGGGAGCGGGGGGTCGTGGTTTCAGCTGAAGTTGTGTCGGTCTCTGCAAAAGTACTTTCAACCGAAATCGATGCCAATCCCAGCGTTCGTCTCGGTTCGACTCTGTGCTCTGTGCTGAACCTTTGTCAGTCAACTTTCAGTGTCACACGTCATCAAAGTTTGCGTCAATTTGCCAGTGGCAGTTGCATGCTCCCTGCAGAGCCTGCATGCTGCCTGCTGCATGCTACATGCTACATGCTGCATGCTGCATTCAATATTCAGTTTGGTTTGCCATCGCTTGCACACTTGAGGCATGAAAACTTTGGTTGGGGTGCAGACGATTTGACAGATTTTATTGTTGCCACCCCCCCACCCAGCACCTGCACCACGTTTGCAGGTTGCATTCATGTCGGCTGCGACACAACGGTAAATGGCTTTACTGTATAACCAAAAGCTAAGCAAATCAAGCGAAATTTCCTCCCCCAACTCGTGGCAAAAGCCTCGCTTCTTCTGCACACATTTCACTCTGCCATTTCGAATCTCAAAAACTGCACAAAGTTCAAAGTTTACCCCTCTGCCACCACCAGTCGGTTAATCCATTTAAGCCAGAATATCTTGTATTGAATTAAATGTGCTAGTAAAAATTATCAAAGTGCATCTGGCACTTTCCGTCTGCCTGACTATTTTTATTAGAATGTTCTAGAAAACTGGCAGACAACACAAGTAAGAATGCTGTAGTCGAGTGAGCTCGAAAATAATGAGAACTGACAGTGTTGTGATCACTATGATACGTTTTGGATTATAACTTTGAAAATTTGTATCTCAGTTTTTACAATTTTATTATTATTGTATTCGAAAATGAGGGAATTTGCAAGATTATTGATTTTTCCTAAATTTCTGGGGTTTCAGCCAAGTAATCATAGTTAACAGAGAATTTTAAAGTCGTGTATTTAACTTGTGCCTTTGGCATTCTGCTCAACTCTTGCATTCATTTGTTGGCATATCGGAGATGCTCTCTGTTTGTGGCAGCTGTTGATGTCCGCTTTTCGATTCATCGATTCCTCTGTCTCGGAATGCAAAGAATTGACGGTTTGAATTTCATGTGATAGACCAACGTTATTCTTTTGTGAGAAACACCCGCACCCGCACCCGGCCACCCACAATCTGTTGGGTGTTCTCTCATCTCCACTCGTGAGCACACCAAGCGAGCACAAAATGTCCAAACTGTCAAATGCCAAAAAGCAAAATGTGAATGCCATTGAGATGTGAGTGCTCTGAGCTGTAGCAGGTCAAATGTTGTTCGAGGTAGCAGGTGCAGCAACAGCAGGCGCAGCAGGAGCAGCAATATCAGATGGAGTTAGGTTTTTGGACATGCCGAAGCCTCACCTCAGGCCATGTCACCATTGGCTCAATCCAATGTTTGCTGCTGCTGACCAAACGACAACATGACAAAGCAAATTGCATTTTGTTTTGTGCGAGTGCCGGAACCCGGAACCCGGAGCCCAGTTCCATTCCCATTTTGAGCCACAGACCCAAACTCATAAGGATGATTAAAGTCCAAGTGCAGCGCACTTCACTCACTGAGCCAATTACCCATTCCAGTACCAGCTCCTCCTCCTCCTTCGAGCTACATAAAATATTAGCTCCAGCTACGTCATATTCAATTTGTCAGGCTTTTAGCCAACTCAAAAGCGGCTCTGCAAAATTTCTACAATTTGATTTCTCAGTGTGGAATCGCCTTGCATATTTTAAGCAGACATTTTCCCAAACACTTTGGGGAGTGGCATCTGGCCAAATTTTATTTAATTAATGATTGCAATATTAATTATCACAATAAGGCCAGCAATCTGCCTCGCTCACCACATGGTGTTGGCCATTTATTAGGCGTTGCTTTTACTAAACAAAACTTATGTTTTTGCATAAAATCATAAAGGAAACTTTGCTTTGCTCACTTACAAAAATTTAAAACTTTCTTATAATAAAATTAGACCTTAAAACTTAAATTTATGCATGGAAATTTTGCTAGTCGATCGAAATTGAATTTTAAAATTTTATGAATGATGTGTTAAATGTGTTAAAATGTGTTAAATAATTATTATTTTTCCATAATATATAAAACTAAACCAATATAAAACAATGACAATATAAAATCAAAGAATTACCTATGATTTTTATTGTTTTTTTTTAAACGTTTATTAACTATGTGTTAAATACAAAATGCTCAATTTTTCAGCATTATAATTCTCTTCTAGTTACTCTCTCTATTCTTATAAGCCCCATGAATTCCTTTGCATATTTTTGTTTTTTTTTGTAAATTTATATTTATAATGTGTTATATACACAATACTTAATTTTCCAGCATTATTCTTTATACATAAATAATTAATTTCTTGTTTCTTTGTCTATTGTTATATTTAGCATTAGGTTCTTGGCATATTTTTGATAATATGAAATAAACGAATTTCCTTTGATTTTTAGAGTTTTTAAAATTTTTATTTATAATGTGTTAAAAACAAAATGCTCAATTTTTCAGCGCTATATTCTCTATTCTTATAAGCCTCATAAATTCCTTTGCATATTTTTGTTAATATAAAACTAAGGAATTACCTATGATTTTTACAGTTTTTTAAATGTTTATTAATAATGAGCTAAATACAACATGATTTACTTTCCAGCATTATTCTTTATGCATAAATAATTCCCTTCTTGTTACTTCTGTCTATTTTTATATACAGCATTTATTATTTTGCATTTTTTGATAATATAAAATACAATGAGTTACCTATGATTTTCATAGCTTTTTTTAATTTATATTTATAATGTGTTAAATACAAAATGCTACATTTTTCAGTATTGCAATTCTTTTCTAGTTACTCTCTCTATTCTTATAAGCCTCATAAATTCCTTGGCATATTTTTGATAATATAAAACCAAAAAATTACCTTAGATTTTTATAGTTTTGAATAATTTTCCAGCATTATTCTTTGTATATAAATAATTCCCATCTTGTTACTTCTGCCTATTGTTATATTCAGCATTTGTTAATTTGCATATTTTTGATAATATAAAAACCAAGAAATTATCTATGATTTTTACAGTTTTTGGACTGGTTCCAACTGCAGTTGAGGCATTGTAAGAGATGGAATGGAAAGGTATGTGGTTGGCTGGCTGGTACAGTTTCCGATTACCCAGTGACATCATTGACGATCCATTGTGTGCTCAAGAGTCTGTGCATCTGTTGTTGCTGCATCTCGAGGCGACACACTTTGTGGCAGCAGCACTCTCTTTTTTTCTCTTGTTAGCCAAGGTGGCATCAGTCTGAGTTGCGCTAAACAATGCCCCCAAACTGAGATAACAACAATGGGGACCCCTTTTTCGCGACAAGCATTGTTGCCGGCTGCCTACGAGGAGGACGAGCCTCGAAGGACATTTGTTCCACAATTCAATCTGACATCTTCAATCACAATAAAAAAAAAAAAAAAAGAAAAGAAGGAAAGGCGGACGAGGCGCTCAGTTTACCGCAGATTAAAATCAGCACTATGTGAAACTAGGAAGGCCACAGCAGGGTATATATAAAAAGATATAGGATAAAAGGGGGCAGACCAGCAGCAGGGGGGGGGGGATGACGAACACTTAAGGCGTTTCAACACAACTGCCATGGAAATCCATTTTGGCCAGAAACGAGCCGCAAAAAGTATGCAACGCTGTTGCACAGTGCATATGCGTATAAATCGCTTGCCGAAATTAGATGGTGATTGTTGTGTACACACACACACACACACACAAACACACACACTCAAAAGCACAAACATTGAAACTAGTGCAAGCGGAAATGAATTTTCGGTGCAAAACTGATTGTTGCACAGTGGCACAAAGGCAAAGAATGAAATGAAATAAAAGATTGAAATGGCGTTGCCCATGTGAAGTGTCTGTGCGTGTGTGTGTGTGTGTGTGTGTGTGTGTGTGTGTGTGTGTGTGTGCGTGTGTGAATAAACGTATTTGCAATGAGATTGCAAAACACCAAAGGAAAATTGCATACACAAAATCAGCACAGTGCGCTGCAAATGTATTTTGACAGCTTCAAAATGTACAAAATGCAGAAAATAATTAAATTGTTGATTGGGAATAATTAAATTGGCGTGTCTAAAATAAGATGCATTTTAGGAAACTAGTATAAATGATAAGATTGATTTTTCCATTTACCAGTAAAATATATATAAAAGTTTTTTACAATTTATAACCACTGTGCACTGTTTGACGTTGCTGAACACTGCTGAGAATGTTAAGGCAAAACCGATAGGCCGACAGTGCCAGAAGAAAAAGCTCGAAGGGGCAAGGCAAAAGGGAGGAGTTGGGAAAATCCGGGCACGTTAAAATGGTTTCTTCGTTTAGCAATTTTATTTCCGCCATTGTCGCCATTCATTCGATTGCCAAGACTTGACAAGGACGAGAACAAGGATATGCGCTGCACACATCCCGCACTTAATGTGTTAACCCAATTTTCGTGCTGAGCGCTTGGCTGCCCCAGGCACCGAAAAATGTCCAAAGATAGATCTGATAAAGACATGCATCTCACCAATACTCGTGCAACAAATTTAACTGTGAATTACGATTGCCACAGCGAATTAACGAGTTCAACGAGACTCAGCCTGCCAAGACCCATATGCAATTTCGGCAACTAAAAAAATACGAAAATAAAACGAGCTGAAAAGAGCTGAAAAGTCAAGTGGGTAAAAAATGGAAAACTCGTTCGCAGGTCTTCAGCTAATTTGCATAAATGACAGTTGTCAGTTGAGATGGGCAAATGTACAGTTAAAACAGCAACAAAGTGAAAATGCTGGAAAATATTTATATCAGTTAATAATACAAATGGAAAAACTTTACAATAAAAACCTTAATTTAAACTAATTAAGGCCTGTTGTTTATTAAACTTTTTCTTTATAATTTAAATATGTTTTTCATTAACTAAAGTTCTCTAACTACAGCTCGAAATATAAAAAGGTATTTTAAGAATAAAAAAGAGCACAAATTTGTAGCAAGTATTCAAAGCAGGCAACTGTTATTTTAATTTTACGAGTTGTTTTTTAATTTACTGATTTAAGCTAATTGGTTATTTATTTATTTATTACATTTGAATTGTTGTTTGCCTTCAAAAAAAAAATAAACTTTTACTTTAACTTAAATTGTGCGTTATTCAATCAATTCGAGCATAATTTAATTGGACAAATGCGGCCCAGAAAAACATGATCTAAGCTGTTTGTCGAGTTCGGTTTATTTTCGATTATCTCGAGAAATTTGTGGACTGGTTTCTTTTCTTTTTTTTGGGTCCTTTTTTTCTGCCCTTTTTTTTAGCTTGGAGTTGCTGCTTTTGGCAACTTAACGAATTCACTTTGACTTTGCATATAGGAGTTGAGCCTGGTTTTGGCAGCTACACCTGAGTGTGTGTGTGCCTGTATGTGCCTGTGTGTGTGTGTGTGTATACGTGGCAGTTCCTGTGGGATTTTGATAGAAGGCAACTTGGCTGCACGTTTTGGTTGATTTTTTCTTTCGTTTTGTACTTTGTTCATGACGTTTCACATGCAAAACGCGTGTCACATTCGCATTTCCGCCCTGTCATGCTAGTTTAGTGGTACCCATACGCATACATGTGGTTATACAATCCACACACACACACATACACCCACACACACACACATACACCCACACACACAGGCATACAGAAGTGGCGCTTTCAGCAGCAGTTGCCTCTGGTTACTTTGTCGCTCTCTGCTTGAATAAGTGGGCATTTGTGTGTGTGTGTGTGTGTGTGTGGGTGTGTATATAGTTGGGCTCCTTTTCGGAATGTGTAACTTGTTAAAAATCCATTAATCACGTAAGTGGCAACTCTGGCAACGACAAAGCCAGCATACAAATGCGTTCATGCGTGCAAAAACTCAGCTAGCAAAAGCCGACAAGTTCTCGCTGCCAGAGTCGTCTCCATTCCCCGTTCTCCCCACCAATCTCCGACTCATTCTCTGTCTCTCTCTCTCTCTCACTCTCTCTCTCTCTCCCTTTAAGCAGCTCGTATTTGTGCATGTGTTTGGTGCTCACTTAATTTTTTCTGCCTTGCTTGCGTTTCTGTTCTGTTTGCATTTTACTGCCTCATTATTCAGCCTCCCCCCTCCCTTCCCATCTTTCTCTAGTTCTCTCTTGCTCTTTCTATCCTTCTCTCTCTCACTCACAATGCTAAATTATGCACGTAATTAAATTTAAAATAAAAACATAAATATTATAGTTAAGTAAAGTAAATTGGACTCGCTGCAGTTTCGGGAAAATAAAGATGATTTCATATGGGAAATGCCAAGAAGGAAAAAAAAAAACAGGAAACAGTTACAGGATATAGGTTATAGATAACTATATACATATAATAAATAAATGGCACATGTGCATTAGTTGACAATATACAATCAAATTTGTTCTTTGTTTTTCTAGAAATTTCCACTTAAGCTTGGCTAAAAAAATCAATTGTTTTGAGGAACAAAAATTGAAATTGGTTTTACAAAAAAATGCAATTGTTATTCTTAGTAGACTTCAAACATTTATCAGCTATTTTAGTGCCAGAAAATAATATTAAAAAAAAACATTAAAATAACATAACATATTTTCAAATAAATATTTGAATTGATTTCTCTTAAACGCAGTTCAAGGAAATCATAAATTAAAATGCGTTTGCATAAAATTGATTTAATTATATTTTTAAATTTTATTATTACATACTACTATACTTTTTTTTTGTAGAAACGATTATGTAAATAGGCATAAAAATGCATCATAATTTTGTTGCAAATTCAATTCGCTTTCATATTAAAATAATCAATTGTTATTATACGTGGAATGCAAAATTTATCAGCTCTTTTAATGCTAATAAGTAAAATAATTTAATAATAATATAGCTACATACAATGAGCTACATTTAGAATTAAAATTTATATTTATAATAAGGAAATCATAAATTAAATTGCGTTTGCAGAATATTTAATCATTTACATTTTACTATACTTTTTTTTGTGTCATAAATTTGTGCTGTAAAAATAGAATAAGAATCTTAATTCGCTAGTATTAAGCAAAGTATACATAAATTTCTGATTAAATAGTATAAGAGAAAATGTAGTTTTTAAGCTTTGCGTGTCAAAGGAATGCTGAACTTATATTTTAGCTAAATTATTGTATTATTATATTAGAAGCTTAAGCCACAAGCTGTGGCCATATGCAGTTGAGTTCTTTGTAATGACTGGCTGGGGCCATGTTCGAATAAAGTATGAAATGAAGCGATGGCAAACAAACCGCACTAATTGCAGAAACCAAACAGAAACCAAACATTTGCCCGCAGCGTCTTTTAGAAAATGTGTGCACCAAAAAGCCGCAACAAACACAAAGAGGCAAGTGGCGAGAAACAGAGAGAGAGGCAGAGATAGAGAGAGAGAGAGAGAGTGGCATATAAGGCAAGTGGTCTGCCAAATCGTGTTAATATTAAATTACCAAAAACTATTTGCAATTTTTAAAAGTTTTGCACTGTCTGGGCAAATGTGGCTGCTGCATCCACTGAGAGGAGCAGAGAAGTTTTTGGCCAGCAGCGACGATGTCTTGTCTTACTAGTTACACGCATTCCTTTCACCACAAATTCCTTGGCTCCTCTTACCAAGCACACACAAAACACACACACACACACACACACATATAAGTTTATTATGTCTGCTTGGTGCTGCTGGCCAGGCCAATGGCAAAAAGTATGCAACATTTTAATATGTGTGTCAGCTGGCGCACATTTGCATGGCGAGGCAGGGGCAGCAACGATTTACCAACACACTCCAACACTTTGTCTATGAGCGACACACACACCACATACACACACATACACACACAATACTTTTAATAAACCTTGCAAGCAACATTTGCTGAAAGCATCTTTGAGGTTTTTGCTACAACGACAGAATTTACAAGGTTCCCACACACAGGCCATATGTGTGTGTGTGTGTGTGTCTGTGTGGCTTCAATTACACTCAGAAAAAAAATAATTAATTATCTAAGGTTACGTTTATCTTTCAGTGTTTAAAGCAACTTATTAAGTTTAAATTTGGTTGGTGTCTGAAACAGTTTAATTAGTGTTATTTTAATCTTTAAGAAAGTTTTCTAAATTTTACGTCTGCAAATTTTAAAAATAGGAATAATTAAGGAAGTTTTCGTTTTTCACCATAGGTGTAGGTTTAAAAAGTACTCTTAGCTAAATCACCTCCAAATTTATATATCATAAATTGAGCATTTTTTTCTCCTTAAAATACCTTAAATTAAATCTGCTTTTCAAGCTTATTTTTTATTTAAGGTGAATTGTCAATTTTTTTGGTTATGTTTTTTTTTTCAGAGTGTGCGCGTTGCTTGGCATGTGGGAAACTCTTTAAGCTTACCACTTGAACGTTAGTCGGGTTCAAACTTTAACATCTCCCCGCAGCTCTATCTCAGTTAAGTCCCCTTAACCCCCTCGCCAGCTAGCTATATATGTTGGGGCACCTGCTGCAAAGTTTTGCGTTTGGGTTTCTTGTTTTTCTTGCCAGCAGTCAGCAAAATCAAAGTTACCACGCACATTAGCTTCTGCCACTGAGTACCTACCACTCCCCCCCACCCTTTCCCCTTCCCCATCGCACTGTGCACTGAGGGCAAAGAGCTCGTTCAACTCCAGCATCAGCTGGTGTCTTCTGTCTTTTGTGCCCTTGCTAACTTTTCATATACTATATATTTTCTACTTAAATTAAATACAATGTGTGCGAAAAGTAAATTGAAGTTTACTTTATGTGGATTTTGCACTCCTTGCGATGCATTTACAGAGTTTCATTTAAAGCATGTTAAACAAATGATGACGAGGCTAACACCAACCCCCTCAAAAAAAAAAAAAAAAAGTTGACATTACGGTTATTAGACTGAAAGAACCGCCAAAGGGGTTTCTGAGGTGGCAGCAACTTGTGAAAGGCTTCAACTTTGAACTCTCAACTGTTGCCTCTCAAGAAATGGCTGCTATCTGCATAGAAATTTTTTGAATATTGAAAATTAATTTAATTTTTAATCTATTACAAATTGAATCATTCTTTATTTCTCATTATCAAATTCTAAATATGAGTAAATAGTCAAATTTTTATATAAAATTAATTTATTGTGTATAAGAAAATAAAAGAGTTTTTAACTAGTACAAACTAAATTATTCATTGTTGCTCATTATCAGATTCAGAACATTTTTGTATATTCTTAATAATTATTTGTTAATTAATAAAGTTATGTTTCAATTCAATTCGATTTCTTCCACTCAGATATTAATTTCGTTTCGAATCACACTTGAAAAGTAATCGCATTAAAATCTCATTTGCTCATTATGGTCTCAAAGCCCTGGCTCAGGATGCAGCTCAAGTTGAATCCACAGTGAATGGTGTCCAATGCAATTATAAAACTTTAATCATCGTCTAAACCAATTTCGAAAAGCATCAAAAGTGCCCCGCATAAAACTCATAAACATCCCTTTTATCCATCCACAAAACGACCAAATGAAAAATGGAGCAAACGGAAAAGCAACTTTCCTTTTGCGCCTTTGCCGCCTACCAAAACAAAAAACAACAACAACAACAAAAATATATAAAAAAAAAAACAAAAACAAAAGCGAATGCAACACAAAGCTGAATTAAAAGTGAAAAAGTAGGCGGCGGCCAGTTGCAAAGGCCTCTTGAAGGTGGCAGGGCTGGCAACGAACGATTGCGATTGGGGTTGAGTGGCTGTGGAGGGTGCCACACCATGGACACTGCAACGCACAAGCATCGTTCGCTTGTTTCTGCCACAGCATCTTGAGTTGCATCTGGCGTGACAAATGGTAATTGGAACGAGAAAGAGAAAGAGAATCTTACCTGGCACCGATGAGCAGGCTGTTGCCATCCTTGGTGACGAGCTTGAAGTGATCCACGACACTCTCATTGCCCAGAAATTTCAGTATGTCTTCGGAACCTGCAAAATAGTTGACGATAAAAAAGAAAAGCATTAAAATTTACAGTCAGCTAAAGTTGGTCAAAATAGCAGGCGTAGGAGACGAAGCCAAATGCCTAATTAGGCAATTAGGCGTCGTTAAAGGCGACAAAAAATACGAAAAAAAACGGAGCCAAGTCGGTTGTTTCAGCTAAAAACTAAAAAGCTGAAAATGGTGGCGCACAGGAAAACAATGCAGCTGCCAAGCAGGCTGCCCATCAAACGGGCAGCAGAAGTTGGAAGGGAGCTGAAGGAGTTGCCTGTTGTTTGGCTGATATGCAAATGGCGACCCCGGACATAAAAAGGGGCAGACTAAAATGCGGGCAGCTGTACAAAAGGATTGCCCGTTTAGCAGCACAAACAGGACAACAAAAAACTACAACAACAACAACAACAGCAAATTTCGCTAAAGTTTTTTGTCATTTGTTTATTTTAGGTATTCGCATTTACTTTTTTTTTTTTGTCGCCGGAGAAAGAGAGCAACCACTGATAGTTGTCAGCTGCCACAAAATGATGCAGTCTCTGATAAACTAGCACAGAGCCATCAACTACTTAAATCTTCCCCAAGGAGTTCCGTATTCCTCGGTAATTATATGGCCAGGTGTTGAGTCACTGTTGTCTTCTCAACTAAGCTCTTTCAAATTCATTCTAGAAAAACTGAAAATATCTTTTAATTTATGTAGTTCACTTTACGAAGTAATTAACTTAATGTATTTTACTTTTTATTTTTATAAATATAATCAAGCTAAACGAATCGATTCAGTTCTATATATAATTTATATGGGATTTACTAGCTTAAAGAATTTTATACTTGTTTTTTATCTGTCAGCAGATCCATATCATCAATTATTCAGCACACTTTTGCATCCCTTAAATTAAATTTCCCTTACACTTGATAAACATTCGCCTCTTTTTTTTTTATCGTTGCAAATAACCCTTGAATATATTCTCGTTCAACTGGAATCATTACGGATAACGTGACACACCTTTTGTCAGTGTCCCCTCATTTGATCAATGATGTCAGAGCGTACATTTTTTTGTAGCTCAGCTTTTAACTTTGACTGCAAGCGGTCAGCCACAAAGAACGAAAAAGTTTCTGCGCTTTTTTTTAATGCCTCAGCCAAGCCTGTCAATATAGCGGAATTCTGGGGGGAATGATGGAGCGCTGGCCAAGTGAATGCAACCTGGTCATTTGGGAGCTCGCTTCACACCTTCACACAAAAAAAAAAAAAACAGCCAAATTTATTGGGCGGAAAAAAAGCTTTTTTTCAGCGGAGCTTTTCAAATAGCTGAGGCCTTTTGTTTGCATGACGTTTAACGTGACACGTGGGACATGTGCACAACTGTCTGCATGATGAGGGGCACGTGCCGCCCCAATCCCCTCCCGCTCAAACTTCGTGGGCCCGACCCTCAAGTACAGTAAAAGTTTCAATGCACACACACACACACACACACACACACAAACGAGAATTTTAATTTGGCGCTTTAATTAAAAGCAACAAAGCTTTGACATAAAAAACGTAGCAATAAGTTGAAGAGTTGTTAAAAAAAAAGTAGTAAAAAAAAGGACAGGACAATAGTAATGAAATGGTCCAGCAAGAGACAAGGATGAAAAGTCATGGGAAAAAAACAGAGCAATAAGTATTAAACACTAAATGTTTCAGTATCACAAGTCATATTTGAAAATAAAACAAATTCTACGCTGATTATTAAGTTGAAAAGTTCATTTAGCACAAAATAAATAAAAATATATATTGCACAATTGAGCAAACATATATGAATACTGAATATGTTATGTGCTCTGATTATACCGAATATCCTTGATAGTGCTCAAGGATCTGCGAATCAACTGTTCCTGTTTGTGGCAGTGACCAAGTCGCACAATATAAATGTTTAATGCCACCGCGGGCCTTTTTGGCCGACCCTGTAAAACTATGTAAGCTCTCAAATTGTAAGCTAATATTTGTTTTACCCACATCTGCAAAAATGGCTGCCATACACACACACACACGAACCACACACAGGGGGGCACCCACACACACACACATACAGTTCGGCCAACAAACAGCCAAAAATTGCACAAGCCAAAATCTAATATTTACCTTGACTTTCAAAATGTATGCAACGACCAAAGTAAACTGCAACTCAACACGTACCCAAACCCAAACCGAAACCCAAACACAACCCAATCCAATGCCCACTGCTCTGCCTGGTTCCATTTGTATTGGGACAAAGGCGCAGCAGACCGAACCGAATCCGCCAGACGATTCAGCAAGTAAAATCAAAAAAAAAAAAGGATAATAAAAATAGAGAAAGAAATGGAAAGAAAAATGAATGGAGCAAAGAACCCGACAGAGTCCATCACTTTAATCAACTGGCTGACAGTGGTCGGGCCTGCTGCCTGCTGCCTGCCGTTCCAAATTATGCAAATTCAACAAAAATAACGTAAATTTCGACATTCGAAAATCTACAAATGCCGGACAACGCCACAGGACCTTCTCTCTGTGTGTGTGTGTGTGTGTGTTTTTCTGTGTGTGCTGACTGCGCTTGGGGGATTTTTCACATTGCGGTAACAATGGCGACAACGTGTCCATGTTTGACTTTGCCAAGCCACTGGGAACCGAAAGAACCAAAACGTGACAACGCAAAGATCGGGCAACTTATGATGTTGCAAACATGGCTGCTGCAAAAAAGGAGCAGAAGATAGAAGAGCCCTGCTGCTTGAGGACCAGTTTTTTTTTATACAAATTACAGAGCGCCATAAGCTGATTATTTAATATTTCTTAATGAATTTTTCATTTGGGTTTTCGCTTCGGCTAAAATTGTTCACAAAGTTAGCCAGCAACCAGCGCAAAACTCGAACCGCAGCAAAAATTGCCAGCGTAAAAGGAAATATTTGTCCAACAGGGCCAAAAAGCAACTGAAATACGTGCAACATAAAATGGAGTGAGCAACACACACAGTCAGCTTCATAAATATGCGTACAACGTGGAGGCTCTGCTGCTCCCAGTTGCTAAGTTACTGCCACACCTGCAGCATAATGGGGCAAGTGTGAGAAAAAGATAGCGAAACTAACAAAAAAAAAAAAAATACAGCGAGTATTAAATATGCAAATACATTTTAAATGCAAGAAAAATGTTGCACTACTTTGGGAAAGGGCCAAATAAATACTAAATAATGGAATTTACTTAAATAGACTCAACTAAAAGTCAAAACTAAGCTAAAAAAAAATAAAAATAAAACGCTCTTCTTACACCATAAAAAAATATTGTTCAGAGATTGATTTCCCAACAGATTTTAAGAGGCAGACTAAAGAAATGTAAAAAAAAGAATGATTAAAAAACGACCTTCAAAATTATTACATAAGACTAAGCGTAGCTGAATCTTGCAGCTAATTAATTTCATGCGCAAATAATATTATTATTTTTGAATAATAGGGAAAATGGATGGAAGAAAATGTGCGATTAAATACGTTAATATTTAAAGTCTTCGATATGCTCTCCGTTCTGCTTGTTACCCATGAAAAATTCAAGATCCGACGCACAAAAATTATATATATATATATATATATATATATAGATAAAGTCGAAAAGAAAGGAAGCTACAAACCGAGGCAGAAAAAATTATAGAGAGAGAGAGGCAGAGATAGAGTTTTTGTTGATTTTGCAAGAGCCGGAAAACAGAATGCGACGATGTGTGAAAAACATTTCACGATTTCTGTACAGGAAACTTCTTCCCAATCCATTGGCCGAGCGGCGTTCACTGGGCAAAATTCCCGCCGAGATTTGCATTTAATTGAAATGAACGCGTTGACTCACAACACACAAACAGAAGGCCACAAACAAAATGCGAAGCGAAAGCCAAACATCGAAATGAAATGCCAAAAAAAAAAAAAACAAATAAAGTCAACAGAAAGTGAATCATTTAGAGCCACCAGAAAAGCAAATGAAATCAGAAATCGACGACTCACAGGAGGTCGGTCCAGTGTCTTATCTCAGGGAACAACGCTTGGCCACAGGCTTATCAGTAGCTCATTTCCTCCCCCCTTCCCCCTGGCGCTCTTTGTTTAAGTTGGTTTTTGCTTTTGCCACTGCCACATTACACTTGTTTTGTGTATTGTTTCCCTTTCAAATTGATGCACAAGATTTCTTTTCTGCTGATGTTTGCATCTTGATAGCAGCTTCTTTGTCTCGTTGGGAAGCCTGAAACACCTTTCGAAGGAATTTTTCTCTTGTTATTTCGAATGGACTAAAAGATTACACTAAGCCGCAACCAAAGAATCGATAATTAATGGAAATTAGGTGAACAAATTGGAAAGACTAAATCTTTGTCATTTTGTTAAAGGTAGCAAGATGAATATAAAACATACTCAAATTTAAGGGAAGACAAATAAAAAAAAAAGTGTTAAGACAAAAGTTCAAGGACAAAGATGAATTTGAAATTTCAAGCACAACTTTCTTTCTGATCATTGGATTTGTTTTCGAACTGCAGTAAATGTTACTAGCCAAATATAGAATGCGTGAAAATAAGGCTTATCGAATTAAAAATTGAAATTACTTTAACGAAATCCATTACAAATTTGCCAAAATGGCAAAAGCATAACGAAATTCTCTATAAAAAGGTGCTGAAAGAGCCGCTGTTGCAGTTGCAGTTGTGAAATTGTGAAGTATGCTGTTTATATATTTAACAACAGTTTTTATCTCAGTGACGTCCATATTGGGTTCACCGGTAAGATTATCAATCCATACAATTGAATTATCTACCAAAAATATTATTATAGCTCCACCTTATTTCGAAAGGATGTGACAGAACAACTTGTGAAAGTTATTGCGTGACAAACTCTCAAAATAATGGGGCCCAATCGTCGATTCAAATGGAAGTACGATGGAAAAATCTTGAGTCCATCCTGTTGATGCAACAAGCGAAATTGGAGAATCTTGAAAGAGTTGTAGTGAAATTTATTACGGATCTCAAAGTTCTTTTGCAGGATCAATTGGGTGGCATCAATTCGGCAAATGCGAATGAAAAATTGTTTATCGTTCTCAAAATGTTGAGGCAATTGGAGTTAAAATTGGGCGTACAACCACCGAGTTTAGGATTACAATTCGAAAAACCAAACACACAACTATTGCTACCGGGATCCATTTTCCCAAAACCAGACAGACCGGGAAATGCACTAACATACGGAACATCATCGAATTTAGGATTACAATTCGAAAAACCAAGCCCACAATTATTGTTACCGGGATCCATTTTTCCAAAACCAGGCCAAGCGGGAAATACACTAACATACGGAACATCATCGAATTTAGGATTACAATTCGAAAAACCAAGCCCACAATTATTGCTACCGGGATCCATTTTTCCAAAACCAGGCCAATCGGGAAATACACTAACATACGGACAACCATCGAATGCAGGATTGGAATTATCACAATCATTGAATCGAGACTTAACGGTAATAAAAAGGCCACAACCGATGCTACCGCTAATACAATTACCAGCAAAACCGGAATTAAATTTCAAAAATCCATTGCTACCAGGATTACTTTTACCACAACCAGCGAATCCGAGCATTGTTTTAGGACATAAATCGAAATTGGGATTAATTTTTAAAAAGTTCAAGAAAATTGGATCCCATTACTTTTATGTTGAACGCAATAAGAAGCTAACCTGGTCTCGTGCTTCTCAGAGATGTGTTGAGCTCGGTGGTCAGTTGATGAATCCGAAAAATCTGGATGAATATGATGCATTACGACAATTATTAGACGCAGATCAAGACTATTGGACTGATAACAGAGATCTTAGTAGAATCAGCCCGCGCATCGGCTTGTTAGGATCTCATCAAAAGCAATTCTCTTTAAATTGGTCTTCTGGAATGCAGGTCGGCTCCCATAATATAAACAAATGTTTCCAGATACGTAGCAGTACACTGATACTTAATAATGGACAGTGCGATAATAAACAATACTTTATATGCCAGGCATAAATAACAATATGGAATATATATATATATATATATATTTGTAGAGCAGAAATGTCAATTTACCATAAGATTAAACATTTTTGTTTTACTGGCATCTACCAAAAAAAAAAAGTTTGTTGAAATATAAACTTGTTTCGAACGTGCTTCGTGTAAAATGAAATTAATTGGAATACGTTAAGGAATGTCACAAAAGCCTTTAAATGCATTACAGGGGGGGGGGGTGGGTGGATAGGTCTATAGGACGGCCAAAACGGAAACGGGTCCGGTGCTTGCCGCATGCCAGGATGTGGACTACAAGCCATCCATTTATGCAGCACAATTAACGTAACTTACTTCAAGTGAAAACGCGAGTCCGGCAACATGTTTCGAGTCCAAGGACCCAAACAGCGTGATCCTGGCTCGATGTCGCCGACCCAACTGGTTGCTCTTTTTTTTTTTTTTTGGAATTTTATGCACTTTTAATTATTATTGTATTATTTTGCATTCATTTACGTTCGCTCGTCGACGCAGTATTCCTTTTGAAAAGGATGCCTGCACTCCACACACACACACACACACACACACCCACTACGGGTATAACTTGAAGAACCTCTGATAGCCGCCAGATACGGTTCAAAAACCAGAATCCAAAGAACAAAGACCAGAGACCGGAGGCCATATTCCAGACAACAGAGCTCTTAATGACAACAAATTGTCGAAAGCATTTGGCAGGTGTTTAATGAAAGAGCATTGAAATGCTGACAGCGAAATATAAATTAAATTAAGTTTAACTGTTGCGCATATTAAGTAATCTGAAATTACGACTTGAATTAATAGTCCTGGCTGACCATGCATAAATCAGATAACCTCTGAGATAACCTTGAAACACACATTGGTGTTAAACCAAAATAAATAAATATATATTTAATAGATTTTCCATTATGCATTTTCACTTTTCCATCGGTCTGTGTGCATCATTAGAAGCTCTTTGGAAGCCTCTATGACTTGCACTTCAAACAGAAACTAAATGATATTTTCGGCATGAGTTGGCTTTGGGCAACTCAACTGGATGTGTGCCAAAAGCATTGTCTATGTTTTACTACGTGCTGTGACTGCCTTTCCCACTCTGTTTGTGGATGGGTTTGTTGGACTGGTTGCTTGGTTGGTTAGTTGGATGTGTGTCTGCGCATAATCATGGCCTGGTCGGGGCGCATTTACACGACACAGATAAGACGCTTTACATGTGCCTAAGCAAACACATGAAACAGGCAACCCAAAGCTGAAGCTGAAGAGCTCCACCAGCGAAAGGTAGACAGGTATCGTTGGTAGGGTTTTTCAGGTACACGCAGCACCATCCAGCAACTGGGCCAGTGAGCCATGCATGAATGAATCGCAAACAGGCGGCAGAGATGGCAACAAACAAACTGACAGAGTGACTGACAGACAGACAGACAGACAGATAGACTAAAAGACAGACAGATAGATGTGTTCATGTGTGCACTTAGCACACGCGTCACTTATTACAATGACAATAATATGGGATCCACCTTACCAACGCACTCAAATATGAGCGCTCCATGTCTGAGTTTGGTCCCTGGGGTTAATAGTGTCAGTGGGTGTAATTGATCGAGCTCAGGCATTTGAGAGATTCTGGAGTCTGGGAACACATACCTCACACACACACACACACACACACACAAACACACACACAATGAAACATTGAAGCATTGCCTTATAAATTGGGGCAACTTTATGAATGGGTGAAAAATGTTGCTTTCGAGCACAGGTGAATTTTGGCATCTGGCTGTGACCACTTTAAGTTATGTAGAAATTGAGTATTAATACACACAGCGAGAGATCAGAGCTAAATAATGGGCATAAATGATATATTTAGCTGTTTTTATTAATCTTTAAGCTGAGTAACATTCTTTAATTAATGTGCATTTAAGTCCTCAAGTTTGGAATCTTCAAAAACTGCCTTTCAGTAATAAGATTTACTTTTCTCAGCTATAATTAGTATTTTATACATTTAAATTGCATTAGATATAATTATGTAACCGTTAAATAAAATGATTCGCTTCAAAGTGAAATGTAGAAATATATACAACAAACCAATTCGTTCCAAATCCATGTGGCACGTTGCACTCATTCACCTGCATGCTTAAAGTAATTTAAACAATCTTTATTAACAATAAATGCAACTGTGCTACAAACATTGCAGTTTTACGATACGTTGTCAGCCGCTTGACTGGGTAATTTCTCTCAGTGTGTGTGTGTGTCTCAGTGGCTGGCACGTGCTATAGTTTATGTATACCATCTGATTCCTGCTGCTGCTGCTGCTCCTCCTGCTCCTGCTGATGATGAGTATGACGATGATACTTTGTTCGTGTTTAATGATGCCGTTTGCCCGTCAACCAGCCAGCTTTGGCTTCAGTTGCAGCTGCTCTATTGCCTTAACTTGGCTACTCTTAAATACCTCCTTACGTGCCCAGCCCTCCTCAGCTCGTCCAACGGGCCTCGGTACTCTGTGCTCTGTGCTCTTTGCTCTGTCCTCGACTGACATGAACATTATCATGTAGGTTATGTCGCTGCACGCTTCTCGCTGGCTTTTCATCAACTCGACTCCAATGATTGCCTGTATGACAACCCGAAGCACGTCAGAGTGTGTGCTGCTGCTGCTGCTGTGATGTGTTCCGTCTGCTACTGCTGCTCCAATGACCCATAAAACGGACGACGGCTTAGCCAGGCGGACATGAAATCCATTGCAATAAGCTGCCAGCCAGCTCCCAGTCAGCGATGCTTTTGTGGTTCACATGGCACGCACTCAAAACTAAAGCGGGTCATGTCAAATCGAGCGAATGTATCTAACTGAACAAGCTCTGCCATAGCCGGAGCCGGACCCAGAGCCAAAATCCAGAGCTTCTCCTCAGGTGCACGGTGCCAGCCAATTGGCATCGATGCGTTGCGACTTAGTCGTTGCAATTGGCCTTAATGAAATTGAGCACTTCGCATGGGCTTTGTCAGACCGACGATAATAGCTGGTGACTACTTTAGTTGCATCACTTAAATTTGACAGAAAGCAAACAAGATGCTGGTTTCCAACCCTTTCAAGAATTTTCTATTTTCGCTTCACTGAGTTTAGCATTAATCACATTATTTTAAGTATATTTTTCTTTCTTCTAAAAATCTTACATAACTCAAATTTTATGTCAAAAACATTTCGTTACTCAATGTTTGCTGAGTTTCTAGGAATTAAGTTGTTATAGCGAGGTTTATACACATTTTCCGCTTGCCCATGCCAAGTTCCGGCATTTAAATCCAGCTCTAAATAAGTTGTAAGTTCTTGTCAACTACGGCAAATGGCCGCAAAAAGGGGGAAAAGTGCTTTCAGCTTGTTAAAGCGTTTGTTTAATAAACAATTGAAATCGTCAATGTCATCATTATTATCATTATTTTGCGGTTTGTGTGTGCGCTGCTCGCTGAGCTACTTGTGGCTGGCGGCTTTTAACTCATTCTGCCTGATTTAGGCCATCGTCAAAGACCCCGCTCGCCGCAAACCCCTAACCATCTGAAGAGCCCCAAAAACCCCACCAACCAATGCGAATGCTTTGAATGGGTAGCGACTTTGGTTTTATTTATTTAAAGGCCAAAATCCGATGAAGCCCAAAGTCTTAAGTGGTGAAAAAGCGTTCGTTTTGAGTTCGTTTGTAACGGTATTCAGCGGGTCTCTTTCATAATTTCTGTAATATTGAAGCATGAGCACTTCTAACGGTTTTCATTCAAAGGTCTGCAAATACACACACACACACACACACACACACACACACACACGCACACGCAGAGAGAGAGAAAGATAGACTGTGACAAGAACTAAATATACGGACTCCATGCCACACGTAACAATAATACAAAGGATGTTGCGCCAGTGAGTGGGCGTGGCAGAGAGTAGCAAAAGAAATAAAGTAAACTGAATGCAGTATAAAGATAAAAACGCTCACGGCAATGAAACGAACACAAAGACAATGATGGAGACGAGGGTGACGTGGCCAAAGCACATTTTCCCGCTAAACAAAAGTCGGCAAAAGCATACGAGAAGCATACGAAAACGAGTAAGAATGATGTAGTCGAGTGAGCTCGACTACGATATACCCTAAACATAGCTTTCCCTTTAAAAAATGAGAGCACTTCTCATTTCTTATGGCAAGCAAAGGCAGTGAAGAGTAAAAAAAAAAAACGATTGCAGCGCAAATTTTGATTACAAGCCCGAACTGATCTCTAATTGGCTAGCTAGAAACACATGCATTATACACATACATACATACATACGTTACACGCAATTGTAAGCAATGGGGTTCTGCAGAATACACACCATCTCTTTCTCACACATGCATCCAGAAAATGCTTGCGGCTGCTGGTAGAAATTATATCAATATGGAAAAATATATTTTCGATCAATTGGTCAATAATATGCATATGCATCGGTAATCGAAATTAATCGATAATCGAGAAACGAAGGCAGTTATGATAAAGGAAACTTCACCTGAGGATAAACGCGAAACTATTTACCAAATTTCAAGTCGCTAACTCTTAAAGTCACTGAGATCCGACGGACATGCTATATCGACTCGACTGTTGACACTGATCAAGAATATATATATATATACTTAATGAGGTCGGAGATGCTTCCTTCTGCCTTTTACATACAGTTGCACAAAATCATTATACCCTTTTTACCAACTTTTAATGGGTTCAGGGTATACAAATAAAGGAGCTAAAACACTACAGTTATTTATCATCGCCAAACGGTCCACTGACAAACGGAAGTTGAATAACGTTCGTTATTTACATATTAAGTGTTGTCTCAATGAAGGGCAGATTTTTCCTCCAGATATTAAAATAAGTGGAAGTCATCATTAATAGCAGAGAGATGACAATTTTCAATACAATACTCATCATGATCCTCATCATTATTCAGATCCGAAAACATACCTGGAAAAAATGAGAGAAAAATAGGTAATTAGTATTGAAATTACTGTTAAAATACTTAAGCTACTATCAAAATAACTTAGTGGATAAGAGATAATAGTAAATTCTTCTCAATTTCTCTTAATTTAAAAATTTACCTTCATTTTAATTATACTTATTTACACATGCAAATAATGTCTTCATTGAAAATGTGCTAATTAATTCTGTGTTATTTGTCAGATGAAAAATAACATTACAAAACATAACCATTTTTCACATCCAAACGTAGTTTTCAATTTAGGGCGGCAATTGGGAACCTCAATTTATATGCTTTATATTTCTTGATAGCTGCTAAAATAGTTCTCATGCAAGTCTTGTATGTTTTATGACATTTTTGGCTTGCACTGTTGGCTTTTAAAAATTCCAATCGAATGGCAACTCCAAACAAGAGCGAAATAAATTTTATGCCCCTTTTTATATACACTGTTTTTTGCACTTGTGAAAATGAGCATATTGAATTTGTGATTGGTTTGCAATATTACACCAACTGCAGAGTATTTCGCAGTCGTTTCTGTTTTATGGGCAATTTTTTTGCAATTTCTATTTGGTTGCTTTCGCAGTTGCAGTTACAGCTTGTTTTTTTTTTTATCATGCTGGCCATTTATTTGCTAGTTGCTGGCAAAGAAAAACAAGCCAAACAACATGAAAGAAACAGTTGCAGAAAAAACAATTGTTACAACATTTAAGGATGCCAACAACGAGAACGAAAAATAGCAATAAAGAAGCCAAAATCAATGGGAATATTCGCGTTTGGCATAAATTCACTTTGCCTGCCATGATAGCCCCCCTCGGACCTACTGCCAAACACCCCATCCAACTTCCCCATTCCTCGCCACAAAAAAAAACATTTGAAAATAAAACTTTGTAACCCAGTTTCGTTTTTCGGCTACACTCAGCAGTGTGGGTGTTGCACATATGAGCCACATTCCTACAAATTCCCAGCGCCATATTCCAAAATATTGCTGGCAGAGGTTTTGGAGTTCGATATTTTCAGGCAGGTGTGTGCGCGTGTGTGTGAGTGTGTGTGAGTGTGTGTGTGTGGCAGTTTGTGTGTCTCGTTTGCATTTCAACGCAGCTGCAAATGGCGGAAAATGTGAGGCCAAAGGAAACGAACAAAAATATGCGACCTGAGAACTTTTATTGTTAGCAGCAGCAGCAGCAGCATCGACCAAAAGACGAAACAAAAAACATATGAAAACATTTTTGAACGCACATTTTTTGCACAATGCTACGATTTCAAAAGAACCCTCGGACACACACACACACCACACACACACACACACACACCCATACACATGCATATTTTATGAGCTTTCGCTTGTGCCTGAATGTGTTGCTTTTGGGTGCCGAATCGTGCTAGTCATGCTACAAAAAAAAAACAAAAAAAAAAAACAAAAAAAAAACAAAACTGTTGCAAAAACAAAACCTACGCAAACTTTTCTGCAACTGTTTCCTGTTGCTCTTTGTGATATTGCAGCGTCGTCTCTTTCTCGCTCTCTCTCTCTCTCTCTCTCTCTCTCTCTCTCTCTCTCTCTCTGTCTCTTTCTCCGTTTCGCTTTCTCAGCATCGCTACAAACATTGCCCACAGCAAACTTATTGAATTCTCGCACAGCAGCAGCCAGAAAAGCAACTTAATTTTCAAGTAAAACTTTGTTAATGTTCGCCATGTGTTCCAAAAAAAAAAAAAAAAAAAACAGAAAACAATTTAAAATAAAATAAAAGTGGCTCACAGACATTTTCAAGTGGCAGAGTGCTTAACCAGCAGTGGAGACTTGAAATTATGTGTTTCGGTTTGTGTTTTGCATTTGGCAAGTGTTCAGAATTGTTTGTTGCTCTTTTTTTTGATGAACTTTTTAATGTAATGTAAGTAACAACAATGTTTGCCAACACAAACAACAAAATACAAAATAATTTAGAAAAATAAGTTTTTGTCAGAAGTGGGATTCGAACCCACGCCTACAGAGTAGACTGCGACCTGAACGCAGCGCCTTAGACCACTCGGCCATCCTGACCGTTCAATATATTGCCTCACTTATGCCACACAATCAATGCGGCAGCAAACAAAAGCCACAACAGCAAAAACCACATTAATCACAATTAATTAATTGCGTCAGGAAAAAAGCTACAAAGCTTTTGAGAAGTTTTCTGGTTTTGGGGTAAGCCCAAAAAGCGTTTTAAAGATTTTAAAATGCCTAAAATAATACAATAAAACTTGCAAGCAATATAAAGAGAAGGTGTACTGTGGCAGGGTGCGGGGGAGGGGGTTTGTTGTTTGCGTGTGTGAATCAGCTGGAAAATCAAAGTCAGTTCGCTCAACCAAATGGGAAACATTGTTCTAAAACAATGAAAAAAAATAAATAAAAAAAAAGAGAGCTGCTGCCACAGCTAGCTAAACCAACAACTTGGCGTAAAAGGCAAAAGTGAAATATGTGCCACAACGCTGAACAGATGGCAACGGCCAACACACACACTTACACACACACACATACATACATATACATATATAATACCCTGCCCAGCTCACAGCCCCTTTTTACATGGAGTCCACCACTTGAAACTTTTGTGCCCCCAAGCGACATGTAGTGCAATTTTTTTTATATATTTTTTTTTACTCCTCCAAACAACAGTTTTGCTGTAGACTTTTTATGTTTAGGGCTCAGTGAATCTTATCCAGAACACGCCCACATCATAAAAGCCTCAACAAAAAACCTACTAAGTATATATATATATATATATATATATGTATATAACTGAAGACTATGCTGCAAGCAATATGAAAAGCTATAAAAAAGTTTTCAACTATAATTGCTGTTGCTATTGTAAACGCTATTAAATTTATAAACAGCGTAGAAAAAAGCATTTTTATATTTTTATATTTTGTACGCCTATTTAATGTGAGCTTTTACAAAATTGATTAATAGTTTTATTATTAAATATATATATTTATTTAGTGGCGTTTATTATTAAATATATATATTTATTTACTGGCGTTCCATTTATTTTGCATTTTGCATAAAAGAGCACCACTCAATTAAGTACGAGTATGTAGGTCAGTCTGAAATATACACACACACACACACACACACGCGCAAAACTTCATTTATATTATATATTTAAATGGGTCATAATAACACAATTGTTTTTAAGCCCTTTTTGTTGTTCAATTGACTGGCACTTTAAGCACGAATAGATACTTGCAATATTTTTTTCTTTTTTATTTGGGATTTGCACTTTAAAAATATGTTGTATTTAGAGCATTAAGCAGCTTATTAAAGCGATTATTCACTCCAAATACTATGATAAATATGAGCAGATGTTCAAATATGTACATATGGATTAAAAATTGTTTTAATTTTAATTAATTGAAACAAACTACACTGAATAAAATTTGTATAGCTTTTGTGTTTTCTGGTGTGCTATTTACATTTATGTGTACCTATTTGTGAACAGGCTAATAAAAAGGCTATAGTCGTGTATTCTCGACTACGATATACCTTGAACCCAATTTATACAAATATTTTAATTTTATTGGCCAATTTACCTTTAAAAAGGTTGCAGCATATGTCATTGCTGCTGTTAGAAACGACATCAACATGAGAATATATTTTCAACTATAAATTGAGTATTTCTTATCCGATCTTGATGAAATTGCAGTTAATAATTAGAAGATTCTGCGTTAAAACCGAAAGGAATCCATATTTAAAAAATGGAGGAAGTTTTAAAAAAAAAATATATATATATAAAGATAATATTCAAAATTTCAAGTAAATAGCTCTTATAGACTTTTTAATGGGTTCAACATAAAAAAGTAAAACATATTCTCTAAAATTCACTTTCTGATACATCAAATTTGGCTTGTGACCTATTTAAAATTATCAAAAATTGTTTACATTTTAATTAATTGAAACAAACTACACTGAATACAATTTTTATAGCTTTTGTGTTTTTTGCTTTCAGTTCTTATCTGTTGCTTGGTGATTAATTAAAACTAAAAACTATGAAATGACTCAGCATTGAAAACAGACAGTTTCGAAAAACATTTGTTATAATCTGAAACAAACAGAAACTATGAGCTTATCAAGCTGTCTGGTGGATGGTTTGAAGGTCAATGGTCAGATTAGAACTTATTTATTTCTAAGCAGCTTCTTTGATGAGACCAAATTTTGCAATTGGCAATTTGTGGAAATGTTCCAAGTTACTGGGCCATCAAAATAAAAGTTATCCCAACAATGAGGCGTCAAAATGCCCCTAAGACTAAAACCTGAGTGGAATACATAAAAGGCAGCAGGCAAACGAACCATAAGCGAAATGAAAGCATTTTGGTTTCAAAGGGACGAGGGGAAATGCTTTGGCGATGGTGGTGCAAAAGTATTTTTCATTTGATTTTCATAATTTCAACATTTGGAAAATATCTCACGCATTTGCAATTATGTGCGGATTTTTCATTTCATTTCATTTCATTTCATTTCTTGATTTCATTTCACGTTGCGGCCTCGCGGCTTTTGACCCGAAACACAACCAACACAGACCGCAGCTGTTACATGGCCAACAAAATTGCTCTTTTCTATACTCTACTTTTTTTTTTTTTTTTTTGGCAGTTGTTGGCATTGTTGCTATCTGTTGCCTGCTGGCTGTTTGCAGTTCTTGTTTGTTATTCTTTCGCTGCACATTTATGCACAACCACATTTCAAAAGCAATAAATTCAGCAGCTTTTCTTTTCACACAAAAAAAAAAAAAATAAAAAAAAAAATACAAACAGCATAACAATTTGGCGAAGAAAACTTTGCTCATTTGCGCGATTTTGATTTTTTGCTATCATTGCAGCAAAATAAATTAAAGAATTGCACACAAAACAACTAAGTCAAAGTATGGCAAACTATTCGTTGCTGGGCAAAGTTGTAACGCCAAAGAAAAAAATTTAATATTTCAATAGCACACAAAAAAAAAAAAACTTGTTAGCAACACATGGCTTATACAAATAGAAGAGCAAAGAGTGCATTTTAAAAATGTTGGTGTGAAAATATAATGATTGATGGCAAACATTTATTTTTAAAATGACATTTTAATGGGTTTACGATAGAACCTGTCCAATAAAATTGTACTTCTCTATGTACATTAAGTATCAGAAAATATTGACAAAAACTATTTTTTTATAAGTCAATATACCCTCTCGGACTATTTGTACAGGCTTACAAAATACTTTTAGAATGCGAAAAAAAAGTGTTGCTGTTTTTCTTAAGTTCTTTCCAAGCTACACTGAACTAAACTAGACCCCTAACAGCTTGCTAATATTTTACTCATTGAATTATACAAAATGTAGTTGGTAACCATTTGCTGTGTGTTTTCTTGAAATGAAAATTCCTCTCGAGTTTTTCGCATGAAAATTAATTTCGCAGAGGAAGGGAGAGAAGCAGAGAGAATTTTAGAGAAATAAAGTCTTTTTACAACTCGCTGATTTTCTTTTCGTTTCTTTTGAGTACTTCTTGGAACTTGTATTTTAGTTGAATTAAATTCAGCACACCCCATTTATACATATGAATTGCCCTGAAGACGTGTTTATGCCACATCAGATTCAATTTGTTGTGTGCTATATACATTTATGTATTCTCGACTACGATATACCCTGGACCCAATTAATACAAATAATTTAATTTTATTGGCCAATTTACCTTTAAAAAGTTTGCAGCATATGTCTTTGCTGCTGTTAGAAACGACATCAACATGAGAATATATTTTCAACTATTAATTGAGTATTTCCTATTCGATCTTGATGATTTTGCAGTTAATAATTAGAAGATTCTGCGTTAAAACCGAAATGAATCCATATTTAAAAAACAGAGAAAGTTTTAAAACAAAAAAAAAAAAGAAAATATTCAAAATTTCAAGTAAATGGCTCTTATAGACTTTTAAATGGGTTCAACATACAAAACGTAAAACATATTTTCTAATCTGATAAGAAAATATAATAATACATAATACTTTAATTTAAATTAAAACATTTCTAAAATAAACTTTCTGATACATCAAATTTGGCTTGTGACCTATTTTAGCAGTGGAAACAGTTTAACTTTACATAAATCATTAACATAAACAGCAGAAAAACAGTTTAATTACATAAATACAATTTGAGATCGAAAGTACAATTCTATGTGGCAAAAATTAATTGAAGCGTATTTCTTCCAGATAGCGAAAATCATGTCACAAATTAAGAATTTGCGACTTATCAACGGAGCAGCGTCCGAATTAATTCGAATGTCAAATACATAAATATTGTGGACCTTAGAAACAAAATGCATTAACAACAGCATGGATTACGTGAGCTTTGAAATTGTGTTATGTCACCTGATCCACTGATCCACGGCTATCACCTGTGAGGTGATAAGACTGTATGAAGAGCATTTGGCACTGATTATTGCTATTTTTGGACAATGCCGACTGATGCTGATATGGTGCAATGCCGGACATTGGATTGCTTGCTGTTGGTGAGCAGGGTATAAAAGCTGCAGCTGCAGCGAGGTAAAAGCAACAGTCTTTAGGTGTTTGGAGCTGAAGCATACCAAAGCCGGAGCAGTGAGACAGAAGAGAATCGTAAACCAACGCAAGGATGAAACTGACATTGGTCCTCTTGGCCCTCGTGGGCTGTGTGGCCGCATTCAGTGTGCCACATGCGAAAACTGTGAAGGTTGCCGACCAGGAGTTTTTGCTAAAGCAAAAGTTCTTCCTCGAGATCCTTCATCGTGCCGAAGATCCACTCATGTTCGAGGAGTACATCAAGTTGGGACACAATTTGGTCGTTGACAAGGCACAATACACTGTGAGTGGTTTGTTACAACAATGGAAAGTCCAGTTCATTGTTTCTAATATCAATTTTTCCCCGCACTGCAGGAGTTCGACTTCTACATGGAGAAATTCTGGGAGTCCTACAAGCTGGGTGCCTTGTTGCCCAAAGGTGAATTCTTTGGTGCTCTGGTGAAGACCCATCACAAGCAGGCCTGGGGTCTGTTCAACTTCTTCTACTACGCCAAGGACTGGGCAACATTCAGCCAGAACGTCGCCTGGGCACGTATCCATGTGAATGAGGGCATGTTCGTCTACGCTCTGACCCTGGCCGTCATCCACAAGCCCGAATTCAAGGGCATCACTCTGCCCCAGATCTATGAGATCTTCCCACAGTACTTCTTCAACAGCAAATTCGTCTATGAGGCCGAGAAGTTCAACTTTGATGTGTGGAGCAAGCTGGTTATGTACGAGAAGGAATACAAGGACATCCTGTACAAGGATGTTAGCGAATTCAGCGATAACTACTACTTCTACACCAAGGACTGGAAGACATGGCAGTGGTGGAAGATGATGGGTCTGGGCGAGCACTGGTACGTCGAGGATAAGTTCTTCCTGCGCGAAAACTATGTCGATTACAACAAGGATTCCAAATACACCGACTTCATGAAGGGACTGACCAAGTTCTACATGCCCGTTGACTACACTCGCGACATTGAATTCTACAACGCTGAGAGCAAGATGAGCTACTTCACCGAGGATTTGGGATGGAACGCATACTGGTACTATCTGAACATGGACTACGCCTTCTTCCTCGAGGGCAAGCAGTTCGGTCTGGACAAGGATCGTCGCGGCGAATTCTGGATCTACAGTGTCCAACAAATCTTGGCCCGCTACTATCAGGAACGCTTGGCTAACGGCTTTGGCGAGATTCCCGAGTTCTTCTGGTACAAACAGATTGAGCACGGCTATGATCCTCAATTGATCTACCACAACGGTGTTGGCTACAGCTACCGCAAGAACTACTTCGAGTTCGAGACCTACGGCAAATTCAATATGCTCAACCATCTGCAGAGCTTCTTCCACCGCATTGAGCATCTGCTGGAGACTGGCTTCTACAAGACAGCCGATGGTGTTGTCATCGATCTGCACAAGCCCGAGGCCGTCAAATTCATTGGCAACTATCTGCAGGGCAATGTTGATACCTACGACAAGTACTTCTTCAACTACTACTATGTGCTGAGCCATATGTACTTCGCCGATGTTGACTACTTCGATTCCGAGGTGTTCCCCAATGTGTTCCTCAACTTCGAGACCATGCTGCGTGATCCCTTCTTCTACACTTTCTACAAGAAGTTCTCCGACGTCTTCTACAAGTTCAAATTCTACCTTGCCCCCTACACACAGAAGGATCTGTTCTACGATGGCATCACCATCAAGGATGTGTCCGTTAGCAAGCTGACCACCTACTTTGATTTCGTGGACTTCGATGCCACCAATCTGCTCAACGACAAGATGACCTTCGTCGATGGCAAGTTCGTCTGGGACAAGGCACTGTTGGCCCGTCAGGCTCGCCTCAACCACAAACCCTTCAACTTCAAGTTCAACATTGACTCGAGCAAGGCACAGAAGGGCGTTGTCCGCGTCTTCCTGGGACCCAAGTTTGATGAGTTCGGTCGCGTCATCCCATTGAAATACAACAGCCACAACTTTGTGCAGATCGATAGCTTTGTCTATTCCTTCATTGCCGGCACCAACAGCTTCAGTCGCACTTCCTCGGACTTCACCTTTACCTCTAAGGATCGCATCACCTACACCGAACTCTACAAGTACGTCATGCTCGCCACCGAGGGCACCTACAAGTTCCCATTGGATGTGAGCGAGCCCCACAACGCCTTCCCCGATCGTCTGGTGCTGCCACGCGGCTGGGAAGAGGGTATGCCGATGCAGTTCTACTTCTTTGTCTCGCACTACGCTGAGGATTACGAGCAGTTCTCCAACTTTGACTACACCTACGAATCTGGTGTCGGCTCCGGCACCCGCTTTGTGGACAGCAAACCATTCGGCTATCCCTTCGATCGCACCATCGATGAGTACAGCTTCTTCGTGCCCAACGGCTACTTCAAGGATGTCAAGATCTACTACCACGACACCTTCGCCAAGTACTTCGAGAAGAAGTATACCAACTATGGCACATTCGACTACTCAGTGCTCGATTTCTAGACATCGCCATTCGATTTAGCCACTAAGAAAATTGCATTACCAAAAAACCCGAAAAAAAAAATAAATTACCAAATCAACAACTAGTTCATGATGAACACAGGTTAATAAAAAAAACATAAATATAATTAATACATTTTGAGTTTTTATTTAACAAATATTTGAGAAACTGAAAAAAAAACCAACATTTTAAACCAATAGCAAAAAAAATTCCTATTTTTTTTATAATGAATACGAAGAGTAAAGCGGAGTGAATATTTAATACAGGATAAAAAGCCATTTGATTTTGTTTAATTTGCAAAAGAGATGTAAATTAAATTACTTTAATGGAAAGCTGAAATTGTAAGTAATCGTTTTTCAAATTAAAATGTTGTTGGTAAATGTTTCTTTGTGAAACTCTTTAGTTACTTTATGATAATTTTATTACTTTATTTTGTGACTCTTTAAGAAAAAGTATTCGTGGTACTTATTTGAATAAAAGTTAGCAAACTTTAACTGTATGTTAAAAGAAATAATTTAAATTTAATTAGCAAACAATAACTGATTTACACATGCGAAAGCTTAACCCAAATAACATAAAGTAAAATACAGAACTATTTGATCTTGTGGCAGTTCCTGTCTCTCACTCTCTCTGCCGGTTAATGTGTCATTCGTACCACTAACTGTGGCAAGCGTCTCTATGATTGCATTTAAATTGAAATCAACCGCAAAAACTAATAATAAAGCTCAAAAAGTTAACTACGGTTCTGCTCGAAAGGGGCGCTCAGTTATTAAGCAGCAAACAGAATCCCTTCTGACAATGCGGGTGCTTACAAGATACAAGACATATATAGACACACACACACACATACACACACACACATATATACACTTACGTTTGCTATGTCAATGAAGTTATGCTGTTATGCGGTTTTTGATGTGCTCGCCCATCTGCCAATTGAATCACAGAGGATAGAAACACACACAAATATGGCCCATTGCCATATTACGCGTTATCTGAGCCGATGTGGCAGTCTGATTTGGCAACGTTAATTCACAGTTATGCCAGCAGCCAGCAGCCAGCAGCCGCTGCCCAGCAGTCGCGTTTTCTGCTGTCTATCGCATCTGCCTCTGCATTATCAGTCGAATTTACATTTTTAGTAAATTTTGGTGGGCGGCCTTCTTGGCCCATAAGCCTAATGATGTTTGCCAAGTGCGAGAGAGAGAAAGCTATGCTCATTCGATTAGTAATAATCTATTTATTCTATTTTGGATTCGTCAGAGATAACCTAGCCTTTAACCTGGTGACATCTAAATTTGACTAGCAATTAAAAATTAAGAAGAAATGTTGCAGTTTTAAGGTTTTGCTTCCAAACAATTCTTGCAAGAAGTATACGAGAAATTAAATTCCAAAATTGAAGTCTAAAACCCGTCTAGTTGATTCTCATCAAGAATATATATGTTTCTGCACGAAACCGTTGTACTATTTTTAACTTTTACCTCTTCTTTTAATGGGTTCAGGTTATAATAAAACCAACCGATTGTTCCAATGGGAGCTATTTTATACAGCAGCTCGATAAGAGCCTATGTAGAATTATGTTGCTTGATAATTCCTCATTATAATCAGTATATAAGAATGCGAATCAAAATGTTAGAAAATGCGGATTTACTTAGTATTGGCAATAGGTGTGCTATGTATGAAGAATGTATGTAGTATGTATTTATTATGTATGTAGAATGTATGTATTATGTATGTGGTATATATGTGGTATGTATGTAGTATGTATGTATTATGTATGTAGTATGTATGCAGTATGTATGTAGTATGTATGTAGTATGTATGCAGTATGTATGTAGTATGTAAGTAGTATGTATGTGGTATGTATGAGGTATGTATGTAGTATGTATGAAGTATGTATTTAGTATGTAAGTAGTATGTATGCAGTATGTATGTAGTATGTAAGTAGTATGTATTTGGTATGTATGTGGTATGTATGTAGTATGTATGTAGTATGTATGCAGTATGTATGTAGTATGTATGTAGTATGTATGTAGTATGTATGCAGTATGTATGTAGTATGTAGTAGTATGTATGTAGTATGTACGCAGTATGTATGTAGTATGTAAGTAGTAAGTATGTAGTATGTATGTAGTATGTATGCAGTATGTATGTAGTATGTAGGTAGTATGTATGTGGTATGTATGAGGTATGTATGTAGTATGTATGAAGTATGTATTTAGTATGTAAGTAGTATGTATGCAGTATGTATGTAGTATGTAAGTAGTATGTATTTGGTATGTATGTGGTATGTATGTAGTATGTATGTAGTATGTATGCAGTATGTATGTGGTATGTATGTAGTATGTATGTAGTATGTATGTAGTATGTATGTAGTATGTATGTAGTATGTATGAAGTATGTATTTAGTATGTATGTAGCATGCACATATTTAGTTTGGCACCTGTGAGGTGATAAGACTGTATAATGAGCATTAGGCACTGATTATTGCTATTTTTGGACAATGCCGACTGATGCTGATATGGTGCAATGCCGGACATTGGATTGCTTGCTGTTGGTGAGCAGGGTATAAAAGCTGCAGCTGCAGCGAGGTAAAAGCAACAGTCTTTAGGTGTTTGGAGCTGAAGCATACCAAAGCCGGAGCAGTGAGACAGAAGAGAATCGTAAACCAACGCAAGGATGAAACTGACATTGGTCCTCTTGGCCCTCGTGGGCTGTGTGGCCGCATTCAGTGTGCCACATGCGAAAACTGTGAAGGTTGCCGACCAGGAGTTTTTGCTAAAGCAAAAGTTCTTCCTCGAGATCCTTCATCGTGCCGAAGATCCACTCATGTTCGAGGAGTACATCAAGTTGGGACACAATTTGGTCGTTGACAAGGCACAATACACTGTGAGTGGTTTGTTACAACAATGGAAAGTCCAGTTCATTGTTTCTAATATCAATTTTTCCCCGCACTGCAGGAGTTCGACTTCTACATGGAGAAATTCTGGGAGTCCTACAAGCTGGGTGCCTTGTTGCCCAAAGGTGAATTCTTTGGTGCTCTGGTGAAGACCCATCACAAGCAGGCCTGGGGTCTGTTCAACTTCTTCTACTACGCCAAGGACTGGGCAACATTCAGCCAGAACGTCGCCTGGGCACGTATCCATGTGAATGAGGGCATGTTCGTCTACGCTCTGACCCTGGCCGTCATCCACAAGCCCGAATTCAAGGGCATCACTCTGCCCCAGATCTATGAGATCTTCCCACAGTACTTCTTCAACAGCAAATTCGTCTATGAGGCCGAGAAGTTCAACTTTGATGTGTGGAGCAAGCTGGTTATGTACGAGAAGGAATACAAGGACATCCTGTACAAGGATGTTAGCGAATTCAGCGATAACTACTACTTCTACACCAAGGACTGGAAGACATGGCAGTGGTGGAAGATGATGGGTCTGGGCGAGCACTGGTACGTCGAGGATAAGTTCTTCCTGCGCGAAAACTATGTCGATTACAACAAGGATTCCAAATACACCGACTTCATGAAGGGACTGACCAAGTTCTACATGCCCGTTGACTACACTCGCGACATTGAATTCTACAACGCTGAGAGCAAGATGAGCTACTTCACCGAGGATTTGGGATGGAACGCATACTGGTACTATCTGAACATGGACTACGCCTTCTTCCTCGAGGGCAAGCAGTTCGGTCTGGACAAGGATCGTCGCGGCGAATTCTGGATCTACAGTGTCCAACAAATCTTGGCCCGCTACTATCAGGAACGCTTGGCTAACGGCTTTGGCGAGATTCCCGAGTTCTTCTGGTACAAACAGATTGAGCACGGCTATGATCCTCAATTGATCTACCACAACGGTGTTGGCTACAGCTACCGCAAGAACTACTTCGAGTTCGAGACCTACGGCAAATTCAATATGCTCAACCATCTGCAGAGCTTCTTCCACCGCATTGAGCATCTGCTGGAGACTGGCTTCTACAAGACAGCCGATGGTGTTGTCATCGATCTGCACAAGCCCGAGGCCGTCAAATTCATTGGCAACTATCTGCAGGGCAATGTTGATACCTACGACAAGTACTTCTTCAACTACTACTATGTGCTGAGCCATATGTACTTCGCCGATGTTGACTACTTCGATTCCGAGGTGTTCCCCAATGTGTTCCTCAACTTCGAGACCATGCTGCGTGATCCCTTCTTCTACACTTTCTACAAGAAGTTCTCCGACGTCTTCTACAAGTTCAAATTCTACCTTGCCCCCTACACACAGAAGGATCTGTTCTACGATGGCATCACCATCAAGGATGTGTCCGTTAGCAAGCTGACCACCTACTTTGATTTCGTGGACTTCGATGCCACCAATCTGCTCAACGACAAGATGACCTTCGTCGATGGCAAGTTCGTCTGGGACAAGGCACTGTTGGCCCGTCAGGCTCGCCTCAACCACAAACCCTTCAACTTCAAGTTCAACATTGACTCGAGCAAGGCACAGAAGGGCGTTGTCCGCGTCTTCCTGGGACCCAAGTTTGATGAGTTCGGTCGCGTCATCCCATTGAAATACAACAGCCACAACTTTGTGCAGATCGATAGCTTTGTCTATTCCTTCATTGCCGGCACCAACAGCTTCAGTCGCACTTCCTCGGACTTCACCTTTACCTCTAAGGATCGCATCACCTACACCGAACTCTACAAGTACGTCATGCTTGCCACCGAGGGCACCTACAAGTTCCCATTGGATGTGAGCGAGCCCCACAACGCCTTCCCCGATCGTCTGGTGCTGCCACGCGGCTGGGAAGAGGGTATGCCGATGCAGTTCTACTTCTTTGTCTCGCACTACGCTGAGGATTACGAGCAGTTCTCCAACTTTGACTACACCTACGAATCTGGTGTCGGCTCCGGCACCCGCTTTGTGGACAGCAAACCATTCGGCTATCCCTTCGATCGCACCATCGATGAGTACAGCTTCTTCGTGCCCAACGGCTACTTCAAGGATGTCAAGATCTACTACCACGACACCTTCGCCAAGTACTTCGAGAAGAAGTATACCAACTATGGCACATTCGACTACTCAGTGCTCGATTTCTAGACATCGCCATTCGATTTAGCCACTAAGAAAATTGCATTACCAAAAAACCCGAAAAAAAAAATAAATTACCAAATCAACAACTAGTTCATGATGAACACAGGTTAATAAAAAAAACATAAATATAATTAATACATTTTGAGTTTTTATTTAACAAATATTTGAGAAACAGAAAAAAAAACCAACATTTTAAACCAATAGCAAAAAAAATTCCTATTTTTTTTATAATGAATACGAAGAGTAAAGCGGAGTGAATAATAAATACAGGATAAAAAGCCATTTGATTTTGTTTAATTTGCAAAAGAGATGTAAATTAAATTACTTTAATGGAAAGCTGAAATTGTAAGTAATCGTTTTTCAAATTAAAATGTTGTTGGTAAATGTTTCTTTGTGAAACTCTTTAGTTACTTTATGATAATTTTATTACTTTATTTTGTGACTCTTTAAGAAAAAGTATTCGTGGTACTTATTTGAATAAAAGTTAGCAAACTTTAACTATATGTTAAAAGAAATAATTTAAATTTAATTAGCAAACAATAACTGATTTACACATGCGAAAGCTTAACCCAAATAACATAAAGTAAAATACAGAACTATTTGATCTTGTGGCAGTTCCTGTCTCTCACTCTCTCTGCCGGTTAATGTGTCATTCGTACCACTAACTGTGGCAAGCGTCTATATGATTGCATTTAAATTGAAATCAACCGCAAAAACTAATAATAAAGCTCAAAAAGTTAACTACGGTTCTGCTCGAAAGGGGCGCTCAGTTATTAAGCAGCAAACAGAATCCCTTCTGACAATGCGGGTGCTTACAAGATATATATACATATATAGACACACACACACACATACACACACACACATATATACACTTACGTTTGCTATGTCAATGAAGTTATGCTGTTATGCGGTTTTTGATGTGCTCGCCCATCTGCCAATTGAATCACAGAGGATAGAAACACACACAAATATGGCCCATTGCCATATTACGCGTTATCTGAGCCGATGTGGCAGTCTGATTTGGCAACGTTAATTCACAGTTATGCCAGCAGCCAGCAGCCAGCAGCCGCTGCCCAGCAGTCGCGTTTTCTGCTGTCTATCGCATCTGCCTCTGCATTATCAGTCGAATTTACATTTTTAGTAAATTTTGGTGGGCGGCCTTCTTGGCCCATAAGCCTAATGATGTTTGCCAAGTGCGAGAGAGAGAAAGCTATGCTCATTCGATTAGTAATAATCTATTTATTCTATTTTGGATTCGTCAGAGATAACCTAGCCTTTAACCTGGTGACATCTAAATTTGACTAGCAATTAAAAATTAAGAAGAAATGTTGCAGTTTTAAGGTTTTGCTTCCAAACAATTCTTGCAAGAAGTATACGAGAAATTAAATTCCAAAATTGAAGTCTAAAACCCGTCTAGTTGATTCTCATCAAGAATATATATGTTTCTGCACGAAACCGTTGTACTATTTTTAACTTTTACCTCTTCTTTTAATGGGTTCAGGTTATAATAAAACCAACCGATTGTTCCAATGGGAGCTATTTTATACAGCAGCTCGATAAGAGCCTATGTAGAATTATGTTGCTTGATAATTCCTCATTATAATCAGTATATAAGAATGCGAATCAAAATGTTAGAAAATGCGGATTTACTTAGTATTGGCAATAGGTGTGCTATGTATGAAGAATGTATGTAGTATGTATTTATTATGTATGTAGAATGTATGTATTATGTATGTGGTATATATGTGGTATGTATGTAGTATGTATGTATTATGTATGTAGTATGTATGCAGTATGTATGTAGTATGTATGTAGTATGTATGCAGTATGTATGTAGTATGTAAGTAGTATGTATGTGGTATGTATGAGGTATGTATGTAGTATGTATGAAGTATGTATTTAGTATGTAAGTAGTATGTATGCAGTATGTATGTAGTATGTAAGTAGTATGTATTTGGTATGTATGTGGTATGTATGTAGTATGTATGTAGTATGTATGCAGTATGTATGTGGTATGTATGTAGTATGTATGTAGTATGTATGTAGTATGTATGTATTATGTATGTGGTATATATGTGGTATGTATGTAGTATGTATGTATTATGTATGTGGTATGTATGTAGTTTGTATGTATTATGTATGTAGTATGTATGCAGTATGTATGTGGTATGTAAGTAGTATGTATGTGGTATGTATGTGGTATGTATGTAGTATGTATGTAGTATGTATGCAGTATGTATGTAGTATGTATGTAGTATGTATGTAGTATGTATGCAGTATGTATGTAGTATGTAGTAGTATGTATGTAGTATGTGTGCAGTATGTATGTAGTATGTAAGTAGTAAGTATGTAGTATGTATGTAGTATGTATGCAGTATGTATGTAGTATGTAAGTAGTATGTATGTGGTATGTATGAGGTATGTATGTAGTATGTATGAAGTATGTATTTAGTATGTAAGTAGTATGTATGTGGTATGTATGAGGTATGTATGTAGTATGTATGAAGTATGTATTTAGTATGTAAGTAGTATGTATGCAGTATGTATGTAGTATGTAAGTAGTATGTATTTGGTATGTATGTGGTATGTATGTAGTATGTATGTAGTATGTATGCAGTATGTATGTGGTATGTATGTAGTATGTATGTAGTATGTATGTAGTATGTATGTAGTATGTATGCAGTATGTATGTAGTATGTAAGTAGTATGTATGTGGTATGTATGTGGTATGTATGTAGTATGTATGTAGTATGTATGCAGTATGTATGTGGTATGTATGTAGTATGTATGTAGTATGTATGTAGTATGTATGTAGTATGTATGAAGTATGTATTTAGTATGTATGTAGCATGCACATATTTAGTTTGGCACCTGTGAGGTGATAAGACTGTATAATGAGCATTAGGCACTGATTATTGCTATTTTTGGACAATGCCGACTGATGCTGATATGGTGCAATGCCGGACATTGGATTGCTTGCTGTTGGTGAGCAGGGTATAAAAGCTGCAGCTGCAGCGAGGTAAAAGCAACAGTCTTTAGGTGTTTGGAGCTGAAGCATACCAAAGCCGGAGCAGTGAGACAGAAGAGAATCGTAAACCAACGCAAGGATGAAACTGACATTGGTCCTCTTGGCCCTCGTGGGCTGTGTGGCCGCATTCAGTGTGCCACATGCGAAAACTGTGAAGGTTGCCGACCAGGAGTTTTTGCTAAAGCAAAAGTTCTTCCTCGAGATCCTTCATCGTGCCGAAGATCCACTCATGTTCGAGGAGTACATCAAGTTGGGACACAATTTGGTCGTTGACAAGGCACAATACACTGTGAGTGGTTTGTTACAACAATGGAAAGTCCAGTTCATTGTTTCTAATATCAATTTTTCCCCGCACTGCAGGAGTTCGACTTCTACATGGAGAAATTCTGGGAGTCCTACAAGCTGGGTGCCTTGTTGCCCAAAGGTGAATTCTTTGGTGCTCTGGTGAAGACCCATCACAAGCAGGCCTGGGGTCTGTTCAACTTCTTCTACTACGCCAAGGACTGGGCAACATTCAGCCAGAACGTCGCCTGGGCACGTATCCATGTGAATGAGGGCATGTTCGTCTACGCTCTGACCCTGGCCGTCATCCACAAGCCCGAATTCAAGGGCATCACTCTGCCCCAGATCTATGAGATCTTCCCACAGTACTTCTTCAACAGCAAATTCGTCTATGAGGCCGAGAAGTTCAACTTTGATGTGTGGAGCAAGCTGGTTATGTACGAGAAGGAATACAAGGACATCCTGTACAAGGATGTTAGCGAATTCAGCGATAACTACTACTTCTACACCAAGGACTGGAAGACATGGCAGTGGTGGAAGATGATGGGTCTGGGCGAGCACTGGTACGTCGAGGATAAGTTCTTCCTGCGCGAAAACTATGTCGATTACAACAAGGATTCCAAATACACCGACTTCATGAAGGGACTGACCAAGTTCTACATGCCCGTTGACTACACTCGCGACATTGAATTCTACAACGCTGAGAGCAAGATGAGCTACTTCACCGAGGATTTGGGATGGAACGCATACTGGTACTATCTGAACATGGACTACGCCTTCTTCCTCGAGGGCAAGCAGTTCGGTCTGGACAAGGATCGTCGCGGCGAATTCTGGATCTACAGTGTCCAACAAATCTTGGCCCGCTACTATCAGGAACGCTTGGCTAACGGCTTTGGCGAGATTCCCGAGTTCTTCTGGTACAAACAGATTGAGCACGGCTATGATCCTCAATTGATCTACCACAACGGTGTTGGCTACAGCTACCGCAAGAACTACTTCGAGTTCGAGACCTACGGCAAATTCAATATGCTCAACCATCTGCAGAGCTTCTTCCACCGCATTGAGCATCTGCTGGAGACTGGCTTCTACAAGACAGCCGATGGTGTTGTCATCGATCTGCACAAGCCCGAGGCCGTCAAATTCATTGGCAACTATCTGCAGGGCAATGTTGATACCTACGACAAGTACTTCTTCAACTACTACTATGTGCTGAGCCATATGTACTTCGCCGATGTTGACTACTTCGATTCCGAGGTGTTCCCCAATGTGTTCCTCAACTTCGAGACCATGCTGCGTGATCCCTTCTTCTACACTTTCTACAAGAAGTTCTCCGACGTCTTCTACAAGTTCAAATTCTACCTTGCCCCCTACACACAGAAGGATCTGTTCTACGATGGCATCACCATCAAGGATGTGTCCGTTAGCAAGCTGACCACCTACTTTGATTTCGTGGACTTCGATGCCACCAATCTGCTCAACGACAAGATGACCTTCGTCGATGGCAAGTTCGTCTGGGACAAGGCACTGTTGGCCCGTCAGGCTCGCCTCAACCACAAACCCTTCAACTTCAAGTTCAACATTGACTCGAGCAAGGCACAGAAGGGCGTTGTCCGCGTCTTCCTGGGACCCAAGTTTGATGAGTTCGGTCGCGTCATCCCATTGAAATACAACAGCCACAACTTTGTGCAGATCGATAGCTTTGTCTATTCCTTCATTGCCGGCACCAACAGCTTCAGTCGCACTTCCTCGGACTTCACCTTTACCTCTAAGGATCGCATCACCTACACCGAACTCTACAAGTACGTCATGCTTGCCACCGAGGGCACCTACAAGTTCCCATTGGATGTGAGCGAGCCCCACAACGCCTTCCCCGATCGTCTGGTGCTGCCACGCGGCTGGGAAGAGGGTATGCCGATGCAGTTCTACTTCTTTGTCTCGCACTACGCTGAGGATTACGAGCAGTTCTCCAACTTTGACTACACCTACGAATCTGGTGTCGGCTCCGGCACCCGCTTTGTGGACAGCAAACCATTCGGCTATCCCTTCGATCGCACCATCGATGAGTACAGCTTCTTCGTGCCCAACGGCTACTTCAAGGATGTCAAGATCTACTACCACGACACCTTCGCCAAGTACTTCGAGAAGAAGTATACCAACTATGGCACATTCGACTACTCAGTGCTCGATTTCTAGACATCGCCATTCGATTTAGCCACTAAGAAAATTGCATTACCAAAAAACCCGAAAAAAAAAATAAATTACCAAATCAACAACTAGTTCATGATGAACACAGGTTAATAAAAAAAACATAAATATAATTAATACATTTTGAGTTTTTATTTAACAAATATTTGAGAAACAGAAAAAAACACCAACATTTTAAACCAATAGCAAAAAAAATTCCTATTTTTTTTATAATGAATACGAAGAGTAAAGCGGAGTGAATATTTAATACAGGATAAAAAGCCATTTGATTTTGTTTAATTTGCAAAAGAGATGTAAATTAAATTACTTTAATGGAAAGCTGAAATTGTAAGTAATCGTTTTTCAAATTAAAATGTTGTTGGTAAATGTTTCTTTGTGAAACTCTTTAGTTACTTTATGATAATTTTATTACTTTATTTTGTGACTCTTTAAGAAAAAGTATTCGTGGTACTTATTTGAATAAAAGTTAGCAAACTTTAACTATATGTTAAAAGAAATAATTTAAATTTAATTAGCAAACAATAACTGATTTACACATGCGAAAGCTTAACCCAAATAACATAAAGTAAAATACAGAACTATTTGATCTTGTGGCAGTTCCTGTCTCTCACTCTCTCTGCCGGTTAATGTGTCATTCGTACCACTAACTGTGGCAAGCGTCTATATGATTGCATTTAAATTGAAATCAACCGCAAAAACTAATAATAAAGCTCAAAAAGTTAACTACGGTTCTGCTCGAAAGAGGCGCTCAGTTATTAAGCAGCAAACAGAATCCCTTCTGACAATGCGGGTGCTTACAAGATATATATTCATATATAGACACACACACACACATACACACACACACATATATACACTTACGTTTGCTATGTCAATGAAGTTATGCTGTTATGCGGTTTTTGATGTGCTCGCCCATCTGCCAATTGAATCACAGAGGATAGAAACACACACAAATATGGCCCATTGCCATATTACGCGTTATCTGAGCCGATGTGGCAGTCTGATTTGGCAACGTTAATTCACAGTTATGCCAGCAGCCAGCAGCCAGCAGCCGCTGCCCAGCAGTCGCTGCCCAGCAGTCGCGTTTTCTGCTGTCTATCGCATCTGCCTCTGCATTATCAGTCGAATTTACATTTTTAGTAAATTTTGGTGGGCGGCCTTCTTGGCCCATAAGCCTAATGATGTTTGCCAAGTGCGAGAGAGAGAAAGCTATGCTCATTCGATTAGTAATAATCTATTTATTCTATTTTGGATTCGTCAGAGATAACCTAGCCTTTAACCTGGTGACATCTAAATTTGACTAGCAATTAAAAATTAAGAAGAAATGTTGCAGTTTTAAGGTTTTGCTTCCAAACAATTCTTGCAAGAAGTATACGAGAAATTAAATTCCAAAATTGAAGTCTAAAACCCGTCTAGTTGATTCTCATTAAGAATATATATGTTTCTGCACGAAACCGTTGTACTATTTTTAACTTTTACCTCTTCTTTTAATGGGTTCAGGTTATAATAAAACCAACCGATTGTTCCAATGGGAGCTATTTTATACAGCAGCTCGATAAGAGCCTATGTAGAATTATGTTGCTTGATAATTCCTCATTATAATCAGTATATAAGAATGCGAATCAAAATGTTAGAAAATGCGGATTTACTTAGTATCGGCAATAGGTGTACTATGTATGAAGAATGTATGTGGTATGTATTTATTATGTATTTAGTATGTATGTATTATGTATGTGTTATATATGTGGTATGTATTTAGTATGTTTGTAGTGTGCACATATTAAGTATGCATTTGAGTATATTAAGTATTTTCTCCAAAGATTGTACTAGGATTATGCAGAAATATTCAGAAACCAGAAACCATAATGACCGACTCTATGTATTATAACTATTTGATACAGCAGCCCAATGTTGATCATATTTTCGCAGTATAATAGCTAAATAGTGTAAACAAAAATTGACTACATGATAATATTTAAAAAAAAAGATGATCTTCTACGAAAGTCGTTCATTATTTTAAAAAGATTTGTTGTTATGCAACGCTAACATTAAAATTGAAAAATGAATGATCATTGTTTTAAATGGACTAATTATAACGCAGTTCTTAATAAAAAAAAAAAATTTTCGACAAAGTGTCATTGGATGTCAAATGAAAAAGCTTATCTTTAGAATACATTATCAAGCCAAATATATATGGTAAAACATATATTTATAGTCTGAAGAAGAATCAAGACTTGTGCAAAATAATTGCGGCAGATACTGTTTTCTGTGTTGAATAGTCGATTTTGGAGTATTTAAACAGCCTTCAGAAAAAAAGAAAGCTAATTCTCAAAACTGTAGAAAAATATTAAATATTATTAAGTAAAGTAGTCAAGCATGGTACTTAAAAAAAAAAAAAAACATTTACCTAAGAAAGTAATATTTATAAAAAAAAAAAGAAAAAAAAATACTTATGAGAAAAACATCGAAGCTGGAAAAACATTAAAAATTACTTGTCGATAATGCAGAAAACGGCTGCGGAACTTGGACCCAATACATAAATTTAAATTATTTATTTAAAAAGAGAGGAGCGAAATGGAAATGGGTGATTTGCCTTGATGATCTGCTTCTCTATTTCAATGCGAAGCTTAAAACGAATGATGTAAAATATATTTGAACTACTTTTATTGTTGTCTATTCCAAAGGTATAAAGTTAACTTTGAAATTTCACAGCCAGACTGATTTTTACTATAATTGATAATGATTTTTTTCCCCTAAAAAATAATTTAATTTTTACTTACAATTTAAACTTGTAATCCATTAGAATAGTCTCAATAAAAGCAGCAGGTTTAACTGAAATTTGGTAAAAAGTGTTGGATAAAAGGCCAAACACTCAGTCAAGTTCAGGGCTTATGTGAAGTCTATTGACTGCTGCAACTAAGCAACTATCAACTATAGGATCCATGTCAATATCAATATCAATATACAATAATTCATCCATTAAAGTCGAACAACCATGTTGAATGCCATTGTTCAAGTTGACAATGCGCATTTCAGCTTATTTCAACTAAATATTTCCGAAAAGGAAGAACTACTCTTTAGGCAGGGAGAGTAAAAGAAATATCCGAGTATGTTTAAACGTATCTATTGCAATTACTTAGGCGGAGGAGCTGCACAGCAGGCCATATTTTATGGGCTGTTTTATACTCATTTTCCCAGTTGGGGGTTTGGTGGATTGGGCCATGGCAACGAGGCTAATCAGAAATAGTTCCCTAATGCCCGCTCAGACAAAACTGCTGCTGCTCCTGCTGCTGCTGGACGACTTAGTTGAGCTTATCCAGCTGGGCATGTCTTGTCTTGTCTTGGCCATGTACTTTGTGTCTGCAATTTATTTCAGTCATTTTAATTGATTTCGTCGTCGTCGAGCAAAGTGGCCGCCGCCGCCTTCTCCCCCCTCAGAGCCAACACCATCGTGTAGAAGTGCAGTTTCTTGTTATTTGCAACAATTAATATCCAATATCTGAAGCGTTGCCATCATTAGTTTTTGTGCCGCTCTCCGCGCTGTTGTGGATATTTGATTCGTTCACCAGACAAAAACTGATGAACTATAACAAAGAGCCAGTTGGCAAAAAGAGTCACAGATGGAAAAGAGAAGAGCAGAAAAGAAAAAAGAAATAACAGTGGAAAGTCGATTCCTTGTTGTTGTTGTTGTTGTAGTCAGGCATTGATGCTGCATTTGACAGACCATTTATCATCGCACTAATTGTGTATCATTAAAAAAAAGGCGGCGCGGCAGGGCGCGGCGACGTCGCGCTGATGTTAATCCAAAGGAAAATGCGATACTCCCCAATCCCAATACCGTTCCCAAGACCAAACCCCAGAGCCCTATCGACAACGGGCGCCCAGCCTGACAATGGCAACACGCTGTTGGCGGCGACGATGTCAGCAACAGCAGCAGCAGCAGCAGCAGGAACAACAGCAATGACAGTGATAGAAATCTGTGGCAAGCAGATTAAACGTGTTTGCAGTCAGCCAAAAGCAGCCTGGGCGTTTAACTGCAAATGGGACGAGTGGGCAGAGGAGTCTCCATTGCGTTGTATACGAGTATTTGCCGCTGGCAGACGGGCGTTGTAAAAGTCAGTCATGATTATCGGCACTTAGCCACCCGCTAAATATGGCACAGCCCCGACAATGGACTCGCAACTAATTCATTCAGTTTAAAATAGTTTCATATTAACTTGAAGTTGGATTTACTAAGTAATTAGTAATTGACTTAATAAATATTTTATTTAGTTAAACGTACAAATTACAAAATGAAACTAATAAAAGCTTAACAAATCATATTGATTAATCAAACACTTTCTCCACATTTGTACTACAGCTAAAATTAAGTTTAGACAAAATAATGATAAATTAATAAATGAGTTGTTGATGCTCAAAAAATGTATATTTAAATTGCAAAGATTTTAAAAGATTATTCAATCTTTAATGCTCAGAATTGAACACGAGTAAAAAAGCTAAACTAAATAAAAAAAAACTACCTTACGGAAAATATCTGATTATATCAGGGCAGATTATATCAGGGCAGATTATATCAGGGCAAAAATAATATATTAAAATTAAAAAATGAAAAAAATAAATGTCAATATTTAGTTGGCTTTCAGAGCATGTAAACTCTATTTCCGTTCCACAGTGCAGAGGACACGAGCTGAACTGGGAGACTAATGAGAAATGTGGGCCAAGAGTTGTGCTAATGGCTAACACAGCGAAACCGTTGTTAGTACTTTTCACCGTTTGCCAACTTTGGAGCTATTGTTGCCCGCCCACAAAAGCACACAAATCCACGCATAATAATAATAATAAAAATTCAAAGCCTTTCCATTCGGGCCAATGATGATGGATTACCGCCGTCAACTCACTCGCACCCGCACTCGCACTCTTCCCCCTTGCCCAGCTCAGACTCATTCATTGTGCGCCTGATGAAAATGTTAATGTCGTTGCCAATCACTTTGTTAATCCGACCTAGTTGATTTCGTTATCCAAGCAATCGCAGCAATTCCTTTAGGAACTCCGCAGCAATCCAGTGGCATAGTAGAAAATAGAAAACAATTAACCGATGCTTTCCGCGTCTTGATGAATCGCAAAATTTGCCGACCAGCAAATCAGGCTGGGGACCTGGTCCAAGTCTCCAAGTGAAACTGGTACCAAGAAAAATCAACTTGCCGATTGTCACGTAATACATACTAATTAATATTGATATTTTTTTAGGGGGAGTGCCGCAGTGCGCCCCAGTATAACCAAAGGTCCGAAGTTGCCGCGTCATCAGCCCCAACTCTAATTATTTTCTAGTTTTCTGCTTAGTAATGACTTTTTGATAGACAAAAAATCGGAGAAATTAAACACCAAAAATCAGCATGACATACATATTTTTCCATCAAAGTTAACTTTCATAACTGGAGCGCACAACTATGAGTTAATTGAAATGACCGACTTGGCCAGCTGTTGGCCAAAATTAAGTTTTAATGAGCTGCCTGACAGCAGTTGAAGGCAGAGATAAGAAAGCAAAGCGAATCGATTGGAAAATGCATTGCCTTTGGCACAATTAGATTAATTCTGATTTGAGAAAAGAGAAAAAAAAGCTTGTGTTGAACATGAAATGTGTAGTTTAAGTTTAACAACAAAATCTTATTTCTAATATATTATTTATATTTTACTTTATTTAATACATAATTCATTTGGCATTGCTTTCCGATCAAAATTAATTATAACCTTCAAATTTTGCATAATTTGATAGGGATTTTCTAGAAAACTTTAAAAATTCTCCCATATTGATTGAATTAGCTTTTTGTAACTTATTTTATATGGCCGCCAAAAACTGAATAAATTGTGCTTAACTATATTCTTTATAATGAGAATGGCAAACGAAAACTGGCATTGTCATGCTGCTATAATTATATTATTGGCTAGTGTGGCAATTCAAAAGCGAAACACGTACGACAAGCTAACCCACATGGCCAAAAACATGTTGTTAAAACAGACAAGAACAAGAAACAACCATTAACAACGTTGATCACCAAAATAACCGACGGCTTAATACTCTATAGAACTATTAACTGTGAAAATTTTAAAGATATATAAATTTTGGGATGATTCTATTACGATAAATCGATGTCGAGGCTACGAAAAGAATAAAATTGAAAAGCATTGTTTTGGGTCACTCGTAAAACGCAGGAGCAAATGTGCTTGAAGGATGCGTGTTTGGCATGCGGAATGCAGCTGGTTAGAGGTCAAAAAGAAGCAAGTAATCCAGATGAGTCCATGTGTCATAAAAGCTAGGGGCTAACGCAATAAAAGCAGAAAGCTGTTGCTGCGGCTGCTGCTGCTGCTGTTGCTGGTTCTGACTGATGCAGACCAATTTCCAGAAGACAACAAAAAAAAAGCAAAAAAAAGGCTGACAACAGCGACCGGGCTACAAATATTTAATGAAATCAACGATGCCACACGGAGAACAGCAACAAAAACTGCAATTGCTGCATTATTAATTTATATTAAGAGCAATTGTTGAACTCGAACGCACACAGCCGCCACTTGGGTTGCTCAAGCGGAAAATCGGGAAGGAAATGAATGGAAAATGTTCTCTGTGTGTGTGTTGAGGTGAGCTGCCGCCAGATAAGCACATGTAACGGTTGTTGCCTGCACGAAATCATAAAAGAAACAGAAACAGTCAGAGAGAGAAAAAAAAATTGATAGAGAGAGAGAGAGAGAGAGCGGAAAAGCCAACCAATTTTGCCAGCCGCAGAGCAAGTTCCTGCGGCGGTTAGTTTCGCAAGGTGAAAGAAATGCGGTAATAAAAACAACAATTGAACACAGTTATGATTGAAGTGAAGGTAAAACACAAACGGCACAAAGGACACACAGGATGAACAGGATGAGCAGGACGAACACAAAATGCCAGTCGTTCTAGTTGGTAGTCGTTTTCGGCATCGTCGTCAATGCGGAACTATGCACCGGGGGTTTGGCTCAGTGCCCATGTGACTGGAATTGCGGTATAGCGCTCCGCCCAGGCAGCTACAGTTACAGTTACAGCCACCACCATTATCAATCCAGTTGTAGTCTACCCCTCAAAACCACCACCACTACCAAAGGGACAGAGACAAGAGCATCCCTAAACGAGAAAGCTGCTGACGTTGGTTTTGTAATTTGTATCGATCGATTTTGATGTTTTGTTACTTCAATAAGAGCGCATCGCATTTTGCCAATCGTACGTGATACACGTAAAGAAAATCAAAGCCTATTGCAACTACACAAACACACACAAATATATATATATATGTATATATGTGTGTGTCCGTGTGTATAACATGAAAGAAGCCGAATTGGGCAGCTAAGGGATGGATTGCAATATTTTTCTTCATTTATTTAATGCCAACTAAAATCAGTCGACACAAAAAAAATACACAAAGCAAATAATTGAATTAAATTTAATTGAAAATAATCTTTATTATATATAAAAATAATAAGAAATATTTATAAGATTTCTGAGAGAATTTAAATGCAAAATGGTTCATCATTTGTTGGAAAACCCCAATTAAACATTGATTGAATTTTGATTGACTTTAAAGGACATTTAATTACAGAAATTGAAGACTCTAAATTGATTACTTGATTTCATTTGTTATAATATTTACAGAGTATTCGAAAATGTTAATGCAAGGAATAATTAGTAGTACAACGATGAGGGGAACAACGATTGATCAAAATAAAAAAATATATATTTCGCAACTGAATTGATATTACAAATAACAAAGATTATTTAAGGAGGGAAGATTAATAAATTTATAGTGATTTATACAAAATAAACTGAAATACATGAATAAATCTGAATAAACCCAATTAATTGTTAAAGTATGGAAATACGTCTATAAGACGTAATAAAGCGATTATAAAATATTCAATAATGTGTAAAAAATAGAAAAAATATTAAAGCAAAACTTATATATTTCTGGAAGACAATTCAAATTTTGTTCAGTGCACCATTACACGCAGGAAATTTAACTTTCCGGCAATTATGAGAAAGCTTCTGTTAATGTGTATGTGTGTGTGTGTGTGTGTGTGCGTGTGTGTGCATGTCTGTTCGTAACTTATGTGTATGCGTTTCAGATCATACTAAGAGCGCCCCCAGAACAGCATTCGAAAAAGTTGATGCCTCTGGGAGATGAGCTGACTTGCCCCGAAACTGCGAGGGTTGAGATGTGCTTAGCTCAGGCTTTGTTGGTAATGGCGGGGGCAGGGAATGGGTGGTTCACAATTGTTGCTTTTGTGTTGCACAAACGGCTTACGGCGGACACCAAAATTATGCGTATACGCAGTGGTGTTTGTAGTAGTTTGCCTAAAGCCAAGTGAATGCGGCTAAATGCAGGCTGTTAAAACCAGTGCTCGGTTTCTGTTTGCATTTGCAACTAGTCATTCTCGAAGCTGCTAACCAAATTGCGGTTTACAATTTCAATGGGACACATACACACACACAGACACAACACACCCACACATACGCATGTGGTGAATATAATTGTTATTGTTACTTGAGCAGTGAATGCAAACGCGTCGATGATGAGCAAAGGACCTTATCCTCCAAACATCATAACGTTTTGCGGTAATGTGATTAACATACACCAAAACCTCCCTAATGACCACCATGTCGACTTAACTAAAATGACGCTAAACAAGGCGTGGACTTGGGCGGCGGGAAAGGGAAAGGGGGGAGCGAAAGAGAAGGTTGTGTGTGTGTGTGTGTGTGTGTGTGTGAAGGAGTATTGCATGCAACCTATGTGGCCAATGGACGGGGGCAAAGCAATAAGCAAAGTTATTAAACCTACATACCTAAACATATAGATGGAAATACACATACACTGAGCGCATAAGATGTGTACTTTTATTACATTTAAGAAAAACAGTTAACAAAAAACAAAATAATGAAAAAAAAAGAGAGACAAAAATTATTTACTAACTAGAAAAAATAAATAAAGTTTACAATTTCAATTCAAACAGTTTCGAGAAACTAATTTTTCGCAGTGCAAGTGTGTGTGCTGGTGTGCATAGGTATACTGATTGGCATTTGTGGCTGAACGCAATCTGCATGGCGATTGCTTGTGCAACGCCTCGTATGCGTAATATGTTTTCATGCGCATTTTCATTAAAAGTAATTTCAGTGCAACAGTCCCACTACTCACACCATATATCGCTGTCTCTTTCACTCTCTCTCTCTCTCTCTCTCTCTCTCTTTCTCTGTGTATAATGCTCGAGTAATTGCAAATTAAAAATTGCTTATTAAAGCAGAAAACACCCGCAGCAAACATTTTGTTCCCCGAGCTGTGCTCGTAAATAGCCCAGCAATTGGCTTTGTCTGCCGTTTGGAATGTGTGTGTAATATATATATATATATATATGTGTATGTGTATGTGTGTACTGCATAATTGCCCCGGGTACGTTTCCGGGGTTCAAGACCATGTCCGGTGGCAGTCGCCAGACGCCAGCCTGTCTACAGCCGTATAAAATAGCATGGCATTTTCTGCTTAATAGCCATTAATTAAAGTTGTTACAATGGCAATTCTTATTTGGCCAACGTATTGAAGACTTGCCCCAAGTGCCAGTCTTGCACCACCCCCCCTTTCGGGCCATTGTATTTCTAATTTAATTTCTTACTCAATTTCGAAGCGGCTCATAATTGATTGTGCCCTTTAGATTTGTGACATATTTACACACATACCTGCAACGATAGGAGAAAAGCAGAAATTTGATTAAGTTTACAATTATTAATAAGCATAAGCAATGTCTTTAGGCCGATTATGAATAATAAATACAATTTTGGCCAGCATTTAAATTCGATTTGCATTAAATTAGGCTCCATTTATAAAGACAGAATAAACACAAAGTTTACAGCTCAATTAAATTAAATCAAATTATGGATAAATATTTCATTTATTGCATTTATTATTATTTTTGTCAAAATCATAGTTTGTCTTCTGCACTAAAATCGAAAATTTGTAGTACAAATTGTTGTTCAAATACCAGCAAATAATTAAATTATTATGCGCTTGATCGGTTCACTTTGCCAAGCCAACTTGGGCTAGGACATGTGCCAGGGCGTCGTCAAAAGCTGGCTTGCTTTGATTGGTCTGTGCTTGGTCTGATTTGGCGCACGAAAGCTCAGCTGTGATCCTGATGAGAAACACAAAACATACACACACACACACACACACACTCACAAGAAGTAGATGCGTTCTAAAGGAACTTGTGTGTTTGCTGCACATCAAGCAGCCGCAGAGTGAAGCAGAGTCAAGCAGCCAGCAGGCAACAGCCAGTTAGCCAGGCTAACGAGCAGTCGAGGGTCAACATTAATATTTGAACAACGTACGTTGTTGGCCACGCTCGACTCATTGTTTTATTTTTTAGCCAGACTGTTGGCTCTTTGGCTGTTTGTCTGTTGCTTGGATGCTTGCTGCGCTGCTGTTGTTGATTATTCAAGGATCAGCCAAACAAAGCACATGGCTTGGCATCTGGTTGGCGTATAAACTTTTCTATGCGCCATCTTTCTGACTCACTCTCGTCCTCCCCTCCCCCTCTCTCTCTTGCTCTCTCTTGCGCTCTGAAAAACTGCCAAATCAGCAAAAATTTTGTAGTGTAAAACAAAAAAAGAGATGAGCTGGGTTTGGATCTGGGTCTGGGTCTGGGAGGAGGCGTGCCAAAATATGCGGCGTACGTGTTAAGTGGCAAACGTTTTTCAGCAAAGCAGCATTTGTTGCGTACTCACTCACTGAGTCAGTCAGTCCATCACTCCCGCAGTCCCGTCCGTCCGCGTGTGAGTCAAGTCAAGTCACGGGGTTTTTGCCACGCATTTGTAAACTTTATAAATCAGTTCGTGTCGAAACTGTAGCTCCGCCGAGAAGTAGCATCTACTCCAGAACTCGCTTGCTAGTTCTCAAGTGCCGGCAGCATCCGCAGCGATGCGTTGCCAAAAAATATTTCAACGAAATTTTTAAATTGCATACTTTGCGGCATGGCACGCTGATTTGATAGCCAGCGTCTGCCGTTGCATTAACTTGAATTCCTTTTCCTATATCCACAACCCATCACAAATGAATAAAAACGGGTATATTGATTCTATGGTAATTTATGTAAAGAGCAGAAAGATCGAGCTGATAAAGCTGCTACTTTCTTCAGCTGAGTCGATCAACTTTATTATTTTATAAATAAAAGTAATTTATATTTAACAATTGGATTGAGGGTAATTCGTAGTCAAGCTCACTCGACTACAGCGCTCTTACTTGTTTCTCTTGTTTTTTTTTTTTTTTGTTTTTTATTTTTGTATGATTGAAATGTGTGCGAAGCAGATGAAAGTGGTTTCAGTGCTTCGAAGAAAACTAATTTCTCAGTTCATATCTTATGAATGAAAAACAAACACATGTTAAATGAAAAGTTTATTTATGACACTAAACATTTTTTTTCTGAGAACTGAAACAAAAAATTGCTCATTGAGTTGTTGAAAAGTCAAAGTTTTCGTTTAATTGCCAAATATATTCAAGAATTTTTTAAAAGTTTTATCTTCAAAATTCGGCAAACTTTCAAAGCTGCTTTAATTAGTATGAATTTAATTAATTAAGTTAAAGAAAACCGCATCTATTATAAATTGTTTAATTGCAACTGTAATTGTTATTTCAATCAATTAAAGCGACATTTATTGGGGTTTTAAATGACCAAGCAAATCCAATAAGTGTCTGTCACTTGACGGCCAGACAACTTTTGCCCTTTTTTTTTTAGTTTCTTTTCAAGTCCTGCAAACTTGTTCAATACCAAATGGCATCGTGTAAATCGCAATGGCAAAAACTTTGTTGGCCGCTAGATGCTAAAATAAAGCCGGCAATAATCTGAAATAAAAACGTTTTAACATAACATGCCACACGGAATGGGGGGGGAAACACAGAGAGGAGGGGTGCGCCACAAAACAAAGCGCAACTGTTGTGAAATCATGTCAAATATTAAAACATAAAATAAATATTAAACGTGCTGCATTCGCAGACTCCGCCTCAATGCCAAGAAATAAATAAGAAACTTGTCTACAATAAGTTGCAAAATATCTACAATATTTCTGAACTGCTGTTGCAACAGCACTAAAAAACACTGCAAATCAAGAGAGAGAAAAACTGTACACTGAAGTGGAAGCAAAAGACAGCAACACACACAAGCACACACATACACACACATAATATATAAAGATGCAGCAGTGTGTGAGCAATAAGCTGGCATTCTGGCCAAAAAGAAACTTTTCCAAAGGCCAAAACACAAAATGGATAAAATAGAACATATCCTAAAATCAGTAAGAAAAGCAATAAAAACTGAAAAAACGAATCGATGGAAGAATTCGCAAGTTTCAATGCTTAAATTTAGAGTGTAATTTAAAATTGCTTTAATTTAATTTTTTTCGGCTTTTCAGCTTGAACAACTTTTGATTTTAGCTAGAATTCAGTTTTTATTATTCTTAGAAAAAATTCTTCCAAGCAAAACTATTATTGCTTTGTATGTCTATTATTGATTTTAGAATATATTCAAGTAAAGACATCAAGAGAAACTGTCAATCAAATGCACGTTTCAATCCATCAATCAAGTATTATTTTTTTATTTTTTTTTATTATATTAAGCATCAATTCAAGTTTTGTTTTCTGTTTTCCCCTTCCTATTGAAGCCTAGCGAGTCTAGCAAATATGTAGATTTTTTTTACTTAGACTTAACATTTTTATTATTGCTGCTCATTTCCGTGCCGCTTCACAGCTTCATAGTAGCTGTACTGCCCCACCCCTCAAGGTCCCCACAACTGCCCCATACTTGAGTTGACTTCAGCTTAGATGTCGGATTTAAGTGTTATTGTGGGCAATTTGATACTTTCGATTGAGCAACAACATTTGCTTGTGCGTTCAAGTGAAACCTGCGAGCAAAAACTCGTCCACACCCACCCCCAAGAAATGCTGTAAAAGTACGCAAAAATGGCTGCCACACAAACACACACACACATAAATTGTATTTATATATGCACTATATATATATATTCTTATGTGTGTTTGTGTGTGGTCGGCGTCTTGAAAGTTTTGCAGACGCCTCGAAAACAAGTTGAATATAAATGATGTTGTGTGAATTCAGCAACCTGTGCGGAGGGAAACGAAAGATAGAAAACGCCTCTGAATCTGCTCCTATAAATACACCAGCTAAGAGAGATGTCTTCTCTCGGTGTGTGTGTGTGTGTGTGTGTGTGTGTGTGTGTGTGTTTGTGTGTAAATGGTATTTATTTGTACGAGTGCCAGTTAAGCTGCAGCATATAAAATATCCAATATAAATCGTTAGACAACTTGAACCAATAAAACATAATGCTCGCAATCGCAACGCAATTTATATCAGACAGAAATAAATAGAGAATAAAATCTCAGTCTTAAAAGTTGGCATAACAAAATATTTGTCAGCTATTCCAGTCAATTTTACAGTGATAACTTTAAAGCGCAATAAAAATTGTATGCAATGATCAAATATTTATATGCCATAATCAATTATGTGATTTTTGATATCAATTTTATTTTATTTTTAAGTTAAACATTGTATTCAAGCTTATTTAAATTAAAAGTTAAGTTTTATAGTTACAACGCACACGATTTCATTTTCTGTGAAATTATCGTTCTATCAGAATTCGTAGAAACTTTTCCACAGAACAATTTCAAGTTTTAAGCTACAACTGAACCCTTTTAGTTTGAGCACAGGCATAGGGTTTGCCCACCCTATTCTAATCAGTCTGGACAATGATATAGTGGATAACCCTTATGCTCATTCAATATAAAGGGCTAAAGTCCTGCTGCCAACCATTAAATAAATTAAAAGCCAAACAACATCGATTTCAGCAGTTTTTCACAATGAGCCAAAAAAATAAAAAATAAAAATGGAATTGCCATTGAATCAACTTTCACCTGGCCGGGGGGCAACTGCCAAGGACACAAATCGACTGAAGCCTGAAAAAGTGGCCAGTGGCCAGCAGCCAGCAGCCAAAAGCCAGAAGCACAATTTCAAGCCACACACACAACTTATATGCAAATCTTTAATGCACTGAAAAAATATGCTATTCATCCAATTGAGCATAATGTATTTAAATAATTAAATTTATCAACAAAAATTAGTTTTTTTTTAAGAAATAGTTTTTATGCATTTAAAAATAGTTTTCTGCATATAATAAAACACTTTCTCAACTTGCATTCTGCTTGTAAAAATTTACTATTATCGCATGATTTAATTTTTATTCTCAGTGTAGCAATCGGAAGTTATATGTTTCGTTTCAGAATTTCATTAGAAGCTTTGCGCTTCGATGCAGATGCAGACACCGTCAGCACGTGGATGAAGCTTTTGAGTTGGGATCTCCGTGTCTGCTTGGACCGGTCATTTATCAAGCTGGGTCAGGGGCTGGATTTGAATGTGGGGTGAAAGGGGGTTCAAACTTACATCCTGCTATGCATTAGCCATAACTCTCATTATGCGGCGCACACACACACACAAACATAGACAAGTTGATCACGTGACCAGTCTGGCGACCCATTCAATCACGCTATTGCGCCCCAACTTTTACGCCACCGACAAATTGCAAATACGTATGGGGATTTTCAATGCGAATAATCCCCGCACTAGCATCCCCCCCTTAACCACCTCTTAGACGAAGAGCACTAGCAACAGCACTCGGTGGGAATTGGATTGCAGACGCCTTGGCCAGGCGTGTTCGTTCAGTCGGTGCAACAGCAAAATGGATAAGTGAACTGGGACTTTGGGAGCTAAAAGCAAAAAAGTTTTCGCCAGCTCGCTGGCTGTTGCACACCGTGATGAATGCGCAAAGACTGCGCCCGGCTGTGTGCCCAGGTGGCCTCGGTTCACAGTCACAGCCATAGTTCGAGGTTAGGGCTTGGCAGTCAGATTAGCTCGCTGCTATTTCATAGCACACTTTTCGTAGTGATGGCCAAAAATAAGAAAAAAAAAAAATAGAAAAAAAAAAGTTTTTGGCTGCATATTTGCGCTGCTCACAGCTCGTCATAGCCATAGTCGAAGCTGAGTGGCATGTGCGCCTCGCGCGCGCACAAATCGCTAATCAAGTTTTGCAATTTTTCAAAAATGCATTTGACTTCCCTCCACTGAACTGAACCCAACACTGGCATCATTTCCCGCGCTCATTCGCATTCCACGACACTTTGTCGCCGCCATCCAAAGTGGGTTAGCGTGTAAAACTATTAAAGTTAGTCAGCAGTTTGCCAACGCGGCAGCAGTGGCAGCAGTGGCAGCAACATCAGCAGTGGCAGCAACATCAGCGTTGTGAGTTAATTAAGTTTTTGTATGTAATCAGAAACTTTTGCCATTTTCAAATTGAAGCGTCAGGCATTTATTACTCGAATCAAACAATAAGGCCTGATTAAATATGAGACAAAGTGACTGCTGAGTAGCTAATTATCAGTTTCTACAGAGCGTTGCCATTATTTAATCAAATTGACTGTCGTCGGTTATTGTGGGACGCGTAGAATGGCAAAAGTTTCCTTTAAAATTGTGTCATTCTCTTTAAGGGATTATTAATTATGCCCAGAAGCGCAAATCAAACACTTTATACAAATAGGTTTAAGTAATTTTAAGTCGAAATTTATCCTACTGATATCTAAGTATCTAGTTAAGCATTTGTATTTTTATATTCACTTTCATTTAAGGAGGATAGTTATGAATACAGTATGGCCTTTATTAAAAATAGCCATTTTTAATAATAATAAATTTTTTAGAAATATAAATATATTTTTAAATATATATAAATATAAAAATATATATAAATATAAAAATATATACAAATAAAAAAATATTTAAAAAAAAATAAATTTCAAAAATATTTTAAATCATATTTAAATTAAGTTTAGTTAAAATTTGTTGATGCGTTGATTATTCTCTACTTTATTACAGCTAGATTCAAAATTGGGTAATTTATAAATTTATTAAGCAACACCTTTCAATTGCTGTGTTAAATGCAGAACTGCAAATATGCTATGCAAAAATCAAATAAAACAAATAGCATTTATTAAAAGTGGCAATTAATATGTCCAAATAATTCAGATCATATTTAAATAAAATTTCGTTCCAATTTTTAACAATTTTATCAGTCTTTTCAAAATTAAAGGTAGATATGAAAATTGTTTTATATTCTTCAAAATTCTGTTTGCTTAAGCAACAGCTTTCAGTTGCTGTTTTGAATGCAGTGCTGAAAATATGCTATGCTAAAAATCAAATAAAAAATATGCGCATTTTTTTGTGTTGCTTTTACGTGCGTGGCTTTTGTAAATGTTCATATTGATATTTTTCTCTGTGGAAGTTACTCGACACCAGACGGAATTCGTTTGCACTTGAGCAAACCACATGCGCCTAAAAGTCTGCAACATTTTTGTTGTTGCCATTTAGAATATTTCTACTTTCTACCTGACTCGCATTTATTTTTCTGCTCTTTTCCCCCCGAGTAACGAACTTATTCGCCGCGTGTTTCAATTGCTGAGAAGTGTGTGGCGTTTTTTTTGGTTTGTTGAGAGTGCCACGCCTACAGAGCTGCTGCATGTTGCTGCTATTGAATTTTCCATCGAAATGAGCCGCATGTGTTGTGCATGGCAGATTTTTCTTTTCCATTTATATTTTTTTGTAAAAAATAATTTTTACTCATTTTTTTGTCGGTTGCGCCTTGCTTTGGTTGCTGCTGCTGCTGTTTTTGCTGGTGCGGCAACTTGACTTTTGTTGTTGCAGCTAAGTTTGAACTTTTATTTTTTTGTTTTGTTTTTTTTTCTCTGTTTTCGCTCTGTTGGCCTTTTACGAAATCAGCCAAAAGTCGTTGAACGCAGAACGTTGGCCAAAATGACGCAGGCCCGTCGACATTTATGCGACGACCCCGAAAAAAAAGCCAAAAACAACGCCTACCCTGCAAGTTACACTGTGATATTTTTTAAAAAATAATTTTAAATTTAATTAATGTTATTTTTTTAATCGAAATTCTGACTTAAAATATGAAAATGGAAGGTATTTTCAAAGTTATGTTATATTGTTTAAAATTGTATCTAAATTGTCTTTTTTCTGGTATGCATTTATTAGAGGGTATCACATAGAAGTAGTAAAAATAGACCATACACAGCAGGCCATGGCCTAAAGTGGCAGGACGAGCAACCGAACAAGGCAGCGACAGCTGTCAAATATTAGTTCTTGTTAGTGGTTGTGGGCCACTTGCCGACTGCCGCCTTACAATTGTGAACCACTCTGTATATAGCTGTGTTTGTGTTTGTGTGTGTGTGTGTGTGTGGTGTTGCGACCAACAGTGTTGGTCAACAAACTGTCCCATTTCCATTCTCCTGCTGCTTTTGCTACAATGCCCCCTGTTCATCGATGCCGTTATATCTGCCCGGTCGACGATGTTATAACTACAGTTTTTCTGTTATGTTTTTTTTTTCTGTTTTCATTTTTTTTTTTTGCTTTCTTACCATTGCCCGCACTTGTTATAATTGTGTTTGCGTTTTTCAGTTTCTTGTCAGCACCACCTACTACCCCCACTCCCCCACACGCTGCTCCCCCTGCAGCACTCGCGACTATTGCTCAGCACTCTCATCACTTGTTCGCAATGTCATAAAATTTTTGCTTGTTCAGCAGCTTTCTTCTTTCCGTCCTGTCTTTTTTCTATTCTACACAATCCTTCTCTACACTTGACTCTGCACAGAGTGTTTGTCCTGTCGCAATTTTTTCTATTTTTCTGATTTCCTTTTTCTGTTTTCCTTTTTTGCTGAACACTTTTTGGCATTTGGCTTGCGGTACTTATCACTGACCCGCTTTTTCAATCGTTTTCATTACTAGATTGAACACAAGCAACAAACAATGTGGAATGTTTACTGTTCTCAGATGGACACATTGTGATAACCTCTGACAACGCCAATCACTGAAGCTACACCAAAACTTTTTGACTATTTTGCATAAGGTCAACCAAAGTTTAAATGAATGTTTAAGTTTTGGATATTTAGAAATATTTACTTAAAATTTATATTTTACTAACGGTTAAAGATATTTTATGGTATAGATTTTTATTTAATTACTTTACTTATAATACATAATACCAATATTATAATACTTTACTGATAATATATATATATTAGAGATAATATATATATATATATTAGAGATTGATAGATATTTAGAAATATTTACTTATAATATATTAGTGATTGTTATAGATCTGTCTGTATGATTTTTGAGAATACTTAATAAATAATATATACTTAAGATATGTAATACATTTTAATGCATTACTTTCATTATATTTACACAAAAAAAAAAATTAGTAAATAGCTTTTATTGAACTTCTCAAACTGACAAAATTATTTAAAAAAGGCTAATAACGAAATATTTATTTAAATTATAGTTCAGAAACTAAACTGAACTAATTTTGAACGATTTACAGTAATGCTATAAAAAGATAACACAACATCTGAAGTCAATTTTATTTTGTGCTGCTTATTACATATTTAAATAGTTTCACAAACCTACATATTCCAAGCAGTAACCGCACTTTTCGATTCAGTGAATCGCAAATCTCCAACTTTGCACCGAACTTTCAAAACATCTTGTGTAAAACTCAATTTTGACCACTATTCAGCATATTCATATTACTTATTTAAATTCCACTTTGCTTTATGCTCATACAAACAACTTAATGAACCATTCAAAAAGATGGCCCCAACTGCAAAACAGGGCCACATCAAACAGTTGCCGTTATTTTAACCCTTTTATGAGAGAATAAACAGCAGAAGAATATAACAACAACAACTACTACAACAAAAAACACCCTTGTCATGGCTGCTTTAATCAGCAAATGGAAAAATATATGCCGCGTAACCGATGAAAAAGGCGCAAAATGTACAGAAATAAATGCCACATAATTTTCAAATTGTATGCAAAACCCATAGGGAGATGATAGAGAGTGTACGAGAGAGGGAAGGAGGGGGTCGGGGTGCAGCCGAATCTCAAAACAAGTTGTGTTGAGCAACGTTCTTCTTATCAGTTTTGACACTCGCTGCGCAATATTTGCGTCCCTTGTTCTTTTTGAATTTTTTTTCGCTTAAAAATCTAATTTGAAATAAATGAACTAAATATGCTTAACACGCGCGCAAGCCAGGACTCCATGTCGTCGTCCCTGCTGCTCTGCTGCCACCCACTGCAATTGTTGTGCGCCCTTAGCAGCAACACCCCTCTCCAACCACTCCATCCTCAAAATACAAACCCTTGGAAGAGACTGTGTCTGCAGACTCGCATATGAAATAACTTTTGGTTGGGTTTTCACTTTTTTTTGCGTATTTCCGTCAGCGAAACAATTGTTGCCGCACAGCACAGCGCAGCACACACACTCGCGCACACATACTCGCACAGCACACACACTCGCACACACACGATCCTTACACATGGTTTCAAAAATATCTGAATTGCTTGGCCTGGGTTGCTGCCATAAGAGTGTCTCGCCTTTGAGTGGCCAATGTAATGGGCAGCCGTGCGGCAGCAGAGTGGCACTGTGGAGCAGGAGTAGCACGGCAGGAGCAGCATGGAGGGAGTGTTTTTTTTTTGGGACGGGAACGCCCAATTTGGTGGCGCTGGGACGCAGGGCCGCACCTAAGCGCATTTGCATGGAATTTTAATAAGGCAACAAATGTTTTTTTTTTTTTGTTTTTTGCCAACTTAATACTCTTGCAAAGGCTATTACAGTTGGCTCATAAAATATGTAACGCATTGAAAAAGACAGTAAAGACTCATAAAAAATACAGTTTGTGGAATATTTATGCTTTTAATTAGTGAAACGATTTCAAATTAAGTTCTTCAAGACAAACTAAAATTAAATTAGATTAATATAACCAGCTAAATTATTTCATTTTATCAACATATCAACTTTATTCTTATTTTTTTACTGTATTTTTAATGCCATATTTGGTAGACTGATTGCCAACACGAGCGCGTTTATCAGTCTGCCTCGGACAATGACACTAATAATAATGTGAGCAACAATCACAGGAACATGAATACATATGACAAAAAACAAACAATTAATGAAATTTATTCGTTCATGCAGAAAGATAAGCATCCCAAATTGAACTTAAGACAAACATATTTTAAATTTAAATTGCAACAGAAACACTTTGTAAATAATTTAAGTATTAAGGTTCTGAAACTATTTATTATTTTGTTGCCAAAAGTATTGCTATTAAACTTGAAAATAAAGCCTTTCTCCTAACCATGTATCGCTTACAAACAAGCTGCAAAAGCAATAAAAAAAAAGCTCAAACACTGGCAATGCCTTTCCCTTAAAAAGTAATGCTCGTAAATGAACTATATGTTCGAGTTTGCCAGATAATAAAATTAAGCTTAATGCCACAGAAGCAAAAGCGGTTGATGCCTGACAAAATGAGGCAAGCACTAAGCCAAGCCAGAAAACGATAAAGCCATACAAAAGTAAGTGGCTAGTAAATCAGCAATATTTAAAGAGTGACACGCTCCACTTGATGCTAATTTATAGCACATTTATTGCACACACACTTCAACACACACTTTTACACACACACACACACATATATGCAAGTCTTTAAAGTCAGCTCGTCACATTTTTGTGGTGGGACAAAATCCAAAAGACACGCAAAAAGATATCGAGAAAAACTTTTACTGATTACCAAAGCTAAAAATATAAAAAAAGCACAGAATAAAACACCCAAAAAACCAACAAAGTTAGCGTCAACTGAACAAATATGCATCCATTGTACTTAAGCGGGATGTGAGGGATGCGGTGGTGTGGGGGAGGGGGGCTTATGGGGGATGTGGCAACGAAACGTTGACAATGGCCAATGTCCAATGGTTTTTGGCTAGCAAATATTTTTTGGCAAGAGCGTCACGGCTGTCAAATGTTTTTCATGTTGTTGTTTAATTCTGCAAAAAACATGCAACAGAAAATGCGACATGAAACACAGAACTGAACTGATGCTGCCGCACCGCAAGCGGGGCGCATATCTAGTTATATGCTGCACTGAAAAAAAAAACTACTATAAATATTTTGTATATATTGGAATTAAAAAATAAATTTAGCCAAATGAATTTTTGTCAACCAAATATTTTTATTGCTCAAGCGTATTTTAAAAGTTTTTCAGTTTGGTTTATAATGGAAATTTCACTACTTCTTTTTTTCTCTTTTTCAGTGTATGTATGTACAGCTCGTAGAAGGCCTTTGTTACATTTCCGGCTGGCCAGCAGTCAGAGCAGGTTCATTCAACTACAAAACAGCAAGCAAGCCTGGTCGGTCCTGTGCTCAAAACACCCAACACCCACAAAAAAAAAAGTATGTGACACAGGTCAGTAGTATCTGTGAAATATGTGGCAGCAGCAATTGTACCACAGTTGGGTAAATGTATGTGTGGCCTACGAATTACCTTGCTTACTGACCGCTGCTAAGCTTACACTTATGTCCAGCTCTGTGGTTCCTCTCAACAAGCACTTTACAAGTCGGCAGAGTTGTTGCAAGCAAATGAAAAATTGGAGTAAAAAATGCCACCCCAAAAACAAGTGCAACTAATAGTTTTTCATTCATATTTACACAAAACGCCACCAAAAACAAGCCAGCACATTTGTCTTTTGCACAGGCAGCTTTTGTCTGCAATATTTCAAAAATAATTTCTGCCAACTTGGCTCTGTGTGCCGTAAATTGCACAAAACGGAAATGCTACCAGAGAAGTCAGCACAGCACAGCAACAGCAACAATGACGAAAGCAACAAAAACAACAACTGGCGAAACAGTCAGTCAGAGTGTTTAGAGTGGACATAAAGCTGTTGGGACATCACCCATTATAAAGTCCTATCTCTCTGAGGGCACCACTCATAATTTCCAACTTTATTGACGACCATCAGGGTCTGAGTTGTGGCCCGGCCTGCTGTTGGGCATTTCGCCTCCTTCGACGAGAGTGTTTATGTTTTATTTTCTCCTTCTTTTTTTTTTTGTAAGGCACAATTTTTGTGTGTTTTTATAGGACTGGCATGATGAAAACAAACAGATAACATTTTCAAACTATTAAAAATGTGTTTAAAATTTGCAAATTAAATATTAAACATACGCTTCAGATTTGATTGCAGAGCAATTAGAAAACATAAATATTTAAGTTGTTTATTTATTTTGTTGTTTCGCATTTTCAAGACACTAATTTTTGATAGTTGCAAATATTTAAGTATTATAAGCAAAAATGTTTGCAATGATTTAATTTGAAAACATTTGCATAAGGCAAATAAATAGTCACATCAATTTTGACATTTGTTTTCCAAATATTTTAATACTAACGGTATTTCTTCTATATCAATTTAAAACTTCAACTCGTTTGTGAATTTTCACACAACTTCAGCAGTTCATTAATTATATCGATAGACACTCTAGAAGGGGCAGGGGAATTCCCCCCATTGTCGAACAGAAAATAAATGCCAAATGCGAAAAGAGCAAAATGATACAAGAAAGTCGAATATTTAGTGTACTGCAACACTTTTGAGAATGCTATGCACACAAAAGGCATTGAACCAGCCAAATTCATTCAGTCATCAATTACACGTGTATATTTAGGAATGTGTACATAGATGCATGTGTGTGTGTGTGTGTGAGTGTGTGCAACATGAATTTGCTGCTTTGTTGTTATCTTTATCAAAGTTTATTGTCTAAATAAAGTTTTCCCCTGCTTTCGATTTGCTCATGTAATAAAATATAATTTGTTGACCTGCAATGATAATAAATTTCCAATAGCCGCAAAAACTGCAATATTTATTTTTAACACACTTCTTTTTACGTCGTTGTAAATGGATCACATCTGATTTTTAGCGTGAGTTTTTTACAAATACTTTAAAAATGTGGTTTATTTCATATATATATTTTGTTGTAAATAACTAGGTTTAACAACTGGCTAAATAAAAAGCAGTAATCATTTCTTACATGCAAGCAAATGTAAACAACAAAAAAAACCTGGCACAATAAAAAAACATATTCATGCAAATTTATTAGTATAATTAAATATTTAACATTAATTACTTGGGTTTGAATATTAAATTTAAATGGTGAAAAACAAAATACTCATTTGCAAATTTGCTATACATAAAATCTAGTTTTTTGTTTGTCCTATAAAAACACACAGTAAAATGACCAAAACCAAATAAGACTGCTGAGTCGAGTAAGCTTAAATTCTCTACACACCTAGATTGAATATTTTATTCTAGTTTTATTGCCAAATTTTAATTTAAAAAATTATTATTCAGCTTATATTGGAGTTGCTTCCTTCTGCCTATTTTTTGCTGCAAAACTAATACACCCATTTTACAGATTTTTAATGCGGGTAAAAATTACTGTTAGTATAATTAGATTTTCATTTAATGGTGGCCATAAAGTTAATTAAAAATTATTATTATATCCTGTTATTATACTATTTGCATGTAATTAATTAATCGATGACATTTTTTTTATACATTTCCATTTGCAAACATTTTTCAATAGCTATTTCAAACTTTTTTTTTTTTTTGCTGTAACAAGAAGTGCATAACTAATGTTACATAAGAGCAGAGATTAAAAAAGTTTCAAGTGCGACACGTAGCAGCAACAAAAAAAGTAAAAATAAAATAACAAAAAAATAAAATTTGTATAACACCCATTCCAAATATGATTGGTCGTTGCAGCTGCTGTCGCTTTGGCGATGTCATGCAAAAACTCAATAAATTCTGCGCAAACGATTTATCATGAGGTTGATTACGAAAATGCAGACACACAATCTCAAAATATGTGTGTGTGTGTGTGTGAGTGTGTGGATGACAGACACTCACACACAGTCAGTGTGGCAAGCTCAGTTGCATGCATAAAATAATATAGGAATATTATAATAGACATGGCACACAAGGCGCCATTGCCATTTTTCACATGTCAGGCATTGATTTGCAGTTGTTACACAAAATGGCGTCTGCAAAAGCACCGTTAGTAACCCACTAATGGATTGTTGCCAGTCATTGTGTGTGTGTGTGTTGTGTGTGTTGTTGTGTGTGCGACTGCGTTGTATAATGGATGCTTTTTGGGATGAATGGCAGTCGCTCCTATTTATCCCGTACAGCACATGCAAAGGTCCTGCCCCAAAGATATCAAAGGTTACAACTGAATTAACATAAATTGTGGCATGAAAATTGACAACAACGCATTTCAAAATTGGATTTTGAAATTTAGTAGGCGTGCTGAGGCGTTAGCAAAATTTCTGCGTAAGCCTTTTTGCGAGCACCTCAAATGAGAAGCCATTAAATGTCTACCCTTTGATTTACGATGGCTTTTTGCGGGCGTGTCTTGGCAACTAATATGATAACAATTTCAATTTAAATTAATTTATTAATATTTTATAATCGACTTCTGCACAACAGCGTTCGTGATTTGCATAAACATAATCAGTCTGGGACGAAATCGATGAGCTGCAATTTCAACAATTTTACTTCTTCTCTGTGTGTTATTAACTTCACATTGTTGTCGTCATTTGCAAATGTTTCTTCAATTTAATTTACTGCACAACACAACAGTCTGACTGACTGTCAGTCAGACTGACGCTTTTATGGCTTACCCCCGCCTGGCTGGCCATTTGGCCATTTGGCCATTTTGAGCTTGCAGGCAAGTAAATTAATTAACTTTATTGTTCACAACACAAGGCTATTGAGTCTTTGGCCAGTGCTTAATTTGATTAAAGCGCTAACAGCATTTTGTGCATTGCATTATCAATTTGATGAGAGTATTTATCATTTTTCAGATTTCACAAGCCATGCAACTTGAATTGCATTTCAAATATTTCATTTATAATTTAATAGTCTTAGTCTAATGGACTGGACATTGTGAAATGCGAATGCATTGATGCATTTGATTTATTGTCATCTTCAGATCAAAACGGAAATTGAAAAGCATTAATATTGCATATGCCACTTCAAAATTGAAACTTAATTTAACTAATCCAAAATGCTTTTCATTGCTTTTCAATTCATTTTCCTTTTTGAAAATTTAAAACTCGTTTTTGAAGCATTAAAAAAATATCAACTTCTCATATAGAGAATATCCACTAAAGCGATTTTAATGCTATTAACTTGTTAATTTGTCTATAATAACATAAATCAATTTGTTAACACGAACATAATTGTGCAGCAAGCAATCCCTTTTAATAAATATTTATAGTAATATGTGTGTGTGTGTGTGTGTGTGTGTGTGTGTGTGTGTGTGTAAATAAATAAAAGGAGAAATGATAATGTTTATCACAGCCAGTTGAGTTAATGCTGATTTTGCACCCACTTAATTGGATATAAATAGTAACGAGTCGAGTCAACGAGTGCACAGATAAAAAAGATTTTACATGTGTGTTAATAGTTAAATACAGGGCAGAAATGCACTAATGATGAACCCTTTATGCGCTATGGGTAAATTGCGACCATATTTGAATATCCCCCCCCTTACACAGCCCATGAATTTGAAGTAAAAAAGTTTTCAACATATATCTCATTTGTATGCACATAAATTGCATTACGAATTGACGCTATACAAAAGAAAAAAGACGAAAAAAAAAACTGGTAAGAAAAAATTTTAAAAAGAAGGGGGAAAAGTACATAACTAACCGAAAAGGGAACAAGATACAGCGAAAAAAAAATAAAATAAATTAAAAACTCTCCAAGAATGCTTCTGGCAAAGCAGATGCAGTAAAAAAAAAAAAAAAAAAATACAAATGTAAAGCGAATTGCAGCCGCGTTGCGAATAAAAATACGCTGAGCAATGCGTGTCCTTGCCACGCGGCTTCTGTCGCACCAAATATTAACAAAAGAAATAAAAAACCCAAAATAAAAAGAAAACCTTAATAAAAATGCACTCGCAGCACAGCACTGGTAAGGAGGGACCCCCAGCGGTGCCAGCCTGGAGGGAACTCTTGTTGATTTTGATGTTGGTAAATTTTTGTGCATTTATCATTTGGACACCTGCCCCTCCGGCAGACCCATTCCACCTCCTCGTACTCGTCGTATACCTAACGCTCATTCAATTTACTCTGTATTTCTTCTTCATTTTCTACCCATTTTTCTGTGCATTTCCAGTTTGATTTTCACGAATTACGTTTATTGCTGCACAGTGCACAGCATTCGAAAATTGAAAAATGACACAAGTTCACTTGGAATTCACTTTGCAAACAACAGCTCAAGAAAATTGTCGATACGTTTGAAAAAACCAGAACAGAACAGAACAGAGCAGAACAGTACATCGATTTAATGATGAATTGATTTATGTTTGCACATTCTCTTTGAACATACATTTTTGATTTCGATTGCGATTTTCGTCGCATTGCCAAGAAAATAATTTCCAAACCGAATTTGAGCAACGAGCCGAACTTGTTTAATCTGAGAATGCAGCACTTGCATATTTGGAGAGATTGATGACGATTGTTATGCAAAGCTTAACAATCAAATTTAATTAATGAATAGTTGGTTAGTGAAATATCTAAAGTCTCTTATTCTTAGCACATACGTACATTGGATGACAACAACTTTATGATATGCTTAATACGTGACAAAATTCTACACATGTTGTTTTAATTACTTTTACTACTTTGTTTTGCAAAAGGGTAAATCGAAGAAAATCCGGGATAGATTACAGTCAATACTAAATACAAATTGCGTCTATTGAATTTCTTGCTGCCAATTTGCAATGCAAATTGTTAAACATAGCTACAAAGAATCAAATACAAATGACAATTACGCAGCAACGTGCGACGAGTATTTAATTGAAAGTGTCATAAGGTGTCAACTTAGCACAAAGCCAGTTTTAGTTCTGAAGAAATGACGCCAAAACAAAGTTGATTACTTTGCTGCGTTCTGTGCTGGTTGTGTGTGATTGAAAGCCGGTTTGAAAACAATTATTGGATTGCAGCGACCAGCAATATTAACTGTTGTTGGTTATTAGCAAAAACCCAAGCTTATCGGTTACGTTTTATGTGTTTTTGCCCCGGGTCGACTGCGGCGACTGACTGGGAAAATGCACGTTCAATCAGAGCGGGGTTATTCCACCATATGATAATGCGATGCGGTTTCACACAGCGCTGATAGCGAATCGCTCTGATCTGCCAGTCTGCATCTGTGTATAAAAGCCGATGACTCGCGGCACTACGGCATCAGTTGAGCTCCATTCACACAAGCTATACTAATTAATCCACTAAGAAAATGAAATTTCTATCGATTGGCTTTGTGCTCGCACTGCTGGCTCTGGCAAGTGGTAAGTTTTGTAAACATGCGAAATTAACTTGGCTTTTTAATTGTCTCCTATCTGTGCCTTAACAGCTAATCCACTGAGTCCTGGCAATGTGATTATCAACGGTGATTGCAAGGTCTGCAATGTCCATGGTGGCTGAAGATAACCAACCAACCACTGCACCAACCCAACTACTACTGCTCCAACTCAAACTATAAGGATTACTGCATTAATATGTTAATTACCAAAACAAATAAATCAAATGTTAAGCAAACTCAATGAGTAAATAGAAAAACAAAAAAAACAGCAGTTAAATGTCATATGAAATTGCTCATTGAATTAGCTACAAATAAAATTTAAATATAAATAAATGCAATTGAAATATTAACAGATGATTTTTTACTTTTCTTATTAATATTTTCATTTCCAATAACTAATTTTTTGTCCCATTAAATTTGTATTTTGTGCCTCTACATTGGTGTATAAATAAGTAAAAATAAGAAGCCAAACTGGAAAAATATATATTGATTGACTAATAATAAATGCAAATTAACGTTACGCACGATTTCCATATAAAATCGACGAGAACAGTATATAAATGCTAAAAGCTCTTTACCACAAAGTTGTTATTAACGCATTTAATTGGAATCCGAATTGTGAAGACAATATTTATATTTGATTTATTTGTATTCGCTTAACGCCAACATATTTGCAGCGCATGGCAACTGTGGCATTTAATTTCATCCGCAATATTCTCCATTGATTTGTTTTGGGAGCATTTTATATATAAACAGTACTGAATAAATTCAGCTCAAACAGCTGGCGGGAGTTGTAGTTATTGAAATTGTGTCTTCTTGTCTGGATTAAACAATATACAACATACAACATACAACATTGTCGGCACTTATTAAGCACATAACTGTATTGTCAATGAACAGCTATCACGAATGCCCCTCACCGTTCTATCGCTGTCACTTATGGCAGTTGTGCCCCCGTTTTCTTATATATATATATATATATATATATATATATATATATATATATATATATATATATATATATATATATAATTAATTTGAGCTGATTTATTAGCCTCTTCGTTGCTGTCTGAGTGCGAGAATGTGTCGCATACTTTTCGGCATTGTGTGCAATTAATGCGATATGTTTTTAAATATGGCGTTTTAAACATTATTAATTACACAAATGAAATTGTAATTTCATTATTCGCTGCTTGACAATTAGCCCGCTGAAATGAAACTTATTTAAGTGCCCATAAATCTTAATTTTATTTGTGGCACGGACGTGTCCATTCTCTGATTAAAATTGCAAAATTTTATATAAAGAAATAAATGACTGCTACTGAAAAATTTATAATAATAATATATTGAAGATCTTATAACCATAAATGGTATTGGAATCATTTATCGATGTATACCATAAATAGAGCGAGTTCTTTAATTTAAAAATATTACTCAATATTGATCTTAAATAATTAATAAAATCATTCAGCATATTATTAATTACCAAGAAGAATACTTGGTTATTGCCTGTTTATCTGTAGTAAATTTATTTTTGCTTACTACATTTTTCCTATTGATTTTTTCCATCTTTAAAAGCAGAGCCTTCATTCGATATTTAAAATATATTTACCTGAAAATATAAAAATAAATAAATATTTTAGTTAATATATTGCCAACTAACTTTTTAAATAATTATACAAATTAAGTTAACATTGATAAATTTTTAAATAAGTTATGTCAGTTGGAAACGTTGAATTATACGACGTTTTATTTTAAAACGAGCTTCGGCTAAAAATATCATATTTAAATTTCGAAATCTTCTTTCCCTCTTTTTTCGTTGGAATTTTAAATTATTTGTGGTACTTTAGTGAACGAATTAATATTTGTTTTCATCAGCATTTCAATTTTATTCAATCGCACATATGAAGCAAAGTCAAAAATGTAGATTTATGTCCCACAGCGTGAGACATCAAATGCATATGAATCGTATCACACACACACACACACAATCACACACACAATCACACACACAAACAAACTACGCTAAATTTTCTATTCAGTTTTGCCACAAACACAAACACACAAGGTTTTCTCTCAGTTGCTGGCTGCCATCTACTATTTCATCCATTGGAAATGCGAACAGGAAAATCCCCGAAAATTTCAATAGCAAAAGAAGCTCAATGCGCATAATTTTAGTGCCACCGAAGCGACGCATTCCACGGGGAGGGAGCAGCGGTGGCAACTGACTGCTTGTCAGTTGGCAGCAAGAGGAACTTGCAGGACTTTCATAGCGAATGCATTTCATTTTACTTGCGGTGGCCTCACAGCAGAAAAAAAAAAATGGAAAAAAAAAAAATCATAATAATAAAGAAAGGAAAATGGCGGCATTACAGCTGGCGAAATGTGCCAGAAATTCAAGCAAATATACGGGAGAGGGTGCGGAAGGGGGAATGGGGAAGGGAGCAGAATTGAGTGTCTGAAGCATGGCATAAATTTCATTTTAGCCACGTCGCTGGTCCATTCCTCAGCTGCAGTTCACGTTGTGCTTTATCGCGTAATCTCGACAGCGCACTGGCAACTGCTGCCCATTTCGCCGATTATATGGCCCTGATGATGATGATGTTAATGATGAAAACTGCAGGAAGTTTGATGCCGCTGCTGCTGCTGTTGCTGTTGCAACAAGAACAGCAACAGCTAACTTTGATGCTGCAAGCAATTTGCCATCGCAATTGTTTATGTGACGCTCAACGTCAAAGGCCAGTTTGGTAGGCAAATTTTTGGCAGCATTAATTATATGGTTATATGGCAAAAGTGCGCAAAAAAAAAAAAAACAAGTTAAGAAGAATTACGGCCTCAATGTCCATCAAAGGAGCGCTGAAAATTGCTGCCAGCACAGAGAAAAAGCACTTTGTAAGTCGCCTTATTCCTCTCTCTCTCTCTCCCTCTCTCCCTCTCTCTCTGTCGGTTTGTATCTCATGCTGACTGTTCCATTTTAAAATGGCGCTGCGTCGCCATTTTGTGTTTTAGCATTACAATGGCGAACGCGAAAGCGCTTTGCGGCAGAACATTTTGTGACGTTGACGTTGGAGACGCGTTTACCAGTGTTGCATATGCCGCCATATTCCCTAATGCCTCGTTGTCTATTTTGTGCAGTTCCGCTTTTCCAACACACACACACAGAGACGGACTTACTGGGCATACAGCGCCGTAAAGTATGCAATAACAATTTATTGTAACAACTCGTTAAACGTAACAAAACAAAGCAACGATAAAAAGACTGCAGAAAAAAAAAACAAGCGAAGACCCGGCAAAAGCACTACTCAACACACACACACACACACACACACATCCAGAAAAGCGAGGCAGGAGCAAACTTAAACCTTTTACCTTTAACCGACGCTCTTTCAAGGCCCTCCGCCTGCTGCACTGTTTAGCATAAATTTTACTGCACCACCAACATTTGACGTTTACGTTTGCCGTATGCCCCGTAAATCCTACTAATCAAATTTATTACCCTCCCACACACACACTCGCACACACTCAGTCCGACCGACCACAAGCTTATTTCTCCAAACGTACCTAACCTAAGCCGTACGTACCGCTCTGTGTACGCCGTAGTCGACTGACATTCTGCTGCTGCTGCTGTTGCTAGTCTCCGGCCCCGACTCCGCTGCTAGCCAGCGGCAAAGCTGGACAAGCTGGACAAGCTGAACAGCTGGCGACTCTACAAATGCTCGGCAATATGAATATTAAATTTAATTAGAGCGACGGGTAAACATAAAGTCAGCCACTCTGCCGTGTCGTATCCACTGCCTGCAACAACAAGAACGTCAACAACAACAACAGCAACAACAATAATACCAATAAAGCGAGCAACCGCCAGCAACAACAGTCTGGCACCTTTTCAATTTGGTAACAAACAGCTTGCTGGCAACTTGCCTGCTGCATCAATTCCACCTTTTTCCAGCCAAGAGACATTTTTGCTTTAGCCTTCATCTGCCGTGCAGAGAGACTGAAGTGTTTAACTGAATTTGAGATGGGTTTATTTTAAGTTAAAAAGTTATGAGTATCTATCAAAAGTACAACAATACTTAAAGCCTAATTTTTGGGCCAAGCAGCTACCGCAAATTATAATTTCAATGCATTTTAATCAGATGATTACATGAATTTAAATAATAATTTCACACTTTTTGAATCTTTTAAGTTGAATTTTGACAGCCATTTAATATTCTAAGAAGTAGAAATAAATTTCTTATCACGACGTTAAATAAATTATTGTAAATAACTGAATTAAAACAAAAGAGAAACTTGATTTTATATGAAAAGCCCAAAGTTCCTTTAAATATATAAGTTAATATTCGAATATTTCTGATGAGTTGACTTTGAAATTTGAATCACAACTTTTGTTGATCGGATTGAAGTAATTTGCGTAACTTTTTAATTTACTTAAAGTTTAGCAGCTTAAAAATAACGAACTGGAAATTTTGAAGCGACCTTTGACCCTGAGTTAATTTTTACCATATACCAAGAAACAATAAACAATCAAATTAAATGTGCACTTTGCTGCTCGAGACGAGACACCTTCCACACCACCCACACCTCCCACACCTCGACAGGTGATGTTAATGAAATTAATGCCAACTTTTCAAGCAGTCAACTTTTAAGCAGCTGACTTACTTTGTGGATTAGGCATAACTTTTGTTTCGATTTTCGAAAACTTTTACAACGCGTTGCCATTTTTTTTTATGAGTAAACATTTTACGATGACCACTGAAAATGCGGCAAACAATTTTCTCGGACAACACACAAAAACAAACAAATAAAAAGGAAGCAAAAAATTATTTTAGCTTCAGCAAAGGGTAATTTTTTAATACACAGTCGGCGACCTTTGATAACCTCTGAATGAGCAGTCAGTTTAGCATTTAGTCTAAATAACAATTTAATTATGAGGGACGACAATGCGACAGTCAAATTCAAGGACAAATTATGGCATCAACTTTATGTTTGCCACACCTCCCCCACTCCTCATGTGTGTGTGTGTGTGTCCTGTGTCCTGGCTGCGCCTTTGGGATAAGCTAAAAGCTCATTAATGTCACATTCATGGCAAGTATATAAAAAGCATAAAGTGAGCCCAAAATTCTATCGGACCCCAAAAAGAGCTCACAAGCCATTTTAATATAGAGTGCCCAACACACACACTCACACTCCAACACACTTACACACGTTTAGTGTGGTGTGCCAATGTTTGGGGTAATTAACAAAAATCCCCAAAAACCGGACGTAAAATAATCAAAATTAGCAAAGTATGCCATTGCCATTGGGGATTATGCTTTGAGGGTCGACTTAATTTAAATGGCAACAATTTATTTAAGTGCCATATTTGAACAATGTGCATTATTTACAAATAATCCTACACCAAATGTGATTTATAATAAAACATGCCAAAAGTACTTCTGATAGCTGCTGATTCAAACGAAATGTTTAAATATTACACAACTTTTGACTGTATCAAATAAGTTGTTAAATAATTAAATAGACAGTCAAATTATTAAATTGAACTATTTTATTTAGAGTGCAGACAGCTGACAAAGGTCTTTTATACTTCAAAAATTATATTTCTTGGGTATAGTACTTTGCTGAAAGTTCTCAAAGTTTTTATATATTAAACTAAAATGCAAATATTAAACTAAAAATGAGCGCATTTTCAATCAAATAATCTTCCAAGTCAAAGTAAGCCTTGGAGACTTGCCACGCTCCAGCAACACCAATCAGAGGTAAAGCTCTTTTCTACTTTTATTTTTTAAAACAGTTTTAAACTAATATTCTTTTGAATAGATAGTCTTCTGGATTGGAATGACAATGCAGCTATAAAAGAGGCAGCAAAGCTGCTGTTTCTTCAATGCAGCGCGAAATGTAAAGCACAATGCGAACTATTTTAATAACGCTGCTAAAGTCAGTTTGGCTCTTATTGGATTTCATTTCTCAAAGCTAAGCAAAAACAAAAGATTTCATATAAATATATATATGAATTTATAGATACGAAGGCATTGCAGAATGGAGGGTAAGGACAGCCGAAGTTAGTAGAAAAATTTGAATTATTAGTTTTAACATAATTTTTTAAAGCACAGCCGAAAATAGTGAACAAATTTAAATTATTAGTTTTTAACATAATTTTTAAAAAATGTGGTTGTTTTATAGAAACTGATTGCTGCATTCGATAAAAATACTAAGGCATTAATAAAAAATGTATAAGGCACAATTATTTGATAAAATTCTGATAAAAACCAAAAATCTATAAGTTGGTTTGGTGCTACTAAAAAGTGTCAGAAACTCGTTGATCATTTTTAGGTACCCATAAGAAGAAGGAATAACATATCCTATTAAAGCAGAGCTATATGAAAAGGGCAACTTATTTTATTTGTGTTTATTTACTCGGCATTCAAAATAAAATGAATGATAATCCATGCGACGTTTTTAGCTTCTTTAGATGCCAAATATATCGACTCGGATTTATATATACAGATGCAGATAGGGATCAAAACATCGCCATCAGTTTGTGGTTAATTTCTCGATATTAATTTTCCCCTCTTATTGAGTAAATAATTTAAAAAGTCATGTTGATCGAAATTTCGAAATAAATCAAATTGATTGTAAATCTTTTCACACTACAGCAGATTTACATTTATTTTTATCAGTCGATAAATCTATGCTTCAACCGCTAATTTCTTATATGGGTCACTGACTGTCCCCTTAATTTATCCAGCCATTTATTTAAAACATTGTACAATTTTGAGGTTCACTGCACAAATTTGGAACGTTTTGTTCTAATTAAGTTGTATTTGTATGCGTATGATGCAGTGGACAACATCATTTGGCCGGCCAGTAATTATTGTCAACAAAAACACAATTTTATCTAAATCAATTCAATGAATGCCCATGGCCTATTCGAAAATGCAGGCGCTACAAAATACATCCCGCATGTGCAGCCAAAACACGCAGCTAAAAATAAACTCGAATTCCCCTAAAAACAAACGGAAAACAATATGTGCAATCGTTGGGGCGTGGCGTGGGGGGGGAGAGTGGAAAATGTTGTACAGAGATAGACAGACTGGGAGATACAGATGGAGATAAGAGAAACAGAAACTCAAATTAAATTAAAATCTTTCAGTTTCAATTACGAGTTTTTGTGCCACTTCAATTCCAACGTACAAAACACAAATTGCATTCAAAATGCATTAAAAGCAATTTGCACGGAAATTTGCATAAAAGTAAGGGCAGAGGAGAGGAGACAGCTATATAAAAAAAAATCGGAAGGGGCAATTGGGAAATGGATTTGGTGGAAGGCAACGAAATTATACGCTATCAATTATAATGGCAATGACAAAAAGCAAAGGCAACACATTGCGCACCAAGGTGAAGATGAAGAGTTGCAAATGAAGCCCTAGTGGTGTGTCAAAGGGTTGGGCAGAGGGGTGGAGAGGGGGGTGCCATGGACCCCGGGGACTGTTGCAACTCAGACAAATTGCACGTTGCATTGAAAATTTGCGCATGTGTTTACGAAAACACACAAATTGGAATGTGCACAAAGAGGAGCATGCACAACGCTCAAATACACTGACAAAAACAATATGTTTTAAGAAATTTACACATGATTCAATATATAGAAACAATTAAGAGTAAATTAAAATTAACAATAAATATGAACTCAAAAAACAAGCTGAAAAGAACTCAAAAAGAAATTGTTAAAATGTGCCTGAGATAATTTTAATAATCAGATATTACATACATAAATAGTAAATTAAGACACAATTTTATTTTGAAAATATATTAATTATTATAATATAATCAAAAATAAAATTTTCTTTTTTTCTTTTAACATTTTAACTTAACTTAAAGCTTGCAAAGGTCTGCAAATTGAATAAACCCCAAATTTCCAGCTTTGAAAATTGCATATATGCAAAGGCAAACAGATATAAATAGAACGGGCGAGAGAAAGAGAAAGTGAGAGTGCGGGAGAAAGAAAGAGATAGAGAAAGGGTGAGGGAGACAGGGTTAGATCATTTGCCTTTCGACTTATGCAATATAAACACAGGAACAGCAACAGAAACAGCAAGACCAACAGATAAGGTTTTGGAAATGCATATGGCTGGGGGATTGAGCAGTGTTGGTTCGTTTGGAATCCGTCGCCTCCAACATCCACCCATATCGAATGGGCCTTCTGTGCTGAACAAAGCGACGCTGTTGGTGGTGCGACACGGACACGCTTCAAAGGTGCAAGCGATTGCACTCAAGGCGTCAACCGGGCGCAAATACCCAAGTCTCCGACTACCAACTGCCGACAGATGGACAGACAGACAGACAGTCAGACAGACAGACAGAAAGGGCAGACAGATTGCAGTTGCAGTCAGCCGGCGCATGGCATGCTTCTGTTTACCACCACCACCAAGAACAGCATCACCAACCCACTACAATAGTCTCCCATTTGCTGGCAAACAGACAACGACTGCTGCCACATTGAAGGTGTTTGGGATTTTCAGTAATGTGTTGCATATACGACGCTATTCAGTCTCATCTCGGCCCGCCTCTTCAGCTCTTCATAGAGCATTGAGTTATTGCCTGCTGCATGCTACAAACTGCATATTGCATATCGTCGTCGCAACCATGTGTTGTGCCAAAACAGTTGCAAATGCAGCAAATTGTTGACTGCATAACAGCTTGAATATTTTGTCAAAGTTGGTTTGGTCTTTAAATTTTACATATGCTCACCGCATGAAAGAATTCTTTTTGAAATTTCAAATTGAAGTGATCATTAAAATATGTGAATTTTTAATAAAGTATTTTTATGGGATATAGATATTCCAACATGCTCGTTAATTATCATTTATGTACATAGTTAAAGCCTTAAAGTGTATGCTTTTTCATAATAATATACCAAAATTAATTGTTTAATAATTTATTTTATTTACTATGCCATATTTTTACAAATACAAAGATAACACATCCATCAATGCAATACATTAAATACATAATCATTAAGAATCAACTGCATATATTTTCATCTGTTTTCGAAGCCAACTTAAACATATTTAAACATATTTTTCTGCGTCTGTTTTCGTGGTTCTTAAAACACAAAACACCAAAGTTAAAACAAAGCAACTTTAAAAGTTTCGCCATTGTTCAACGTATTTGTTTTCCGTTTTGTTAACAAAAAGCTAACAAGGTTTGTGCGCAACATAATCAGTTAACTGGAGCGTGAAATTAGCAATTTTATTGATACGCTGTGCGCAAAAATGCATTGTTTCGTTTGCAGAGAAAAATGAGTGCTTTGCTTTAGTTGAGAAGCAGAAAGTTTATTTCGCCAAAAAAACTTTACCACGGAGATTTTTGAACGTAAAAATACACATCGATTGATTATCGAATCTGCATTCATGCATAATTTGCAAATATTTTCATTCTTTTCTCTTTTGTTTTATTTTTGAGGAATCACATTGAAATGACCGTCAGAAATTTGTAGTTTTTATTCACTCGCATAAATCGAAATGCGCTTTTTTCATTATTCTAAAAAGGGATTAAAAAAACATTTGTGGGTGGCTTGTTGTTCATAAAAAACACTATAGATTTATGTATACATATCATGAAAAAAGCCTCGCAGTTATATTGAATTAAAAATAAAGCGAAAGCAACCCCCAAGCGTATCCAGCAAACCATTTGGGTTAGACACACAGCCACAAGCATTGTTATGTGTATGCTCTCTCTAAGCCGCCCATTCCCTCCCTCAAGTGGCACCCACCCTCTATGAAAAATGCAACTCCGCAACAACATACAACTTTTTGCTGCTAAGTATTATGTATTTCATTTTGGCATTGCCGCAAACACTCCAAATGCATTTGCCTCATACCCAAATGCCTTACGGTTTCTATAGCTAAAGCTGGGACTGGGATAGAAATGTTGTTCTTGTGTGTGTATGTGTGTGTGGTGTGTGTATGGTGTGCATGTGCAAAAGTGTCTGCTAGAATGGTGGGATAGCAACGCCGGAAGCGTAGATTTTTAATGTACGCCGGCTGCTTGAGAGGAGCTCGCATTCGGCAATGCGAATTTAGACACATGTTACTTGCTGTTGCCACGCCCCCTGTGGGGGAGTCGGGAGTGGTTTTTGGGCGTGCTCCACATATCAAACGTCAACATTAACAATGTTCTGCCGTGATGCATGCATTCATGTAGACGAGTTTTATTTCAATCTTTCTTACAGCTCTTTTCTGTTTATCTTTTGCTTTCTTTTTGTTTTCTTCATAAATTAAAACAAACTGCATCGAAAAATAAAAATGCAGAATTAAAAAGTAAGAATGTTGCAGACGAGTGAGCTCGACTACGATATACCTTGCAGCAAGTTGTTACAAATATTCGAGTTTTACTGTCAAATGTCTCTTTAAAAATGTTTACACCCAAATTTGAGCATTTCTCATTTTTTATAGCAAGCACAGTTAGAGAAGAGAGTAAAAAAAAAAAAATTGCAACGCATGTTTTTATTCACTAGCCCGAACTGATCCCTAATTGGCTAGCTAGAAACACGTATACACACAAACATATATAAATACATGTAATCGTAGTTAACGGGGATCTGCAGAACCCGCACAAAACATATTTACGCTCGCATCGATTAACATGCCATCTCTTTCTCACGCATGCACTCGCATATTTGTGGATACAGAAAATGCTTGCGGCTGCTGGTAGAACATGAGATTAATATGAGAATATATTTGGGACCACAATTTGGTTGTTTTTTTTTATCCCATATTGATGAAATTCAGGCAGTTGATCAATATTATACATATGCATTTTAAGTCATTCAAATTGTGGCTTTTATTGCTATCGAAAATCGATAAAAAAATAAAGCAAACTTGATCTGCGCCGGATATACAAGAATATATTATAGTGGCTGAGATCTGCGATCATACAGGCAGACGGACAGGGCTAAATCGACTTGGTTGTTAATCTTGATCAAGAATATATATACTTTATAGGGTCCGAGCTGCCTTCTTCTGCCTGCACAAAACAAGTTTACCCTTTTTACCCATATTTAATGGGTTCAGGATATAATAAAAGAGTGCACACATTTTTTAGCTTAAATAAGAGTAATTAAGTTGAAGAAAAAAAACACCAGAATAAATGGGTACTTTTTATTTTCAGCACTTTACGATTTCTTTGCTTTAATTATTAATAACATTTTAAGTAAGTTTATGTCTAAAATAAATGTGTTTCGCAGCTCATTTAAATTATTTCCATTTTCCATATTTTACTTTAATTTTTCTCGAAACTTGAAGAAAACATATAATTTTCCCTCTTTAAAGTCCCCATTAAGTTAAACAATTTGGTCTAATTGATTATTATTTAGTGAAAAAGAAGTCAGCTTTACTTGGAACAATTTTACACTCGAATGAAAACTCATTTCAAAGTGAGTTTATTAATTGCTCTCGTCGCAGTATTTTATATCAAACGGATAATCGTATTTTTAAATACCCTGCAGAAATTATTCATAAAAGTTGTGGAATTTAAGTAACTTTTCTATAAGGTATCTCCTAGTCTCACCTCGTACACACTTTAATAATGTTCTTTCATTATTTTTGGCAGCGCTTTTCAAAACTAAATCTGCAACGCAGTGCAGATGAAAATGTATATTTTGAAGCGAAGTCGAGCGACAATTTAATCCCAGTGTTGAAGGAATGCGTTGACAAATAGTCATCCTGTCAGGCTGTACGCCTGGCTGACAGTCAGACGAACTTCCGAATATGTGTAACAATTGCCTGTAGCAAGTTAAAGGAGTGAAACTGCCACTAACCGGGGAAGGCACACGTACAAGCGAGATTTTGACTGCCTCTGTTCGCCGTTGTGGCACAGACACATCGGATGCATCTTTGCATCTACTGCTGCCGTCATCTTAGTGCAACGCTTTGTATCTCTCGGGCAAAACGGGGCGCAACCTGGTAAAGATCTACCATCGTCATTTACATGTGCCCAGCCCGGCCCTAAAAGCAGACGTAGTCATCGGGATATAAATGTATCTTTTGGTTGTGTGTCTGGCTGTGTGTCGCATGCAACGCTTCAAAACACTTCCATGGCGCCACTCGCAACACGCCAAGATTGTTTGTGTGTATGTATGTGTGTGTGTATGTGTGTGTGTGTGTGTATATAAGTGTGTTTACACTCACAACATTTCGTTTCATAGCAATGCGGTTGCTCTTGCTGAGGGCTCTCATCGTTAAAGTTTTAAGTAAAGTGTAATTAGTCTTTTATATGGCATGTGTGCCACACTTTTTGTACCCCTTACCCCCAATTCGAATAGGGTATCATTAAAAATTACTCTCATTAAGTTGTAAAAATGTAATTTACAGACTAGTGACAACTACAGACTCCATCAAGTATATATATACTCTAACTGACTTTACATTTTTTTTTATAAATCTTTGTGCAGGGTATCTACTAGTCGTTCACTTAATTAACAACACTTTGGTATATCCTTGTTGTTTGTTACTGATTTAGAGGGCTTTGTAAATTGAGAACCGTGTTTAAATTAGACATGAGTGAAATGATTAAAACTGAAACTTGAGAGGCAACCTAAATTATTTATCCATTAGTGGGAATAGCTGGAAACCACGAGATAAACTTCAATTAGATTAGATCAAAAGCTATCAAATTACATTAGTTTGCTCAACTTTCAACTCGTTTTTCCCAATAAAACCAGTCCACATCGATTATGAATATCAATTCCAATCCCAACTCAAGACTTCTTTATGTTATTGCCTTCTCAACTTGTATCCATTACACAATGCCAGCTAACGGTTTAGTTAGAGTTTCACATTCCATATTACGAATCTGATATATCAACATTTTTATTTTCATTTTCAGTTTAGTTTACTTCTAGTAGACTGCTTGCAACTTCCACAGCAATTGAATTCAATTACTTAACGTAAATTGTGTGTCAAATTTTACAGAGCGACGAGCCAAGATCCAAAGACAAATATAGAAATAATTTTTCTATACACTGTTTTTAGTCGGAGATGTTGAGTATATTCATGTTTATAAAATTGTACTACTGTTGGAAATGCTTAAAATATTTGAGATATATTAATTTTAATGGAAATACTTTAGAATTAGCATCGAGCAAGATGCTGAAGTTTTTTTTTTTATGTCTCATAGAAGATTAAACTTTTTTAAGAGTAATTTAAATATCTATCATATCATATCAAAAATTAATAATACTATTAAAAAAAATGGTTGATTTGCGAATTAAAAATAGTTGTATTACTTGGATATGCTTAAGATATTTAAAGTTAAACGTAATCAAAATAAATTACAAAAAGGTTTTATTATTTGAAAATGCTTAAAATATTTCAGATTAAACGTAATCAAAATAAATCAATATTAATGCAAATAATTTATAATTAGAATCGAGCAGGTTTCTGAAGCTTTTATTTATGTCTCAGAGAAGTTTACTTTTTGAAGAGTTATTTAAATACCTATCATATCATATAAGGAAAAATAAGCACAGGTCTCATAGAGGCAATGGAAATAATTCTATAAGAAAAATGCTCGATCGACGAATTGAGAATAGTTGTATACGCATAATACAACTATTCCCAATTCGTATCCATATTTTTGGGCACTATCTGCCATCATCTGTCATCAAATTAAGCGATGTTTTCTTGAGTGTTTAAACCATTTGTGCGCTTTTATTACTATTATGGAATACAGTGTGTGAGAGTCGTTGAAATGCTTTTACTTCGACTATTCAATTGGGAATGTGATCAATGTGTGCACATCTCGGAGAAGTTGCTGTCGTATCAAATGAGTTCGCTGTAATCGTCACATGTGTTCCAGCAGTTGAGACAGTCACACGATGAGCAAAGACAAAAGCCAAACGGAAGATAGTTTTCAGTTCTATTCGTATCTTTGGGTAACAGTAAGTCGACAATGTAGCACAAAAGTCAAAGTGGCATTGCAGTCAACAAATGAGCTTAAGAAAACTGTCAATAAACTTTAATTTTCGCTTCATTGCACTTGCAATGTGCAGCTACAAGATACTTCTACACACACACACACACACATACATATATATATATGTTTCTATCTATCTAAATGCACCCACAATGCATATGTGGAACATATAACTTTTGCTGGTAATTATTTATACAGCACACACCCGCATCGAATTCCCACATGGGATGCGCCATAAATTGAAATACGCTGTGACGGACTGGGAAATGGAGCTGAAGCTGAAGCTGGAGTTAGAGTTGGAGTTGGAGTTTGAGTTGGAGTTGCTGCTGGGGTCGTATCTGATGTGAAGTTGGTGTGAAAAATGGTAAGCATCCATAATCTAATTTAATCATTATCACAGTTGTCTGCACTAAGTGACGTCACGTTGCATGCCACAAAATGGAAAGAGAAAAATGGCAACAAAAAAATAAATAAAAAGAAGAAAATTATAAAAAAAAACAAAAAAAAGAAAGCAGAAAGAAAACCTGTCAGCAAAATGGGAAAAGTGTATTATTGTGTAAGAAAAATCGCCTGGTGCTTGACTTTGCCCACAAGCAGCAGCAACACCATCAGCAGCAGCAACAACAAAAACAACTATTTCATGCTAGTTGCATGCGACTTTTGTTTTTGTCAGCCACACACCATTGCCAATGCTTAACTGCTGTCGTTGTTGCCGTTGTTCCTGTTGTTGCCGTTGTCATTGTCGTTGTCCTTGTGCTTATTGTGCCACGTTGCACAGCTCGGCTTTCCTGTGTCTGAAGTTAAGTGCAACTCTAACATTGTGCACCAGAGATAGCATAGCATTCCATTGTTCTGCTGACTGCTTGAAAGACTTAATTCAGCATTCGCTTTCGCACACCCTCACACACACACACACACACCCGCACACAGAGAGCCAATTGAGGGAGGCAAAGCTGAAGTAGCCTGAACCCTTAACTGTTGACCAACCCACCCTCAAACAACCAAAAAAATAAAAAGAAGTAAAATAAGCTAGAAAAACCCCGCCCCAGTTGAACTAAGCGTCTCTATTAAGCAGCATGGTGTTTTGTTCAACTAGTTGTTGTTGCCACATTTAACGCAAATGGCGACAACAGTCAGTGCAGAAAAGCACACACCCCAAACGACAAAGATGCTAGTTACTGTTGACTCCTGCTTCTGCCACTGCCACTGCTGCTTTCACAACTTTTCATGATGTCCAAAATGGTTAAGCTGCCACAAAAAAGGGCTCCACTACGTGCACAGCAATGAAAGATCCCACAAAACTTTAACTTGATAAGCTGCTAAAATAAATTGCAACACAAGGTGAAGTTTCGCCCAAAAGGTCAAATGCGATGCAATGCATTGCGTTGGGCAATGAAATTTTGAAATGCCATTTAACTTTTCACCTATGAAATGTAAACTGAACAGCAGCAAAAAACAATTCAAGTAAGAATAATGATTAACTTTGGTTTATCTACGATAATCATTCTTTCTTGTTGCAATTATATTCTCAAGCAAAATTAAATTGTTCTATTTATTTCTTCAATAAAAATATTTACTTACTTTGAAGTAAGATTTTAATTTAACATTAATATAAAAAAAAAACATATAAATATTTTTACTATACTTGTTCGATAAGTCTCAAGTCAGTTAACGTTTTACGTACCTGTAAAGAGAGCAAAACATTGACAATTGATTAGAACATGTTAAGGCAGGTTTATTGACATTGAAAACAATTTCGGAACAGTCAAATCGAATTCATCATTATAACATAAGAAAGGAAAAAAAAAAAAAAAAACCATTTCAAAAATCAGTGCGATAGGCCCATTAAAAGATTCCGAGCGTTGAGGCACACGCCCCATTGCCGACACTCAATGAGTGCCCGGCCCTGGGTCGTAAACCCTATAATTTACCACACAATAAAAAGAGAGGTACAATAAACGGCAAGTCGAGGCACAACACGGTTAATGTTAACATCAATTGTATGCTATAATTACGCGTAAGTATTCTCCAGAAAGAGGTAAGAAATCAATTATGCACATTGAGTGAACTGGGCCTGGCGTTTACATAAATTGATTGCCAGAGCGACCGTAAATAACGAAGCCAACCAAACGCAACCCGACAGTCAACGGACGGAGAACTGGAAAAAAAAATGACTACGTTGACCTCGACCCCAGAGTCTAGTCTGACCCGGCTTGGCAAAGCAAACGGAGAGCCAAAGCCAACGCCTACGCGTAGACGTAGATGGCGTCCATAATAAGCTGTCTAGCAATTTACGCATCATTAAGCAAGACAAATTAAAACAAAACACAACATACACATACACACACACACACAACACGCACAACAAATGCCACTGCAATACGACCATAATCATAAAAACCATAATAACTAGAATAAAAGCAAGAAGAAAAAATAAATTGATTTAGCTGTGCCGCACATAAAATACCCTAACAAAATACAGTTGCATATTAAATATTATTTCAAGTTTGTCAAATAAGAAAAAAAAAATGTGTTAAATGTTGTTTAAAACATGCCTATTTTTTATACATTACAAGCACAATTGCAACATTAAAATACCCGTTGCAAGGTGCTGCAGCAATTAGCTCAATTAGCAGCATATGTTGCAAGAAACATGAACAGATCCAGAAAACAAAACACTTTCTAATCTAACAAATGTGTTGGGATTACACAGAAAAGCTGAGTTAGTTAAATACACATAATTAATAAGATAGAGAAAACGAATATTATTTATAATAATGAAAAAATAACTTAACTAACTTTGTTGGTAGTAGTTCTTTTGCCTCTTCTACAAATCGAATAGAAGTAAATATTAACAATAATCTTCTTATAATAATCTAGTCATAAAAGCGAACACTTAAATATTTATCTAAGTTAATTAAATATTTGTACCACTTTTGGATGTATTCAATTTTACTATCATTCATTAAATATACATAAACAAAAAACCATAAAAAAAAGCTGCATTTTATTCTATTTAATTTTATGATTTGTTTTATATAAATTTAACAACTTTTGTACAATTCTTGAATATGACTAATACTATCACTCTTTAAATATATATATAAAAAAAACCATAAAGTAAAATGCAGTATTTGAATCTATTGAATTTTATGATATGGTTTATTTTAATTTATTTACTTTGTATGCAGCAAATCTCATTAGGCAGCTCAGTGGACGATTATTGATAGCGCCTTTCCACACACACGTATGCCACACACACACTAACACACACACACACACTCATGCTTGTGTGTGTGTGTATGTTATTGTGTGTATGAGTTCAATGTTTACATGCCTAATTATGATTTATTTGCACAAGCTTTTTCTCAACTGCATCTGGCAAGAAAAGAAGGCAAATGGAAAATCGTTGAAGCTGCCAAGTGATTCTCTCTCTCTCTCTCTCTGTCTCTCTCAGTCACTCTGTGTTGCTCACTCTCTCTATCTCTATCATGATTTTATACACTTTTCCACGAGCATCACTTGGTGGGTGGTTGTGCTTTGAGCAGTCGAGGCACATAGGCAAACGCATGGCTGCCACAAGTCTTTGGCAAAGAGGCCTTGTCTTGCCGCGTTGCCGCGCTACCCGCTGCCCTTGCCTGCTGCCTTTGCCTTTGGTTCTGCCTTGTGTTTTGTATGGGTGACGACAAAGGCTAATGTCCCATGGCCGGTTTTATGTTTATCTAAGTTAATTACAGCAAAACATTTTTAGGGTCGGCCGCTGTGCAGCTGTGTGCAGCTGAAAAGGCTGCTTTTGCAGGCGTCCATCTACCACTTTGTAGCTGAGTGTGTGAGTTGTGGTGTTGTGCGTGTGTATTGTACGTGTGCGTGCGCGTGTGCGTGTGCATATGTGTTAGTGTGTGTCTGTCTGTGTTTACGCATGTTCGGGCGCGGACAGTTCCGCTGATTAATTGCTGTTAAACACACACAAGCCAGGCCGACATTATTCAACCGCTGTCCCGCTTGCCCTCTGCATACATTACATAAGCATTCATATGTAAAATTAAGTCAAATACATACATAAATACATATATATATAAATGTATATACATATATATATATATATAAATATATATAAATAAATGCATGACTTCAATTGAAATATAATACATAACAGTTAGTTAATTGTACAGTTGAATGCGGTCAATTAGTGTTATATTCACGCGGCATTCAGAATTGAAATTGGAGAAATTGAATAAGTGTTGATTACCCGATTTTCGTTTTTTTTTTTATAAAAAGTACAAATATTCTAAAAATATGGAGAAAATTAAATTTATATAATTTTTAAAGGTATAATAAAATTATTTATTTTATGCATACTAGTTTGTTATCGACTTTTGCCTAAATTATCTACTTAGAAAAGTTACTTAAAAAAAAAATGACATTAATTGGCAGAAAAAAAAATGTTTATATATCTAAGTAGATAATATATTTGTGTTACCATTACTTTGGGAATTAAACACATTATCAGCCCCGCTCGTAGTTGGCCCAATTCAAGCAAATTGTATTTGTATCTCAATGACTCAAGTGACAGACGAATGTTGCTTCGACGAAAGGACAATCAACACAACTATAAATATAATGGATTGCCTCTTTATTTCGTTCGCATTAATCATAATCGATCAATCAGTGGCACACAAATGAACCATTGAACTCACAAAGTGCCACAAAAATCAAACAGCTGCATATAAAAAAAAAAAATATAACACAAAACAAAAAAAAAATATTTTTTTTTAATATGCTTAATTAAATATGAAAAGTCAGCTGTTAGGGTTGGGTCAACATTTTCTAGTTAAAAAAAACGCTTCGAGTTTTTAAATTAATCTTACAATTTTACATTAAAGAAATGTTTATTGGGAATAGTTAAAACTTTTCAAACTTTATAACTTTTGTATTTTTTATTTTGACCTCTAGATGACTACCACTTAGCCAACCTTTTTAATAATAGTTTTATAGCTGTTATTTACATTGTAATCAGCTTTTAATTTGTGCCCTAACCTAACCTTTCCGCCTGATAAGGGCGGTTTTTTTTTTTTGGGTGAGGAGGCAAGCGACGCCATCTGTCGGCGCCATATTTGCTGCTTTAGCTGGAATTGACCTGCACTCGAGTTGGTAGAATAAAATGGCCACAATCAGATGCAAGTTGAGGCAACGCCTGAATAATTTTCGACTCGCTCCCTCGCATTGATTGAATGACGGACGGGGCGACGAACGTGCTCCGGCCTGTCGCAGACATTGCGGCTGGCTAGTTTTCTCGGGGCTTCTGTTGTTTGCTAGTTTGGCTAGTTGGCTGAGCGATAAGTATCTGCAGCAGCAGCAGCAGCAGCAGCAGCAGCAGTAGCAGCATCAGTTGGATGGCAGCTGGCTGCTTCCTCAATGAATAAAGAAACAAACAAAGAAACAAGTAAGAATTTTGTACGCTTGACTGCATGTTTGCATGAATGAATGAATGAATGAATGACTGAATGAATGGATGAACGAGTGCGAGTGCGAGTGGGTGTAAGTGTGAGTGGAAATGAATGACTGGCTGTTTGGTGCAAATGGTTGAATGAATTGTCGGTGGCTTGTATAAATCAACTTGGCGTTTATCTCAAAGCAAATAAGTCAACAGTGAAGACGGATAGCAAATGCAACTGTATTCGTCTGTTCCATTGTCGATGCCAATGCGACGTCTTGCCAATGTGTGTGGTGGCAACGCTTTTGGAGTTTGGGCGTAGTCTGGTCTGCTCTGGGCTGCTTTAGCTGCTGTCCGCAGTTGATGACATGTGCGATTTAGATGCGCTTCGTTCTAGCTGCTCCAACGCGAACTTTAACCCGCCGGCTGATTGAAGTTTGTGGAACGAGACTGGCTGGAGCCAAAACTTGCTAACAATGATTAATTCCATACACATGTTAGACAAGTCAAAACACACTCAGTACTAATGCTAGAGTAGCAGAAACTAAGCAATCAGGAAATACTTATTTCTTGCCAGAAACCAATCTATTTTTCACTTTGTATTTTGGAGTAAATGTATAAAAAATGTTGTAGTTCTTAGCACAATTATTTTGTACTAACCATAGGTATTTTATGTTCATTGATTTCAGTTAAACATGACTAATTTTGTTGAATTTACTAAGGATTTCTAAACTTTTTCTAAAGAAATGCAGCAAAAAATATATTTATATAAATATATAAAAAAATATTTTTATATAAATATATATATATATACATATAAAAAATATAAAATATATAATGTAAGAAGTTATAATTTAATATTTTTAAAATACGAAATATTGTGCCCTATGTACAACAATATTTTATTATAACTGACAGCATTAAATAACTTATTTAAATTGTTTATAAATAGCACTTCTTCTTAATTATTGGAATATTACCGTATAGCTTAAGTTTATTTAAACACCAAAAATTGCTTATTTAGCTGTCTAAATGTGGCACGCATATTTCACTTAATTTTTCCTCAATGCACTCAATTTTCCATATTTGCTACTTCTCTTTGCTAATCTCTACTTTTATTCGATTAGTTTTGATTTTACCTATTTTACCTTGTTTTGTCATAATTTTCGCTGCTCTTTTCAACGCTGAATTTATAGTTGTATGATAACCAAATTGTATGGGGAATTTCACATTACCAAATTGTGCCTAGTCGATATTTGCTAGGGGATATCTGCAAAATGGAACGATATAATGTGAAGAGCAGACAAAAATACAACACACACAAACACACACACTTCGACGCAGGCACCTGCACAGCCAAAACACAAATAGGCAAATGCGGATGCGGATGCGGATGCGGATGCGGATGCATAATGTATCTGCAAGTATTTGCAGCAATTTGACAGCTTAAATTGTATAATTGAAATGTGATGATTCAGGTGCACACGGCTGAGTGATTCGTCAGCTGGCGAATTATCTCGATACAGTGGCATTATAAGCAGACAGATATGCATCTATATATATATATAAACATATATATATCTATGTATATATATATTAGAATGTCTGTGGTTGCGAAGGGTGACCACAAAACTCACTTGCATAGGATGCCAGAGTCAGTTGCACATTTCAATGATTATCGGGCCAAAACTGTGCAACACTAATTCATCAATTAAACTGGGCCCTTATGAAATCAACCAAAATGCAAATGCTGCCAAGTACTCGGGGTCAGTTGAGGCTTTTAGTTGCCATCGATGCTACTGTTACCCCATCGAACTGCAAATGTGCGGCTTTGGCAATTTGACAGCAAACTAATCGATGGCTCAACATTTGCCCAGACACAAAGCGAGCAAACCCTACGGTCAGGTTAGGAGACTAACTGCTAACTGCTAACTGGTAACTCCAAACTGGTAACTGCAAACTCCAAACTGCAAACATGGAAACATTCTCGTGCGTCATAAATGATTCACATTGCATCTCATGCAATGCGTTCATTTGGTAACCCTTTTTATTCCTCATCATCATTTTCGGCCTCCTGCTACTTGTACTCTTTCTCTATTGCGTTCTCTGTCACACTCCATCCTTGGATATGGTCGGAGGAGGGCAGCTTACTTTGTGGCCAGTGTTCGTTTGTGCCGCTCTTAATGCGTTTTTGCATTTGCATTTGCATTAAAAGCGCTGGCACAAGTCCCAGCACAGGCCTAAAATCAAGCACTGTGGGCAATAATCGACAATTTTATGACGAAAAGTTTAAATTCTACATTCTTTTATTATCATTTTTATAATTAATTTTATTTATTTTTTTTTTTTATTGATTATTATTGCATTACTCTACTTCTTTTAATAATTAATATTGTTAAAATGATTTTGTAAATGTTTTATGAAGAAAAGTTTAAATGATATTCAACATTCTTTTATTCTTATTTTAATAATTCACTTTTTTCATTATTATTGTGAAAATTATTGTGTAAATTGTTTATAAAAAAAAAAAGTAAACGTTTTTATGACGAAAAGTTTAGATGATTTTAAAAATTTTTTTATTCTCATTTTTATTTATTATTATTGCGTTACTCTAAATCTATTATTAATTAATATTGTGAAAATGTTTTTGTAATTTGTTTCAAAATAAAAAAAAATAAAAATTATATATTTTTCTTTGAAAAAAAAAAAATAGAAACGATTGGAAAAGCTCATAAAAACTCCGGATTTTTTAATGTTACAAAGCTTATAAAAATACTAATTTTAATCTGGCAAATAAATGCTCGTTTAACGTTAATTGATACAATTTTAGTTTGTAAATAGAAAAATGTAGTAAAACCAAACAAGAACAATAGAAATTTTTGCCAAGTCAAAGTACAACTTAAAAACTCGCCACATTTTTGTTAGATATTTTGCCCACTGTGCCGTGACCTGCCCCTCTGGCAATTTTGCACACGCACACACATTGAGGAGGAGGCGCCTCGTTCTGCACCACATTGCTTATTTAATGAGATTAACGTCCAAAGACAAACGTCATGTGCATGTTAACAGTGGCATGGACGGACGATCCTTGGCCACAGCAAAGTATCTCTCTTGGATGCCGAGCGTTGCGGTTCGCCATGGTCAAGTCTGGCTGAGCCGCTGTGCTTGGACAGTTGGCAGCTGCCTCGGCTCCTTCGGCTTTTGCTGCTGTTGTCAATTGTGCAGCCATAAAAGGCAGAAGGCGGCACATTAAAATTCTAAAATGCTTTTGCCTGCCTACCGCACCATAAATGGATGGGTCAGTGGCAAGACCAGAAGCAGAAGCAGCAAAATCAGCAGGAGCAGAAGCATAAACACAACCAGACAAAATGTCAGCGCTTTTGGATTTGTTTTTTTTTATTATTATTTTATTTTGGGCATGCTGAGTAGACGCATCGTTGGCCAACTTCAAAGTGGCCGAAGGCCATAACGATGGCCAAGATAATGTGGCTTTTGGGTGTGTCATTGCAGCAGGCTCTCTTAGCGAGATGCCCTCAACGCGACAAGGCATTTGGATGCAGCTGCAGCCAAAGAACCGTATAAAGTAAAGAAGAAGCAAAACCAAGAAACAGCCTTGACCGCCCAGAAGAGGTGAAAAGTGAAAAGCTGTCACCAGCGATGGCTGTCAAATACTATATATATAAATATATATGTATATATATATATAAATGTATATATATATATAAAAAGCATTCATCCATAAAAGCTAACGAGCTGTGAGTTATGAAAACGCCCCCTTTGCCCCCTTGCTTCTTCTGTACACAAGTTAAGCGATTTTCTTTTCTTTTTTTTTCTTTTTTTTGTGAATGTTCTTAATGTTTTTAGCTGTTAACGGTTCCAAATATAACCAACGAACTAACGACTGTATTTTATGATTTTAAATGATGATTCTGCCCATGCGAAATTGCAGTGCATTTGAAAGGTTTAGAAAGGTTAGCATAATTACAAATAATGCTTGTGGAAAATGAAATAAAAATATTGAACTAATCTACGATTTATGTAGAGCTATTAAGACATTCAAATAAAAAAATAACATTTATATTGGACGAGAATAGTTGTGGTCAACTTTTATAATACTTCTAATAATATATTTTAATCAAACAAAAAGGTTTAAATATGTTTATGGTATGTAGGTATATGATTTAAGTATTTCAAAGATACGCTTGTCAATTTGAATGAAACATTTTTCAACTATATATTTGAAGTTAAATTGAAACATGGTAAAAGGTCGAGCATTAAATAAGAGTTTATGCACTGTTGTCGACCTCGTTTCTGGCCGCAAACAAACAAACTCAATTACTAAAACAACCATTCTTTTATAATGCCACCCACTGAGCTTAAAGCAGTGCCAAATGGCATCCTCATATTGCCAACGAGCACTGCAAATTGTAAAACGTTTTCCATGAAGTGCTTTTGGCTGGGACTAAGAGCATTTCATTAACAGCGGTCCAGGACATAAGCCCGCAAATTAATGTAATGACACACACACACACACATACATACATACATACATACACACTCACACACACATATACATACAGTAGATTGTACGACATTCAGAGCGGCTTAGGTCAAAACTCGTAAATGACTTTTAAATCTAATCTGCTTTAAAGCTAGATATGAGCCAGAAGGTAGTCCAGCAACATGCAGCAGCAGCAACTGGCATCCTTTCCGAAATCATCAGTCACACACACACACACAGCCATACACTTGTGGCGGCCATATTGAAAAGCTTAGCTGATTCGCCGATTGTCACTGCGACATGCGTACCAATAATTCATCAAAACAGACGGCGCCTTCTGGGCTCAAGTGAAAGATTTCGCATCGCGTTTGCTTTACCAAGTTCCGAGACGATTTTGAAGGCCTTCGACGTGGCGGCAAATTGCGTTGCCAGCACATCCCCTTGCCCATTTCCGTCCACCGACACGCCCCAGCACACCCCGTGTTACCGCTGCTCCTCGCCCCTTTTGACAGTGCGCCAGTTGCAGGGCTCTTGACGCGGTTTCACGTCGTCGCCGCAAAAACAGCGCCTGACTGACAATGATGAATAAAAGGCGATAAATCTGGGCAGCTAAAAAAAACACACACACACACACACAAACAACAAAAACATAAACAACACTGGGTATGATCTAGTTTAGAGAATTAGCGACTATGAGTTTCCCTTTAAAACAGTTGAAAATTGTCGAAAACTTTGTAATCAGAATAAAATTTTACAAATAAAAAAGTAAAAATAAAAAACCATATATACAAATTTAAGTGTCAAATAACACAAAATAAATATCAAATAATACAAATAATCAAAATTAATATCAAATAATTGAAATTAAAAAAATAAATATCAAATAATACAAATAAAAAAAATGTGTATAAAATTATACAAATAAAAAAACTAAATATCATATAATAAATATAAAATACCCAACTAATCAGAATCATTTAATATTTTAGCGATGGGAAACTTTGAATTGTTAGATGGAAAAATTATAAAGTAAAACTCTGTTATTTCCAAATGTTGTCCAATTGTTAAAATTTCGAGTTATGACTATTTAAATATACTATATAAACACAATAATTATACCCAGTTTTCAATATTTTACAATTACAGGGTATACAGCATAAAACAAAAGCGTATAAGACAACGGCAAAAACGATGGCTAAAGAAACTCTGCGACGGATTTGCACCAGGCCAAAACAGAAGGTGAAAGAGCAAGGGGAAATGGGAACGAGAACGGGACGGAAGTTGGCAAGACGGAAGACATTTGTTTTAAGCCCAGCTGCTAGGCTTGGGCGCCTCGCAATGCGGCACACAGCACTAGTCACTGGTTTTTGGGGCAAGGCATATGATTGCGAAGGGGGAGGGGTTTTCAAGGGGGTAAGAAGGGAGGGAGTTGGCATGGTTAGGCGACCTGATGACGTGCACTGATTTGTACAAAGTGAGCAGCATGCGTGGGCTGATGCCAGTCGCTGATGCTGCTGCTGCTGTTGCCTGATGGTTGATGGCTGATGGCGATGACAATGACGAGTTTGGCAGCGAGGGTTGATCCAACGAATTTTGCTAACTGGCGCATTAAGTTTGGGTTATGATGTTATGCACATGCCACACGACTGTGCGCTTGATGAATGATGGATGCCACAACAGATGAATCAATTGCGCAGATATTTCAAATCGCGCCTTTTGGCTAAGGGTTGCCCTGCTTATGGCTTTATTTGCAGACACTTTTAAAGCGAAAAATGTCAGCTGTAAATTTTGGTTCCCTTCTAAAAACTTATTTTAAATGTGAGTAGTTTTCTTCACTTTTTAAAAATATATATGAATATTTAATATATATATAATCGAGCTTAAAAAAAAATTGTTTACCTAAATTTCAAGATTAAGTCTAAAAATTACTTTATTTGTATTTAACTGGCTCGTAATTTATTTTTATTTTATTTTCCTAAATATTTTAAAGCCCTTCACAACTCATCTGAGTCTGTTGAAAATAACAAAGCACTAATCAATTTCTGGCGAATACTTTATATAAATCCAAATTATAATATATTTTTAATTTTCATTTTTAAATATTAAAAGGAAAAATTTAACAATCAGCACTTAGCCACAACATCTCAAAAAATACACACAAGTTAGGATCATCTATCGCGAAATGTGCAGCTTGCAACACATAAATCATTGGCACGCAAAGAGTGGCCAGCAACAACAATAACAGCACTTACAACCAGGAAGAGGCGACTACAATGCCATTGGTGAGAATGACAACAATAACAACAACAACAACAATAGGAACAACAACTAAAAGTTAGACAAAGTTGATGCCCCAAAGGAGAAACTGGACAAAGAGTAGGAGGAATCTGTTACGTGGGCCACCATTGGTGCAGATCATTAGCGTCGCTGCCATTCAGAGTGACACAAACGAGATGGCAATGACAATATTCGCCCAGAGGGAGTGCAATAGAGATAATAACATAAAGAGCGAGACAGAAAGAGAGAGAGAGGACTTTTGGCCCCGGCAGCTGTCTGTTGGCAGTTGTCATTTGGCTGAACTCAAAGTAAAAGTAGCCAAACAACGAGCTGAAGCTGCTTGGCTGCTGTCCTTTCTTTTCTTTTTTTTTTTTGGTGTCAAAGACAAAAGGCTGATATATGTTTTATGGTCAACAATAAAATCAAACTGTTATAGTTGCCGTCAAGTGTTTATTATTTTAATGTGAGCACTGTAAACGCCTCCAACGCAAAAGCAAACCATTAACCAGTCAACAGCTCTTAACTGGTCCAAAGAGTCGAGTCAAGTCGATGTCGGCGATAGCCCAATAAAAAGCTAAACGCGTGGGCCAAAATTGTGTGGCTTAAATGCAGCAATTGATAGCGTTTCTCGATGAGCACTCCTCACCCCTTTGCAGCCTTGTTGCCATGATTGCCCCCACTGCTGGCCACAAAATACACACATCCACAGAGTGGTATTATTGCATCCCAATTGATCGTCCAATAAAATAGTTGACAAGCTGTGTTTCAGCTGCATTTCGTTTGAATTTATTGTTTTCACTTTGTTAGTGTATTAAAATTGCCCGAAGCGAGTCAAATTTAAGTCACATTAATTTGCTGACAGATAACAAAATTATCTGTTGCATTTATGGCTTGTTTTCGATAAACTATTCAGCTTATAACTTGATTTGCTGTATGAATCAATACAAAAAGAACAAAAATCCAAATAATTGCATATTCACAATCCAAAAATCAGACAGATTATAAACTTTAAACCATTTCTCACAATTTCAATAATTGCTGAAATTACTTTTAAACTGATGTTGAATAATTTATTATTAAACATATATATTTAAAAGAGACAAAATTAAAGACAAATGCTAAAATGATTAGAACTGACTTGAAAAGTTGTCGTCAACTGCAACTTCAATTCAACTGAAGCTAAATGCTAATTGCTTGTTGCAACTTTCAAAGCAATTACTTAAAAATGTGTTCATATTCAAAGATTATTTAAATACATAAAATAGCAGAGAGGCTGAGCGAGCACAAATGATGTCTGCCTGGAACTTATCTGAAGCTCACTTCAAATTGTGAATTGGCCTCACTCGCATTCATTAAGTTGGCAGATAGTCAAACGAATACTCATTAAAATATTTACCTGCTGCATCAACAATAACAACAGAAAACAACGAAAGCTGTTGAGCAACTAATTTTCCTGTTAATTAATTTAATTAGAACATTTCCCCACAACTTTCAGCACAAACGTAACAAAAAAACAAGACGAAGCAAACGTGCCGCCGCGTTGCAAGTAGCCTCTTAACCCAGTGCCAAAAGATGGAAGTGCGGAAACAATGCCAATAAGCTACCAAAATAAATATGCACATAGTATAAAAAAAAAAAATATAGCAAAAAAAAAATATTAACTTTTGAATTTAAATTTATACTTAAAAAAAATTTAGAGATATTTAAAAGTTTTATTTTAAATCAAGCTTTGTTTAAGGCTAATACTTTAAATAAAATTTTTAAGAAATGAGCTCTCTTTTTAGTAATGAAAAATGATAGAAATTTGTTGAGTGTAGTTTTCTTTTTTAATTTATTAAGTGTTATTAAATATAAGCAACTTGTAATGTCAGTAAAATTTAATTACATTTAATTAAAATAAGAAAAAAAAAACAGCACATTTTTTAACGTGTAAAAAAAAAAAACAAGAACGTACAAACTGAACTTTTTTAATTGCATTCAATGTAGCTCAGCGTTGGTGTTGAAGTTTGTTACGAGGAGGAAGTGGATAGATGGATAGATGGATGGAGGATGGAAGGATTGTTGGATGGATGACGTTGCCAACTTGGGCTGTGGCAAATTCCATGCTGTCATTTAATAATATTTTCATCTAGAAGATCTCATTGCAGCAGAGCACTACTCCTTTCCAACAATCCCACATGCCCTCCCCCCCCCCCCCACCATCATAACACTCATTATCATTATAATTGTCATGCTGATTTCTGTGCTCGTTTCGCGCAATTTTCTTGGCCCTGCATCCAACTATTCGCGAAACATCTCCTTCAGACACATAGTTTGAGGTTGGCTGTTTGGAAAAGTTTTACCAAAAACTTCTTTCGTATTGTGATTTGTGTGTGGCGCACACACACACACACAAAAGAGAGAAAGAATCATCTTCACATGGCGGCTGGCATTTGGGAGCGGGCGTGACTTAAATTTTAATGAGCGCCTCTGCGATGTTGTAGTTTAAGTAATGAAGTGGCATGGAATGTGTGAGTTGATGTACGAATGACATGCATAATTACATTTCAATGGTTAATGGCTTTCGAGTGCCGTCAACACATTAAACAAAAACCAGACACTTCAACACTTCAAATTTTAGTTTGGTTCTACTTTATAAAGCGTATTCAAATTACCAAAAAAAAAAGTGGAAAATTTATTTTAACAACAAAACTATTGATTTCTGAGTGCTCATTAAATGTTCAAATGAGATTTTAAAAAGCAAAATAAGTGTTAAGAAAAATGTTTTCTTAAAATTTTCTATAAATTTTGCTAAATCAAAAATAGATTTTACCTCTGCATCAGAATGAAAAGTGTTTCCCGAATTACTCTTCAAATTTATAAGTGGTTATTAGGAATCGAATCGCTAATTTAATGCTGTAAATTACGGAACTCAGTTCATCACGTTATTTGACTTTATCGTCGATGGAAGCCGGACAACTTTTCAATTGGCCAATTGACGGCAGCAAACATGAAGCGAGAAAACCGCACGCAACAATTACGGTGGCAACAAAAGGCATAAGTTGCAGTCTAGCAATTAATTTTTAATTTTGCAAGCTAAACCAACTTTTGCCGTTGCGAGACAATAAGCTCTGATGTTGCTCACATTCCGGATAGCTCTCTCCCTCTCTCTCTTTTCGCACACACATACACACCCTCGTCCTTTCTCTTTCTGTCAGCGTTGGAAAACTAATCAGGAACAGACCGCGTTGCACGTGAATTTCACAAAAACAAAATGTACAATTATTAAACTTTTAATCAATTTATCAATATTAACTTTTTACTTGTGCGCGCCACAAACTTTTCTAGTGCAAATAACTTTTTTTTCTTCCCCTTTTTTTTTTGCTGTGCAACCCCAGCTATGTGTGTAGATGGCGACTCTTTAACTTTTTCATTAAAGTTGACAGTGGAGTGGGCAAAAAAAAAAAAAAGGAAGGAAAAAAATATTGTGTAGAAAATTCGCTTCAATTTTTGTCGTTACGCCATTTCAATTACTGGACAGGCGCCAAGCCGGGACGATCAATGGCGAAATTTTTATAGAGACAAAGAGCTGGCCGATGTCGACCAGAACAAAGAGAATAAGTAAAATGGCCAAATGTGTGTGTGTGTGTGTGTCAGTGTGTGTGTGTGTGTGTGTGTGTGTCGAGCAACGGCAACGATGGCCAACATGCAGCTCATTTGTCGAAAGGACTAAGGAAGAAAGACTGAGGGAGCACAGCAGGCAGCCGCTGCACTTGTCGTATTACTAATTTCCCTGGTGACCATCGGCACGAGCCAGAGTTGCCAGCGTTGCCAGCGTTGCCCAAGCTGGCAGAGACAGCGCCAATTCGACAGACAGAAACAGAAGCAGAACCAGAGCCAGAGCCATTGAACTCCAACAACGTTGGGAGGCATCTTTGGCATCATCGTTAAACGTTCAATCTGACCAAACAGGCAGGTTGCAAGCTTCTGCTGCATCAGCAACATTGCAGTTTGGCAGCAGCAACAGCAACAACAATAACAACAATTGCTGTGGCGACTGTGAGCAACTTTTTGATTAACGCCATTATGAGCTGATTGTTCAGTTGACCCAGGTTAATGCTACAGCTTCCGTTGCAGTTGCTCGTGCTGCAACTGCTGCAACTGCTACTTGCTGTGGCAGCTTTCATCTCGCTTGCATGTCCTTTGGCTGCGACTCCTTGGCGTCTACCAAATTGCACTCATGTGTGTAATTTATTTTCTCGGCATAAAAACTTCCTAACCGGAAAATGAGCACTCAATTAAGAAAGCCGTTTAATCCATGAAGCTGCTTCCAATTGCACACGAGTGCAAACATGCCAGGCAAACACGGTGCGAATACCCCATTGGCCATGGGCTACCCCCCCCCCCCCCCACCCCACCCCATCACTCTTGACCCCTGCCTTCCACAACCACGTAATTGATAGGGTGTGCCTTTTTGGATTTATTTAAAGCACATCTCAGTGACTTGTAATTCCCAGCTCCAATTACACAGCCGCATGCCACAAATTGTTCAAATATATTTTAAATACCAATTTAATTTTGTGCCTTGTAAATCACAGCTTATTTAACGAACTAGTTTAAAATTTGAGTTTATCTTTGCAGCAGAGCAACACTTTTAAAAACTTGCCACTTTTGTGCAGCTCAACAAAGGGTTAACAAAATTTATAGCAGAAAAAAATTGTCTGTTTCCAAAATTTACAAAATATTTTAATATTTTTATTCTTCAAATAAATTTGAAAAATATAAATGGTTCATACTATTGGCACCTTATTATTTAGTAAGCATATTTTTAAAATGGAAGGAATTTATTTTCTAGATCGATTTTCTATATTCGATTTTATACTTTAAGTAATTTTTATTACTTAATTTTATTTTTTAAGTAAGTAAGTAAAAATTTACTTTAAATATTTTTACTTATTATAAATATTTTAAGAATTTTACTCTTTTCAAGAGTGATTTTTATCTGAATGTAATTTTGAGTGTAAAAGTTTTTTTAAGTGAAGATTAAAGTTTAAGCAAGAAATAATTTCAACTAATTTAAAGGCCACAATTGTTCAATATTCTTTCCTTGAATTTAAAATGCAATAATAATAATTATAGAATATATCATGGCAACTGTTCTTGGAAATACGCAACTCGCATAATTTAAGCAGCAATTGCACTGACTAGACTACAATGCAGACACATATATATATATATATATCTATATATATATATATATATAGATATGTACAGTCGCGTCACGTTGGCGACTGCAACGATGTCGCCGTTGATATCGATGATCTTTCGCACCATTTAACATGAATTTTGAGGCGACATGGAGTGTGGCACACGAGGAGGAGTGGTTGCCATTGACTTGAAATTAACTTGAACTTCCGTTGTAGCCAATTAAGCGAGCCAAACGTTGGTCAGAGATCCACTGAGAGACAACGAGTAGTCGCTTCCTGTTCGACCAGACTCGACCGACCTGCTTGCTTCTTGGCCGTGGCACCACTCTTTTTCCTGTGCAGCATTTTGAGCGAAGACAAAACGCCTAAAAATAGTTTTGCGATGCGGCATCATTAAAACTGTCTGCAACGTGTCGGGGCAGCAAATATAACTGTTAATTACCATTGCACTGACGCTATTCCAAAATCGTCTATCCAAGTCTTGGGGCACTTGCCGCTACTCATTTTCATATTTCGCCGCATGCGCCTCATTACAATTTAATTCACAATGTAATTGCAGTTGAACGCAATTGGAGAAACGAGAACCGGGGGGAGCAGAGAAGCGCCCGCCTAGCCCTGGGAGCAACTGAAGAACCCGGAGAAGTTTTGTGTTGTCGCCACTTGACACGCGCCCCACATATATTTTCCAGACACACACACATACACACAGACAGCCATACACATGTCTTATGTGGCACAGATACTTATATGGGCTTAGTCTTCCTCTTCCCCTTTCTCTCTCTCTCTCTCGGGGCGCACATTCAAAAGATTTGCATATGCATTTTTGGTAGTCGTCGTTGAGACAGTCGGAAATGCGACAACTAAAAAATATTACGTCTGATGACATCGGTACTTTTACCTCCTCCTCCCCCCCCCCCCATGTTTGCTTGCCACCACTCACAGTTTGCTGCTTGCCTCGTTCGTCTCATTTGCATATTACTTTTATTCAAATTATATTAAGTAGGCAAAAGTCGACAGTTATGGAATGGAATCTTGACTAAATTCAGAATTCATAATTTCTAAAGCGCTGCATTTCTTGTTGTTGTTGTTGTTGTTGTGGTTTGTGTGTGTGTGTGGCAACTGCTCATGTTTATGTGTAAGTGCATTGCACACATCTTTGCATTCAACCAAGATGTCAGTCGGAGACTGAAGACTGACATTTCTCAAGAATGCTTTGCTTTCTATATTTAAATAAAAAAAAAAGGCTCAATTAGATTTCACTTTAAGAAATACATTTAAAATTCAAAAAGTTAGGTATACTAAAAATAATTAAATTGCTCTTCTAACAATTAGATATAAACGTTTAATTGAATTATACATTTTTATGTATAATTTTATATGTACGCAACATTTTCTATTTTAATTATTTAATTAAATTATAAATTTTTATATACAATTTTATTTATACGCAACATTTTCTATGAGACTCCAATCACAATATTATTATCAGCTCAGCTCATTAGCTTCATTGTTGTGCAACACTGTGGCACTTTCCGAGCTGCAACCTAATCGAAAACGTCTGCATTTTTGGCACGTACAAGTCAAAAAGACAAAAAAAGAAGTGCTTTGCGAAATGTCTTCAAAGTGAAGTAAAGAAGTAAATGCAACTCCAAAGTGCCACAAAACGATCAACGTTAACCGCCCACTTGATAGACGTAATTTTGGCTTGGAAAGTAAACTTGGCTCACTGGTTCTGGCCAAGTGCTCTGCATTTAAATGGCCGTTCTGTTGCTCTGCTCGCCTAATGACAACCACTTGCGGCTGTCAAATGCAACTCTGGGGCGTGCCACGCCAGCGTTGTTATATTTTATGCGTATGCGGTTGACTGGGGGGGTAGATGGTGGGTGCTGGAGAGGTGGGGTGTTGTGCTGGGGAGGGCATCTTGCAAGGTTTTTGTTTTGTGCGTTGCCCCCAAACAATGGCATATGAATGCATTACCAGTGCACACACACACACACATCTACCCCTCTTCCCCCCCTCTTTCTTTCTGTCCCCTGCTCAAGCAGCACTTTCATTTTACTTGGTCACAAATGTCCTCGTCCTCGTCGTTGCCGTCGTCGTTGTTGGTACCCTGACGACTGCTGCTTCCGCTTCTTCTGCTCATTTGGCCAAGTTGCACGCTCTTTCGGCGTTTGTGTATATATGTGTGTGTGTATTTACATTCTTCGTCCTGCCGCTGCCACTCGACGCATTCATAATTTGCACATTAACCTTATTTTCCAGTTATGCATGAGTGCGAGTCAGAAAAAAAATTGTCAGCAGCCTGAAGGTTTTTTTTACGACTTGCCTCTGATGGATTTTAAATGAACTTCAACACACGGCATTTGCACCCCTCAACAACAAAAAAACAAAAAAAATAAAATAAAAAAAAATGGGCGTTGGCTAAGTAATTGGTTCTAATTGAAGCAGTCCTTGCTGGGATTACCTTGAGCTAGTAGCTTTGATAAAGCCTAATCAGGCTAATCGGCAATGCTGCTTTTGCAAATGTATTTAGGGACTCGAGGGAAAATGGAAAAATTAAAGAGCAGAAATTAAATGCTATTACTGAAAATTAGACAAGGGATTGCTTGAACTGCATATATATAAAATATGATTGAGCAGAGTATGAACAGATATAGCCACAATCCCCTTTGCTGATCACATTCAGTTTGTGATTCACTTAGTATTCGTATTCGAATATGCATATTGATAAAAATGCACATCTATCGAGCCAGTTGAGAGCATTTTGAAGTTGAACAACTGCTGCTTTCACCATGGAAATCTTTCTCTTAAATTTTATGTTTGCCATTGTCCGGCTCACGTTTTCTACCATATACGAAAACCAATTGTGTTTGGAACCCCAAAAACTCAAATGGTATTTCTTGTTATATTTTTTTTTTTTTTGGACATTTGTTGTCTTGTTAGACTTTCATTTGGTTTGTCGTATCTTTTGTATATGCTTTATGCATTTCTTTGGCAGTGACACATTCATTTGAATTACTTCCTGCCCGAAATGAGTGCCATGAATATATACACAACCAAACCGAACCCGAAACCGGGTCCAGGAGGAACAAAAAATGAATAAGAAGAAGCGCTTGACTCCATTTCGTTGGCTCATTTATAAGCAGCACATGTGCGCCTGATGTGACTTGTCTAGAAAGGCTCAGTTGCCATTACTCCCCCCCCCCCCCCCTGCAACCCATCGACCCACCCAAACTGCAGCATTAAAGATGAGCGACTGGGCGTGGCATGGCTGCTTCACATTTAGTGTGTGCCAAATGCACATTTAATAACGTAATTTTTGAAGCGTGCAAAAGATATTTTTAGAATTTAGTTCTTTTCTTCAGGAAATTTCTGCTTCATCTTGCAACACACAAGCAGAAAAAGTTATATATATATATATATATATGTATATACTATATATATACCTGTACATATGTGGCAAAAATGAGTATCTATATACATATATAAGTGTCGCCTCGACGGGTGCATGTCGCACAAGTTTTTAGCCAAATTTGCATATATGCAACTGATGACGATGATGACGTAGCCCGAAGCCAGTCAGGAATTACCGACTGAATGGCACTAGAAATAGTTGCTGGCAGGCACTGTTCAGTGCCTTGCTTGGCCGGCAGCTGCCTCTAGACCGCGTCACTCTACACACACACACACACACACACACACACACACACATCTATACACACTTTTACACACATGCATATGTATGTTTGTAAAAAGCTTCGCCACTTTTATGCAAATAATGTGTTCCAGGAATTTTTGTTATTTATAGTTAAGATACCAAACGTGCGGATGCCAGATATCTAAGAGTGTGCATTAGTTGCCATGTGCGTGTGTGTGTGTGTGTGTGTGAGTGTGTGTGTTGCACTTCTTAACAAGTTATTGCTTCATTTCTGTAGCAAAGCGCTGCACCCTGCCAAGTGGTAAATATGTATCTGGGTAAAGAAGTTGGCAAGTTCAACTATCAAAGGATAGTTTTACATGTGTGTGTGTGTACTCTGTGTGTGTGTGTGTGTGTGCGTGTGTGTGTCTGTAACTTGTCTCGCAGTCAAATTACATTTTGGAGCACATATAAAAAGTAGCTACAAAGGTTTTTTGACAGTTGATTTCGATATGTGTTGACTTATGAGCTCGTCATTTTTTTGGCATTCTCTTTCGCCATAATCATAATTGAGACTGAGATTTTTTATTAGATTATTTGACATTTTTGACAGGCTGTCAGTTACATCGGAACCAAAACCGTTAACAGAAATAGAAGAAAATTCAGTATTATAAACGGTTTACAAGACAAAATTTATTTTTCTCGAATAACGATGAAAAACAAATGATATTTTCAAAAAATACAATTTTACTTTAAATATTGTCACCTATATAATATTTTTTAATAATTTAATTCCAATGACAAAATATATATAAAATCCTTTTTAAATTGCTTTCAAATTCGACAGATAAATATTATAAAAATATTTCAAAAGATAAGAAATTGAAAAGTTAAATTTAATAAATATTAATAAAAAAAATTACTTACCTAATTCCACATATAGTTTTGGTCGTATATTCTCCTGCCAGGCACTTTGATTACCAATCACGTAGAATGTCAGTAGTAGGAAGACTTGCATCCATCCATAATTTTGGGCTAAAAGATGGCTCAGTGTTTTTGCACTTTGCAGATGCTTCATGTTGTGGCTTTTGTTATTGTTTTTGTTTGTTATGTTTGCTTTAGTGTTCATATTGTTATTGTTATTGTTATTGTGGCTGCAGTTGTTTTGTTGTTTTATTTGATTAACCGAATTGTGAAAATCTAACATTTCTATTTTGCATAAATTTACTCAATTTTTGTTGTTATAAATATTTCTTCTTTTTTTTTTGTTATTTTTATTGCGGTCAGCAAGTGTCTGTGTGTGTGTTTATCATAAGGATTATATTCAATTAATTTACTGTTTCTTAATTTACTTACTATTCAAATGTTAGTTATTTATGGCAAATATAATATTGTATTTATTTTAATTTGCTTTATGTTTAACAATTTTTTTAACAAAGTTGATAAAAACTGAGCTTTGCTGTTTTTATATTTATTTATTTTGTATTAGTTTTGAACAGCTGAATGCGCAGTTTTTAAGACATTTCTGCAAAGAAAATAAACAGATTTGAAAGTTATTTAATTAGTTTGTATTTAGGCATGTAAAACAGTAACTTTTTTAATTCAAAAGTCTGCAATAATCAACAGCACTTTGAATATATGTAAATACAAAATAGTAAAATAAATATTTAAAATATATTTGAACTTAGCTAAAGAAAACTTATAAATGTTACTTAATGTCTGCAAAAAATAATACTAATTTTCTATTAAATGTTAAATTCCGCATGCCTACTTTCAGGCACTTAATGCTAAACTAACAATCAGCAAAACCAACATCAAGTGAATGCAACCAGTTTGCAAGTCATAAGCTTCACCAAGTGGACACTCGACTTCGTACCTCTCAAACACCACACCGACTCATACACACACACACACTTACACACACGCATTGTTGACATCATAATTAGAACGCACCCGACAAACACACACACTCACACATACACACACAGCAGTCTTTCTCACACATGACTTAAAAACAAATTGCGCTGCACTTTTGTGCCCTTCTCTTGCTTAGATTTATGAAACCACATCGTGCCGCACACCCCTGCCAACCCCAATTGCTTTAGACACCAACACGTTGGCTGCCCCTTTGCGTCATTCGTTGCATGCGCCACATTGCCACATTTTTCGTGCTACATTTGGATATGCGGTGGGTGTGGGTGAAATGTTGAAAAACTCATTAACTGTGCACGCTACTTGGCACCTTTTTAGTCAGTTTTTCTATGTTTTTATTCAGCGTCTTTTTTTTATTTTTTTTTTTTTGCCATACAATTTGTTCGCACTTGCCTTATTCGCTCGTTTTGTTAGCTTTCATTTGCTTTTTTTATAGCTGCCATTTTTCTACCCTTTCATTTGCCCCGTTTGTGGGCTAAGGTCGACAACTTATCTGCATGGCAGACATTTCTAGGCATTTTCGCTGCCCCAATGCGTGTGTGTAAGTATGTGCTTTGAGTGTGTGTGCACACACACGATTGCACAATAAGCCGCTTTGAGTTAGGTTCCCCACCTTAAATCGAGCACAAAATTTATGCCAGCCACATTGAAATACAAAAAATGCAATATGCAATAAAGGTAATTAAAATGAGACTCAAAACCGCATTTCACATTCAAGAGAAAGTTGTAAAAAAAAAACTATAAATTGCTTTAATAATACAATTAAAAGTGCCATAAGAAATTCATGTGTGAAAGCTGTTTATTTTTTGTAATTTTTAATAACTTTATTTAAGTCTTTTATTCAGTTTTTTATTAAATGAAAAAGCTCTTTTTTTATGAATTTTTATTTATACTTTTTTCGCACAGCATTTTGCAGAGCTCAGCAAAAAAATATTTCAGCTAAAAAAAATGGAATATTTCAGAGACGTTATTAAAATGGTATTTAAAATGCAGCTGCACACACACGCACACACACACGCACACAGGCACACACCGAATATTGCAACAGCAATTGCCTCTTGCAACCCAATCAAATTTGGTACGCCCATCATACAAAGTACACAATTGCATTTCTGGCTGCAGCACTCGTTGCTTTGTGTGGCTTACCCTTTGCAAATGGTAACTCAAAAAATAAACGCAACAGGAATATGTCAAGTGTGTGGCAACACTGGCAAACAACAACAGTCCGGCTGAAGCTCGGTGCACTGGTTTTGCACCCAGTCAACGACTGAGCCTGATGCATTGCGTATATTACTCAAAAATAATGGAAAAAAAACCGCAGAACACAGAGTTTGGTTTATTTTTGAAAGACTGAACCCAGTTAAAATGGTTAAAAACGGTTTGTATAGGCACTAAGATATATATTCTTGATCAGTATTAATCCACATCTACTACAAATATTTAATATTTGTTCTCGTATACCTGGCTCAGATCAGGTTTATGTTATTTGTTTGATAACTAACTGCGTTTCGTGAATATCGATAAATATCGATTTCCAATTTGCAATAAAATTAACATTTTAAAGACAGATGGTGCTAATGTATACAAAACATTCCTTAACCGATTATGGAATGAATGGATATCAACTGAATTAACTATATTACAATATAAATATAAATAAATATATTAAAATGAAACATCTGATATATTAAAACAGGGATTCAGTGCATATCGTAGTCGAAAGCATATTCGACTATAGCATTCTTACTCGTTTTGTTTTTGTAATGAGTGGCTAACACACACACAATGCCACAGAATGTTAAAACCCATCAGCGGCGCCATTCATTTTTGCGGCCGCCATTTTGTTGCAGCTGGCAAAATGGCCGCGCCGCCTATTTGGGTATTTCAAGGGCTGGCTGCAGAAATCAACTCTTAATATACAAATAAATGCAGCATTCCATATATATATATATATTTGTATGCATATAAATTGTATATAAATATGTATATATATATGTATGTATGTATGTTATAAACCATGTTTATATCGTTTGCTCTGTCTGTCTGCGAAAATACGAAAATATTTTTGCTGCAAATCTTTGCGGCTCGACATTTGTATTTGTATTTGTATTTTCTTATTTTTACTACTCTTATTTTGTTTTTGTTTTATGTGTTTTTTTTTTTTGTTGTTGTTGGCTTCTCGCTTGCCAGCGCTTCGTGACTTGTTTGTCTTGTCTTCATATCCTGCAGCGATTTTTGCCGGCACCGCCTCACTTTGTTTTGGCTGCAGCAGTCAACGTTGACGACGAGCGCCTTTCATATGTATCCTTGTAAATGGGATTTGTTGCCCGGCAGTCGCGTAAACTTCTCATTTATTAGCTTTATTTCTTAGTCACTTTGCTCTCTCTCTCTCTTCCTCTTCTGTCTCGGTGTGTGTAAAAATATTTTACAATTTTTACAAGCACGTGTGTGTGTGTTTATGTGTGTGTGTGTGTGCGATATCCTGGCAGCAGAACAAACAGATTTATTCGTTTAGAAAACTTTGTTTCCTTATCTGCACTTGTGTCGTTGTTTGTATTTTATGTCTCATTTTTTGGTGCGCCAGAAGGAGTGCGCTGGTTTTGCTGATTCTACAACTTCAGTAAATAATCATAATGGAATTTTTAAGGCTTACGACAATTTAACATGTAACCTGTGCCGGCTTGTTTATGTGTGTGTGTGTGTATGTATAAATTGTGTGCGTTACTCGATTTATTTGGCTAACAACAAATAATGCGATTTTATCAAAACCGAAACTGCAGCCCTTAATTACAATTTACATCGTAAATAAAGTAAACTCAAAGTAGGCAAAATTAAAAATTATGATCCTATGGAATTTATTATTCTTTTTTATAGACTTAACTTATTATGTTTTATTGCCGGGCAATCTTACAGAATGTATTCTAAAGTCATGTAATATTCAAGCCTAAGCAAAAACTCCACACAAGTTTTCAGATTCCACTCAAATAACAAACTCGACAACAGATTAAGATTTTGATGTAATTTGTAAAACAAAACTTATTTGAATATATATTAAAATTGATTGAAGAGTGTTGTCAAGTCGAGCACTTTCTATTTGTTTTAGTTGTTTTAAAAAAAATTTAAAACTGGGTAAACCGATTGCTGTTGTGCCAGGACTGCAATTGCAAAAGGCATTTTCAGTTTGTGGCAAGCGCTGTAGCCATTTGCCGCAGCAGATTCTCATTCACTTAACAGAAGTGTTTCTATCATATTTTGGTTATGCAGCAATTTGAGTTAGTTTTCGCCGGTTGGTGCGTACAAAAAAAAAAAAAAAAGTAAGAGTGGCACTCGAAGAACTTTTGTATGGGTTTTGCTGGTTTTTTGTGTATTTCTTTTAGTTTGGTTCTCGAGGGTTGATCAGGGGAAATAGTTGGCTTGTTCTTCAATTTACATGTTCATAAAGTGTAAATTGGAAATTTGAGCAGTTGCAGCAGCCGGCGAAATTATTAATGAATTGAGAATCAGCAACAAACTTTGCCATAACAAGCTGAACATCGATGGAGAGGGGAGAGAGGGGTGAAAGCCATGCCATGCTTATTGTAAACTGAAGAAAGAGCAGTTGGGCGCATTTGCAATGCGGAAGTTAAAAATTTATTTACATAACCACAAAAGAAAAGCAACACAAGTAGCTGGCAACAACATTAACTGAAAAAGAGCAACATCAGCGAATGAAAATCAGAATGGGAAAATGAGAATGACAACGAAAGCACAACAATAAATAGCATTATGCTAATCCAGGCCAAACAAAATGGCGAATGCAAAGAAAGGACCTATCCAACACTACTTCCCCCCGCTCTCATCCAGCAGCAGGCATTAGCTCCTCTCGCTGTTGGCTGCCAGAGGGCAGCAGCTGCCACTTGCCACAGCCAACAGGAATAATAATTATGAAGGAAAACACCCAACAACTAGAAGCAAAGGCGAATAAAAAAGCCAATGCAAACTGCCAACAACAGCAAAAACAACACAAATAACACAAACAACAGCAACAAAAAACAGACAAATTAAAATAAATAAAACCTCAACTAACTAACTATTATTTACTAAAAATAAGTCATAGAAAAAAAAATAGAACAAAATAAAATAAAGCGTAAACTTTGCTTTGAGTTGAGCGGGTTTGGGTGGCTTGTTTGGTCGGGCGGGGGGGTTGGGCTGGTGAGGGGAGTTGCTTTAAGGACTGCTGCGGTGCGAACGTGACATGGCATAAGAAATATGTAAATCCCCGGACGTTAGTCAGGTTTAAATCCTAAGTCTTCGCTTGGCTGGGAGTACGCAAATTGAGAGCTGTAAAGTATTGAAGATAAATGAGTCAACTGCACAAAAGACTCCTGCATTCATTATCATTTCCCTTCTTTTTCAAACATTTATTTAAGGGGTGTAAACAACTAGAAAAATGTGATTTTGAATACAAAACATAATAAATCTAAAAGCCCTTAGCAATTAGCTTAATGAAATATGAAATTTAATAACTGAATATCATTTTTGTTTGGCCATACAATATGTTGACTATAAAATATATTTTTACAACTTTTAAAAAATAAATAAATTAAAAATGCATATTCCAACTGACGCGGCAGTTTTTTAAAAATTCAGCAAAAATTTAAAATAAAGAAATTAAAAAGTATATTTTACAAAATTTTATATTCATTCGACTAACAAAAAATTTTCTCCAAAAATATTGTGGTATGATTTGAGCATATGTCTGCGCCATGTCTGTGTCTGTGCAACGTCATGTTTTTAGGGCTGGGGCAACGTACCCGTGGCGTCTCGTTTTGTCGCCCTCTTGCATATATTTACTACGTGTTATGCCACATTCAAAGAGCTTAACGCTTAGTCCAAAGTGGCATTTTGATTCCATGATTTATGGGATGGATGCGAGTAAACCCTCGCAGCAGTGGCAACAACAACAACAACAATTCGACCTCGACTCCGGAATCCGGGAGCTGGGCTTGGTCGGCTCTTTTGCGTTTGATAATCCTTTAAATTTGCGTATGATCGTCTCAGGGTCTAAGCGTGACAACTGACGGCCATTTGACTTTGTTTAGCCAGCATTAAAAATCTCATAAATTATGTAGACCTTAAACACGCAATCCCCCCCAAAAAAAAAGGGTAATTGTGTTGTGAGTTTATTTTTGGTGGTGATTTAAAAATATATAATTAGTGAGAAAAAAAATTGTTTTTTTTTTAAGTTTTCTTGTGTTATTTTTCACAATATAGTTAGAATTATATCGTTTCTTTTTTGTAAACATTTTTTTGTATGGAGCTGCCTACGCATGACCCTAAAAGAGAAGACAATAGAAGAATGGAACCCACGACTATCTTAAAGATATCCATTTAACATTTCTTTTTGTTCATTAACCAGAATGGTTGTAAGACAATATTTGTGAAATTAACAAATCGCTCGAAGTTCTTGCAACGATCAATCAATGAAGTTCAGAACCCAAAACAAGACTGTCAAAAGCAGACTAAAAAATTAATGACACAAGATTCGTGTCTCAAAACTTAAACAGCTTATTCAAATGCCAACAAATACTAATAATACTTATTAGACTGGCTAAAAAAGCCACATAAAAAAAGAAAAAGAAGCAGACACAAATTGTTGCCGATTGGGCAACGCTATAAACACATTAGCTAAATATAATCATAAATAAAAGTCCAAGCTTGCCACAAGAAGTGGCACTGCGTGATTAACCTGAACAGTGTTGTTTCCTGTCATGTGGATCGTTGGTGCAAAGTGGAGAGTGGAACCAATGTGGCAATGAAACATTTAACAATGCCACACACGCATTAAGATTTTGATGACAATCAATAAATCAGCCAGAAATGGATACAGAGCAGACACGCACATAAATATATATATATATATATATATATATATATATATATATATATATCATATATATGATATATGTCAGTCCACTACGACGGTGCATCAATCAAGCGACATCAATTAAATCAAACCCAATCACATTTCAGAGTACAACCGAAGACATTTCAACGACGACTTCAAGAACCACAAAAATTGAACAAACAAACTAAACGAGCCGCATAAAAGTAACCAAAGAGCAAACAATTTGTGTGGGTCATGGATGAAAAATGGACAGTCTGACAGCAAATTGTATAACTTGGACTGGGGTAGTTGTGTGTGTAGTGTGTGTGTGTATGTGCGTGCGTGTGTGTTGAGGATGGGAATTGTTAGGTAACATTGTCACATCATAAATGTCACGGACACATTTTGTGAATTTTAGTGCGATCATAAAAATGGTTTGAAGAGTGCAAACAACAAACAAAATAAAATGACACATGAAATACGAGCCAAAATGTAGAGCAAAATATTGTTGATATTTTTTTTTTTTCTATTTTAAGTTTGACTTTTTTTGAGCTAGGTCAACAAGCCGTAAAATCGTTGAAATAAGATGCTGCAGCAGAGAGCGCGATTTATAGAATAAGGGAGTCGCCACAAGTCACGCTGACCATAAAATGACGCATTAGGCGTGTGGCACGCGAAAACAAAACTGGGGGAACGTTGCGCCTTGCCAACGGGTGGCACAACGCAGCCACACACACACTCACACACACACTGTCAACAAACAGCAAAAAGGTCATAAATCACTTAATCACATAATTAGAATGTATAAAAATTGATTTACGAGATTTTCAATGCGAATGCTCTTGCAACGTGGCGTGGCGTGTCTAACGTTTATTTACTTACCTTCACAGTGCGATAGCAAAAAGCTACCCAAGTGGTTTGGGTGCAACAAATGTCTGCTGTTGCAGAAAGGACATACATAATTTAAGCAAATTAAATAGGGGGTGCATGTGTTGAGTGTGTGTGTGAGTGTGTGTGTGTGAGTGTGTGTGTGTGAGTGTGTGTGTGTGAGTGTGTGTGTGTGAGTGTGTGTGTGTGAGTGTGTGTGTGGATATATGCAAATTTATGCATATTCATATTTTAAGTGAAATTAACTGGAAGTTGAGCGAGAACTAAGCCATGCAAATATTAAAGTCGTCAACTTTAAAGTGGAATATTATGCAATTAAATTAATAGAGAAATTAAGCCTTCATTATCCACTCCCTATGGAATATATATTCTTGATCAGCATCACTATCCGAAACATGACAATTCGCCCGTTTGTCTATCTGTCCGCTTTGTAGAAAACCCTTTTAAGTTTAAAATCAATCTTTATGAAACTTGAAGCCTGTTCTTCTCTTTAATGAAGATAATATAAATGTTGGAGATGAATAAGTCAAAGGTAATCGGCTGATATCTAAACAAAAATATATATGTTCAAAATATATATAGCAGCAGATAAGCCTCGCTTTGCAAGAGTGCCACAACCCTGAACTCAGTTTTTTCCGTATTAATATTCGTAATGGATATACATCAATAACTATATTTCATAATCAGTTAAAGCTCTCCGTGAAATAAACTTGATCTTCACGAGGTGTACAAGAAATTGCAATACAAATTTAAAGTTTATAAAATCTCTGAGTTAAAAGTGCTCTTATAGATAGACAGATGATTAAATCGGTTAGCCCTTTGACCATGATTACGATTCAGTAAACTTTGCCATCTTAGGTAATTCGAATTACGAAGTTGACACTAAATCCCAATAACAATTATAACAAACTTTATATGGCTGATCTCTATATAAGAGATACTCCAGAAGTGTTGTTTCTTTAGTTTTCTTTTGTCTGCGCAGCTGAATTGTGGAGAACAATGCAAATTTTATGAATAAATCTGCTCAGTTCTGTGACGCCTTTATTGGGTGTCAGTTTGTCGCCTTTATTGGAAGTCGATTTGGTAAGCATATCTCTAATAATTTTGAAAAAAATATATATTTATATATTAAACTCTAACGAGGACAAAAATTCTGATAGTTATTGCCTTAAAATAGTAAAGCCTGTTTTGAAGCACTCGGCTGCATTGCAGGAAACTGTCAAAAGCTGTGTGGATAAGGCGAAATCAGATAAAGTTATCAGATATTATTAACCAGTTGCAACTTCTACAAGAAAATGTATCTTTAGTTCACAATGAATTAGTTAAGCAAAAAGAGAATTCACAAACAAAGCAGGAAATCATGGAAAAGAGATGAGTGGGGGACTCATTGGCCAGCGTCCAAGATCAGACATAATATGTTGCGATAATAGCTAAGTTAAAACCTCAACATTATTGGATTGATGTTATTGATCTCAGCAAAGAAGGCCTATTTATGTCGTTGACCACTGGCAACAGAGCAGCCTATTAAAACTGGTTTGCCGAAGAACCAAACAATATGAATGGTAAATAAAACTGTGCAACTATTGTCCATGGACAAAAAGGATTCATGATGAATGATGATGAATGCACAAAGAATGTTTATTTTATATGTGAGTCATTTAATGTGAAATAATCATAGTTTTAAATTAATTTTTGTAACTAAAAAAGGGCTACTTTAATTACTTTACTTTACTTAAATTTGCTTACTTTAATTAACGAAAAAAAATATATAATGCTCTTCAAATATTTAATTCACATATATGTATATATATAGTCCGATTCTGATGATTTTTTGGACAAACCAAGATTATCCTACATAAAGTTATCCCAAAACCGATTGTGGCTATAGAAGCCATACCACGTAGTAATCCGATATTGGCAGTTACCAAATGTGTATTAAGTTTGTGTGTTTTTTTCATTTAGATTCGATGCTTGCTTTTGTTCGACAGTTGAATGAAATCAACTTAATAAAATTAATTTGAGCCAAACTTGGAGCATTTAGGAATGCTCAATTGTTTTATTATGCATCCTCAGCCAATTTAGTAGTAGTAAATTTGATTATGCATTAAGAATAAGGCAAATTTTGTAAAGCAATCAAATTGATGTGCCCCAACCATCAGCTGGAGCTGTAACTGTAGCTCTGTGGCTGTGGTTGTGGCACGTGCTCTAATGCAGCAGGCAGCAGGACGAAGGCAGCAGACGAGCAGACGAGCTGGATGCCAAAGCAAAAGCCAAAGCATGAATTTGCACAAGTTTCGAGCTGTCAAAAGTCAAAGTAAGCCGACGTCGTTTGACAGTTTTTGCCTAAAAGCAGACATCAGACGCAAGTTGTACGTGAGAGTGTTGCCTTCCCCCTCTCTTACTCTCTAGGCAAAACCCCCTCTTAAGGGCAACCCTTAGTTACCACTCATGTGACTACCATCCCCTTATTAACATTGACGTGAACTCGTTGGCATTGATTATTTGCCTTTCCTTTTATCCAGCATTATCAGAGATCATTTCCGGGTGGTGACGAACGGGTTTGTCCAGTTGATCACTTGAATTGCCCATTGTTGGCTCGTTTGTGCCACTGCTGATGCATGGAAATGATTTCCTTTTACTGCGCCACGCTTTGTCCAATTTTCATTATGCGCGTTTTCTTTAATTCGTTGCCGCTTTTCCCACCAGGCGCAATGAAAAAAAAGAGAAAAAAAAAAAAGAAAAAAAAGCGGCGAACCCAAGCTAAATATACAAAACCGAATCCCAAGTCCAAGTCACGTACCCTTCCAACACGCATGCTGACATTGCTCCGCTCTCACACTCCCTCCATTTCTCTCTCACTCTCTCTCTCTGTCTCTGTCCCTATCTCTCTCTGACTGCTTGGCTATCCCTCTTACACTCCCTTTTAACACTCTTTTTTTATTGCATCATAAATTTAATATTTTTATGTAATGTTTGTATAACGGTACGCTTTTACTACCCTACTACCCAAGCCCCCATGGCCAAAAAGTCCATAACATGCACGAGATTCGTGCGTCCTGTTCCCTGTTCGCTGTTGCCACAACCCCTCAGCCCATACGGGTTCGTCCCTGTGCTCTGACAACAATACTGGCTGCGTCTTGGAAAGTGTCGCCTCCGCGTGCCAGAAGGATTCGTTTTGTTCCCCCCTTCCTTGCAACGTTTGTGGTAGGAAAATTTCTGTTGTCATTTCTTGAATGCTTTGCTTGTTTTGGTTTTTTCGTACACTCGATTTTTTTTTTCTGCAAGCAATGTCTTCAAATATAACAAATATGAAAATATGAATTCTTCTTGTGTGCTTAATTTGCAATGCAAAAATGCTGTGCACGTCTTATCAATCACAAGTCGTCTGGCTTGATAATCTCACAAACGATTGCAGGAGATTTATCCTTGGATGCAGTGAACCTGTCACACCTCAACTGAAAACACTTTCTGATTGAAATAGAGCAACAACTTTTATTACCATTGTTTTATTTAGTTAGGAAAATAACTAGAATTTTACATATTTGCCGAGTAGTTTTGAATATCCAACAATTGCTCACCTGCAACGAAAAAGAAATTGAAGAAAATAAATAAAATTGTTATTGGAAATATGGCAAACAAAAATTTCTAAATATCAAATTCAAGCATAAAGAAATTTAATGCGCTAGCAGCTATTTAATTTGATTTAAGACAAACTCCTGTTCGAATTGCAATTTGGCTAATGGTTCACGCAAAACCTTTAAAAAGAAATTACCCATCATATTTACATAGGATTGAAGGGTAACCCAATCCTCTATCAAACACACACACACACACACACACACACACACACGCACGCACACACACAGAAGCAACGTCACAGACACAACTTGCATACGAAATTACAAAATTCCCACGGCAAATCCCTCAGAAGATGGCATGGCAAATGGTAAATGGTAAATGTTTTCCTAGCAGTTGCTAACACACTCATCAATGCTTCAAAGGGGAACCGAGCCATGTCTGATCCATTCGTAACCAAACCTAACTCAACTCGCTGCCATTAGCGATAAAAAATTGATTCTCAGCTCAAAAATGTGTGTGGGATGGACCAAACCCAAGCAAAGCGCGAGCGAATCAATAAATCACATGCCACTGCCACAAAAATGTTCAATAAAAACTGACTAACCGAAAAAAAGAGGAGAACAAGTTAAAATGAGAGACTAAAAGATGCCCTGTGCATTATTCTGAAACATTATTAGAAATGTATATAGATGAAATAGCAAAATAATTCAACTACTAATAAATAAATAATCAGTAGTCTATAAAATTAATGATAACAATAATAAAATAATAATAATAATGAAATAATAATAATAATAATAATAATAATAATAATAATAAAATTAATAATAAAATAATAATAATAAAAATAAAATAATCATAATAATATTAATAATAATAATGAAATAATCATAATAATATTAATAATAATAATGAAATAATAATAATAATATTAATAATAATTATAAAATAATAATGATAATAATAATAAAATGATAATATTAGTAAAATAATAATATTAATAAAATAATAATAATAATACAATAATTAATAATAATAAAATAATAATAATCATAAAATACTAATAATTATAAAACAACAATAATAATAAAAAAATAATAATAATAATAAAAAAATAATAATAATAATAAAAAAATAATAATAATAATAATAAAAATTAAAATAAACCAAGAATATATATATATAATATTCTCATATTTAATATCTTGCGTATCTTTTGCATATTTTGAATTACAGGGTATACAAAATGGACAAAACCAACCACAAAACCGGAGTTAAATTGCCTAAATGTTAAATGTTATAGCCATGCGCATTGCAGATATCAAATTTATTTAAGTATATGCATAAAATGCAGTAAAATGCGTACAAATAAAGTCAAGAATTATGTGTTTGTCCGTTATCTGACGAAAGCCAAATGGAAATCGAGCTTCAAGCTCAACAGTTCCACAACAAATCCAACAAGCATTGCAAACAGGTTCCAGAAAAACAACACTTTTGATCTGTGAGTGGAGAGCAGAGTGCGGGGAGTGAGGCAGGGGGCTGGTGTAGTGATTTTGGACAGCCAATCTTATCAGTGGCGCTGTGGCCGCGCCAACAAAAGCCTCTTAGTATGCAAAACGAGAGTCGGCAGAGTCGTTAAGTGAATCATGTGAATGATGGCAGCAACTGCAGCATCTCAAGATGCAACCCAGCAGTGTTGCACGAGCAGCGTTCAGTTCTGATAATTTATGCTGTAATAATTAAGCGGCAACGCAGCAGAGTCCAAAACCCAAAGCCAACAATGGCAGTCAAATGTCGCTGGGGAACGGAAATTTGGACAGTCAGTGGACACACACACACACTCAACACTCACACTGACACACACACACACACATGCACATGATATGACGCACGCACACACTTGATAATTTATAGGCTGAAAGACGGCATGCGGTGCAGAGTAGAAGGAACTGAGAGGGATTCTCTCGACCACAATGACAGGCAAGTCCTGAAATTGGCAAGAAGCTGCCAGCAAAAGTGGGTGTGGCTGTGTGAGTTTGTGGGCGGGTGTGAGTTGGCTTATGTAACTAGTGATTTTCAGGGCAGGGAAAATGTCCAATTCGTAGTGCGGTTTTCGGTTTGAAATTGATTTACACGTGAAATTGTTAATTAGTTTTTAAATATATATGTAATAATATAATTTTGATTATAATTAAAATTAACCATGAACCACATTTATTGTGTTTTGCTAGAACAATAAATTTGGCCTATGGGTTTTCCATAGAAATGTAGCTAAAAACTATTGAACAAAATGTTGCCGAAACTGTTTTCAAGCAAACTTATTCCATAAGCCAAAATCCATCTGAACATGGCCAACAAGAAATGCGAGAAATTTTTGGACTGCCAACGTGCTGACGAGTATATGTTATTATTAAAAGTTTTCTATTCAAAATTCCGCCGGGTGAGTTGCACATACATGAATGAATGGAATGGCCGTCGGACTGATGATGATGATGTACAGAAGAATTGGGGAAGTGCACTTGGAGCGAGTATGTTGTTTGACTTGATGTGCTTAGCAGTTGCAGCTTGTAATTGAAATTTAGCAACAAACAACACGAGTACAAATGAGTGCTCACTGAAATTGAATTGAGTCGAGTTCTGTGCAGATCCGTTCAGAGTTGCGTTGAGTGACTACTGTGCGTCAGTCAGTTGCCCCCGAGTCGTCTTTGATTGATGTAGACATTATCCGCTCACAAATTTAGCAACGCCCACAGAAATGTTGCAACTTGACTACTCAACTAGACTGTCCAACCGCCACCGCCACCGCCCCACCCCGCAATGGAGTTGTCAACCCAACAAGAAGAAGAATGCAATGGGAAGCTGCTGCTGCTGCTGCTGCTGTTGCTGCTGCTGCTGCTGCTGCTGTTGCTGATGCAGCTGTCCACAGCTCATTACGGGTAGCGACGACTCCGGCCGCAGTTCAAATGAATTTAATTGAAATTTCAAACTTGTCAAGTAGTCGCTGCCTGCCGCACCGAAATGAGACAAAACGAAGACGCATGGCTCGGACCGAGACTGGACCGGACTGGACTGGACGGGAGCTGCTGGCCTCGCTCAGCAGTCAAGTGCCTGTGGAAAAAGATAAAATAGGTTTTTTTTTTTTGTTTTTCTTTTTTGGCCCAGCATTGCACTTTTGACGTTGCAACATCTGGCAAAGCAATGGACATCGCCATCGTCATCGTCTTTCCCGTGCCACAGAACAGAAGTGTCATCCAATGAACGTAACTTTTTAAAAGAAAACTTTTTAGCTACTTCTCCACAAAATGCTCGGACTTTGTATATACTATTTGAAGTTATTCAATGCGGGGCTAAATCCATTTCGTACACTTTGCTCAAAGTCTCACCAGAATGGGCCCAACAACAAACAACAGACAAGTCAAAGCAGTCTCTCCTCCAGTTTGACGCGTGGGTGTGTCAAGTGGCTTTAAAACTTGTCTATCAGCAGAGACAGAGAGAGAGACAGAGAGAGAGAGAGAGTTATGAAAAAAACTCAGTTTGAAAATTTTCAATTTCTTAGAAAGATTGAAGCATTTTTTATAGATTTCTATTTTCTCGTAAATATTTAAAATTATTTTTGATAAATTAATATTAAATATTACAATTTTGCAATTGATCGCATTTCACAAAGTATTTATTTTTAGCTTATCAACAATTCGCTTGGTACAAAAGTCAACTGAAGAAACGAAGCAAAATGCAATGATAAATAAAGAAAGCGTCAACAAGAAAAGATTCGGATGTCAAAAAAGAAAACAAACATAACCGATATGGCAAACAGTTTGCGATTAAGGTTAAATAGGAAATTAATGTGAAGAAAATATAATGGTCAGTGTTTGATTAAATATAATCTATAAAGTAAATGGAAACATTAACACTGATAATAGAAAATGCCAACAAAAAATATATATATATATATAAAAGACATAATATTTTTAAATACAACTGACATTGTAGATAGAAAGCAAAGTAAAAAGTAGAAACTCAATTCCCAAAATATTTGTTATGTTCTGCAACTCTTCTGTAAAAAGGCAAATTACTTAATAATAAATACAAACTTTTAAACATTGTTTTTATGGTTTATCTGCTAAGCAAAATTCTAAATATCATGACACATAGTTATAAAAACTTTTATACCATCAACATGGCCCACAAATATGCTACACATTGGCTTGTGCAAGAAGCATGACTAACATAAATAAATTTTTGCAGTTTTGTCTGCACGGATTCAGCACTTTGTATGGTTTTTGCCTGGCAGCAGTTTTAAGTTACCTTATCTATGCAATAACCGCACAAATATGATAAGTTCACAAGTGTGTCGACGAAATTGGCAAGTCAATTTATTTTTATTAGTTTTGCCGGCTGCAGCATGCTGCCAATTTCCTATCGCACAAATATATTGATATATAGCCCATTAGGAGGAAAGCAAACGGAGTGAGAAAATTCAACATCTGGAAGCATTTAAGTGTTAATTTTATAACTTTTACTTGTGCAAACAGAAAATGTATGCAGCTGCCAAGAAAGGGGGGACTAAAATAGATCAGTTACCTCCCACGCACAACTGGCGCTTGTTCTGGAATAATTTACATTTTCAATTTGCATTTCAATTGGGAGTTTTATTTTTGGTTGTGCTTCAGCTTGAACTCAATTACGCTACAATTACTCGTACTACTTAACACTAAAACACATATAGCCCAAGGGCCACATATGGGTTAAATACGGTGGCGGCGTTGCCGGAAGGCCAAACGAAAAAACTGCTTAGCAATTTTTGACGATTTGATCCATTTGACAGCTGTCGCAGTTTCTCAATTCGGAGTGCGCCCGATGAGTGCTGCCCTTATGAAATATGTCGACGTTCCACTTTTTCGGGGGTTGTTCACGTCTAACAACTACAACTCAACCAAAAAAAGAATGCGTAAGACGAGAGAGCTCGACTAGGAGATATCATGAACCGAGCTTAGCTTATTAGATTGTGTAAAAAATGTGTTTATTTTTCAAGGTAATAAAATTTGAACGTATATTTTATAAGTTTATTAACTGTCTATTTAAAATAGCGATCTGCACAATAATATATATAATGCAATGCTGCCTGTTACCGAAATACACATTGCAACAATTTATATACCCTTTTTCCCATTTATTATGGATTCAGGGTATTCAAAAAAAAGGAACATAACGTTATGCAGATATTAAAAAGTTTTTTCCTTTGGGGTTGCACCCTTGCATGCTTGTGGCACGTTAATGATGCTTCTGACAAATGTAAAATACGTCTCGTTTCATTCTGAAGGGCCCTACAGCATTTCCATTGAACATTTAGCCGTTGATCTTTTACGGCCAACTGCCCCTTCAACGTTATTAATGAATTGGAAAGAACCCACCAACCAAACAACTTTAAAGTTTCAGGCATTTCACTGCTGGCTTTCACACAACCACGTATTCAATGCTGTTTTGGCTGGACATATCAATTTCCATTCCATTATTTTACATGTGAAAACTAAAACCAATTGTCGAATTGAGTGAAATGTATGTTATCAGTTTGGTCAATTGGAAAACTTTTATACAATTGTAATAAAACATTGATTTTACGCTTTAATCTCAATCAATAAAAAAGTTTCATTTACTCGAGTACCAATACAAAAGTAATGAATTTAATTTACATAGCGGTGAAAAAAGTTGAAATCTAAAAAAAAAAAATTATGCGAAATCCAATTAAAATTTCCACTTAATCTAAAATCTCGCTGAAAACATGTGCGCTCGGACTGTGTAATTAAAATGATAATTAAATTATAATTAAAGTTGTTAAGCAATTGCAGGAAGTGCATGTTGTTTGGATCTCAATTGTACAATAAAACAAAAAAAAAAAAACAGCAACAACACAACAAAAGCGCGGAAAAAACGAAAATTTACTAATAAAAAGAAATCATTGTTTTGGAACTTATTTAAGAGTAGATTTTGTTTTTATATTTCGCACTGACAACAATAAAGAATAGGAACTCTGTTCGGGCTGAGCACATTAAAAGCGGTATCAAATATTTATGCTAATTAAACACAAAAAAAGTAAAAAAAAAAAAAAAACAAATACAAATTCGGCGGTAAATTAAAATGACAAATTACATAAGAGCGACCAGAAAACAGCAAATAGCCACTGGCCACGCCCACTGCGCCTTAATTTAGCTGAAATAGCCTCGGGCGTCAGATTTGTGGTTTGGTTTTGGGTGCCCCTGCAGCAAGTGCAGCAAACAGCGCAACCACAGAAAGCTGAAATTACAATTTTGCCATGCATTTGTAATTTGCTTTAATTTTATTTGAATGCTCTAATGGAATTCGATTTTGCTGCACATGTTTGTATTTGCTTATTTTATTTATTTATTTATTTTCGTTGGTTTAATTGATTAACAATTTATCAGTTTGTAAAATCCAAATCGCTCTGCCAATCAATGGTTAAAGCCCAAAAATTGTACAGCAATCGTTGTTATGGGCCAACTATTATGAATTCTATGCACTTAGAAAACAATATATAGACCTATAATCCAATTTCATATTAGCATTTATTTTGAAATATATTTTCATTCAGAAAATAGTAATAAATATAAAGAAAAATTAAAAAAGGCTAATATAAAAATTCTATGTATACAGATAAGAAATAAATAAAATAAATAAATTCAACTAGTTTTCTTTCCTAAGTTTTTAGTTGATATACTAAATATTTATGAAGTTTTGCAACTTTTTGCAACGGATGCTAGAAAAGATGCTTGATCCCATGAAGTATTTGTATTCTTGACTAAAATCGATAAATGAGCCTATTTAGCCATGCCTCTTAGCCTGGCCGTGTGAAAAAGCCAATCAATTTTGAAGTATGCATTGAAAATGGGTTTTTAACTGCTTTATATAGTACAACAACTTAAATTATTGATCAAATGTAAAAACTTACATAATAAAAAAACTACTACAAATTCGAGCACTTTTGACTAGAGCTTGCTAAGCTGTTTTTGATGAATTATGCCATCAAACACACGCTTTAAGCCCTTGGCATTTTTAAGAGCAGCATAAAAGCAATAAAAAAAAATGCTATCGGTATTCAAATGGATTTTTTAAATGTACGGTAAAACAACCAATTTTGATTTATTCTATCACGCGAAGTTTAACGGCACATAAACAAAGAAATCAAAATATATAAAATATGTACATATATTTATATAGGCATAGAGTTATGCGAAATGATTCCAACACGAACAATTTAGATTCCATACAATATTTCGTGCACGGATACATTTTGCATGCTGAATTTGAGCTGAGCTGATAAAATAGAAATGAAAAAATCCGAGCGCCAAATGAAAAACAGTTAATATTTGAAATGCCAGTGAGGCAAGTGGGGAAAAAAGTGTTGAAAAATAGGTAAACACAAATGCATAAATAAGCTTTACACACACACAACACACTCAGGACACACAATTTGCATACCTTTATAATCGTACAAATGAAAAAATACAGCAATTAAAAATTGAATGTTTGCCATTTTTTTCTATTTCCTTTTTTTTCAATTTACACACATTTTCATGCAGTTTTTTCTTATTCTCATATTATTTGCACTCTGTCTATATTATTGCCATTTATTGATATTATAAATTATGGTTTTAACGAATTATGAACCCATTTTTATAACGTTTTTTTTTACCCAGTCGCGTTTTTATGCATCAAATGCATCAGCCATGTAAAATGGGCTTTGAAATAAATTAAACCACAGCAAAAAGCACTAAGGAAATTCTGAACTTAAATTATTATACTGTGAGAAAGAATTATTACACAAAACGATTTAAATTTATATACATGTACAATTTTACATATTATTTTCGTTCTTCCTCTTAACATAACTCTCAATCCACAATCACCACAAAAACATATAAATGTGCCCAAACGTGGCACCAAAGTGTTAACTGTCCAAATCCAATAGAAGTTCTCAATTTGTTTAGTACTTTTGTTAGGATCTATTAATGTGTGTATTTCGTTTGTGGGTGTGTGTGTGTGTGTGTTATTCTACTTGCTGTTGGCCTTTGGAGTTGGAAAGTTGCGTGTTATTTAATAGTTTCTCGCCACGCAAGAAAAAGTAACTTTTTCGCCTAATTGTTTATGGTATAATCAACTGGATAGAAAATAGCCCCAAAAAAAAAATGCGATACACACACAAATTGGGTCAGCAATCAGAAAAGTTAGTGTGCGTAAAGTTTATGAAATGTTAAAAGGTCATTTTGTCGTCGTATCGTATTTTTATCGACAATAGTTTATGAACTTAATTAATTACAATCAAAGGGGCAGAGTGTTTGCTATATTTTTGAATAATTTAACCAAATTGCATTTCAAGTAGTTAATTAAAAATGTGAGTTCAATTTCAATATAATTGGAGAGAGAAAAAATAGCACAAAAAATAACAATCTGTCTTAGTTAGCGGATTTAACTTCACTAAAGCAATTAACACATTTTCTTGGCACGAAAACATGAAAAAATATTACCAGAAAAGTTTGGTTCTTTTTTTGGTGACCTCATTTTTTATATTCAAATATATTTTTCCCTGGCTTCAGGTTAAATGTTCCTTATTTTATATACTCCTTAAATGGATTTTGCTTGTGGAATTAAATTATTAGAAATTAATGGCATCAATTAAATTATAATTGGATTTTAAGAGAAGAGTTTACCTTTAATTAAATATAACATCGATAAACATCTAAAATTTCAAATCACCGTGTTTTGTTTTTTGATAGCAGTGATCTTTTTTCTTTTTACAGGCTTTTATTATTATTAATATATCAGTTTTCAGCATTTCTTATTGGAATTCGAGGAACACGCGGACAAAGAATTCCACATTTCAAGGTCTGGCCTTGGCTCGCCCCGATCCCTAATCTCGCTGGGTGTGGCCCTGCCAAGTGTCAATGATAGCCTCATTAAATCAATCATTTTTGGGCAGTCAGCCACTTGCAACTTAATTTGGTCTACACCGTCTAAGCCGCTTATACATAATATATAATATATATATATAAATATATATATATATTGCCTGCTCGTTGACCGTTTTACCTTTGGCATTATTGCTAGTTCAGTTTTGCTGTTTATTTTTGGCATTTGGTTGCGCTGACAAGTAAAAATGATTATAATTAAACTAATTAAGGCGCCGCCGGTGTGCCACACACGTCGTTCATTTGAGTCTTTAAGTAAATGTTGCTTGTGAATAAAAATTGTTCGTTAATTGATTTGTGATCTGAAGTAATTAATATATACATATATGAATTCATTATTATCATGTCGTATCTGTGACGTCTTCTCAATTTTAGCCAAACATTCTTGAAAATCAAGCAAATATTAATTAACTTATATAAATTTATTTATTTGATATATATAGAATTACCAAATTTTATTAGTTAATTATTTTTTTATAAAAGTTTTGGTGTTGATAGACTTTTTCAGTTGCATTGTTAGCTTTTTTTAGCTTTATAAGCTCTTAGTAATAAGCTCTTAGTATTAATTTTTGGAGACCAACTGTCTTAAAATATACATATGAGGGCATTTTAATCATAACATGACCACAAGCAAACAATAAAAATAATGTAAAAGCAGTAACTTAAGAAATATTTCAGATATGTTTATTATCAACTGGGTGAGTTATAAATCGCGTCTCAACTAAATGTCATGTATAAAAAAAATACAAAACAACAATTTGAAGATACTAAAACCAACTGTAAATAAAACTTAAAGTTGTTTTTCCCCAAGAAGATGATGCCCAGAATCTCACACTGGCCAATAATGGCGAATGGACAAAACCATTTCGGTAATTGAATTAAAATGTTAAAGGCACATAAATCTGGCCACTCCAACACCAAACATAAGATAAGAGACACGGCTGCTGTTGGCCCCGTAGAATGTAGCATGTGGAATGTAGAATGTAGAATGTGGCGCTATCTGTGTCGACTGCAGAACTGAACTGCATAAGCAAATAACAATAATATTTTAGAGCAGAGGCTCGTGTATCTTGATTAAAAACGCCCACGAGGCAAATGGACGAGAAATAAAACCAATCGATTCGTTTCTCGTTTGCCTTTTCTGCCTTTTTTGTTATTGTGCGATTACATTTTAGAGCACAGAAACTGTGCTACGTATTAGTGGGGATTAAAAGAAGAGGAAGAAGAAGAAGACGCACAACAACAATAATATATGTGTGTGCGTGTGTGTGGATTCCAAGACAGGCCTAAAATGGTATAGCTTCTACTAATGCTATGCATATAAAATTCATGAATTTATTGAAATTTATATGCATGCATAGAAAGAATGACTATAAGATAAAATGTAACTCATGGATGCAGGTTTACTGTTCTCCATATACATACATATATATATATATATATATTTCAACTTTTTCTTCTCCCCCCAAAGGCCAAAAGACGACTGCAACCAGTAGTAGCTTACAAACGTTTGGCCAACGACTTTTTGCCCAAGATGAAATCATAGAAATTGAATTCAAGTGAATTGTGTCTACTCTGCAGAAGGCGATGAATCGAAGGGGACGTGTTTCTGGTATGATTTTTGGGTAGGGGAGGGGAGGGGAGGGGAGGGGTGTTGAACTAGCTGGCAGCAAATGGCAAGCGATATGCGTATCAATAGAAAAACAGAGCATCGGCAGACAACTTATACAAATAGCACATAAAAACTAAGAACCATTCGAGTCTTGGGCCAAAGCCAGTCAAGCCTTGTATGCATAAGCATACATATCTAAATATATATACATATATATATATATATATATGTATGTATATGCATATATCTTGAGTAGTGATAACTTCTTTCACGACTTTTGCCTCCTACTGTGCACCCACATCCCCACACACACACACACACATGATGCGAGGCGCAAGTTTAATGTAACTTTTCATTCAACTGTTTTTGTTGTTGTTGTTGTTGGGCTTTTCCTCGCTTTTCATTTCCCTCTTTTGGTCTCTTTTCTATTTGTATATCTTAAACGCGTTTCGCTGTATCTACTTAGAAGCAGCTTAAATATTTGTGTAACATAATACAAAACATACGGGCTTCTTTGGTTATACTTAGATACATAGCTTAAGATACGACCACTTGGAACGCAGAAGCAGACACAACGGGGCGGAGGGGGCCACGGAGAGCCGATTCCATGGAGGACCTTCCTTCTGAGTTGCTTACTTTTTTACTGTTACCAAAGACTGTTGGCAGTTTGTGTTGCGACAAATATAATGTTCGTTCATTTATCAACAGCAACAGTAATCAACTTTTGTTAAAACAGCCAGAAAAGTAAACTTTAGACTTATCAGTAAAAAGCAAAGTGATAAATGCATTGTTTTATTCTTTTATTATTATTCCAGACTTTATTTTATTGTTTACTCTGCTCTTTTTTATTGATTTAACAAAATTTCAATAAAAACTAAGGCCTTCTGAAAAGATTCTTATTTTATTATTCAAAACTATTTTTATTTTATTTTTTAAGTTAACAGCTCTTCATAAAATGTTTTATTTGAAAAAGTTGAATAATTTAGAGAGCTAGTCATAAAAAAAACTTCTATCATATCAAAACATCATTTAATTATACGACTGGGAAGTTAGCGTTTAAGTACTGAATTCCCTTCTTGAAATGACCTCGACATAATGTTAACTATTATTGAGAGAGAGCGAGAGAGGGAGACATAGATGTAGAGAGAGAGAGAGAGAGGTGCTTCTAATCATCTGTAAACAGACTTAAGTGCATTTTTACAGCGTATACTCATTAATTGGACAAAGTGCGAGACTATTGTGTCGGTGTGTGTGTGTGGGTGTGTCTGTGTGTTTTGTGTGTGTTTGTGCATGTCCACTGTGCAGCCAGGATATTCAGGATATTGGAATTTCAAATGTGACGCTGGACGTGACGTTTTGTGTGGCTGACGCGTCCTGCTGATTGTCTCCGTTGCTTTGCATTGCTTTGCTTTGGTTTCTTTTTACTTTCTGCTTTATTCTTGCTTTTTTATGTTTTTTTTTTTGTTTTGTCAAACGCTAATGCGTTGTACAACACAGAGAGGAGCATAGAGCAAGGCAATCTTTATTTACGGCACGTTGTGTCCACACACATGCACTTACAGTTAGACAGAAAGAGAAATAGAGAGAAGGAAAAGGAGGGATAAAGACTGGGATTGTCGTCTCAATATTTGCCTACGCTGTCACATGATACGCACGACGAGGCATTTGTCTCATTAGAGTGGACCTCAGGCAGTCACAGAAGCAGACCCAGACCCAGAACCAGAACCAGACCCAGACGAACTATAGCAGTTAACCAAAATAGCAAAATGCATTTTGCAGACAAGAAACCAACACACACACAAATACACAGACTCACACACGAAACAACCGCACAGATAGCAATTTTAAATGTAAACAAAACAAAAAAAAGAAAAACATCAAATAACATGCGGTTCGCACATTGACAAACAAACAAAAGCAGACGATGTCATTTAAAGATGCTGATAAATCCAATTCAAACGCCATACGCGATCCGTATCTGTATCTGAAAATACCCGCTGACAATAATCAATTCCCCAACGAAAATGTATCTGTATCTTTTATCGGTAAATGCTGGAATTTTGATTGGACTTATGTCTAAATTAGTTAACTGATTTTACAGTTGACTGCATGTTTATGCAAATGCCCTTAAAGAGATCTTCAAACTGCACGCATCTCCATTTTTCAACAATTTATCGTTGGATTTATCTTTGAATGGACTCAAACCGGTCGTTTAAATGTTTAAATGATTGTCGTCAAGTCATTTTGTATATATATCTTCTCTTCCATACATAATTTTGTATTTGTATTGTAGATATAATTCAATTAGGTTATTAGTCATAAAAAGATACAACTGTCAAATTGCCACACAAGTCATTTATTTTTCAATTTATAGACGAAAATTGTCACCTGACATTTTAACAAGAGTCGAAAGCTTGATTTAAATCTTTTGATCTGCACTTTATGTTGCTTCTGGTGTCAATAATATTATTTATTCAATGACAAAATCATCATCACGATTTAATAAAAATACTTAAAGAAGCCAGCGTTTTAGTCTATTATAAAGCAATAAATGAAGCAAATTAAGCTAATTCAAGTACCAAATCTAACTGATCAATGAAGACCTGTACATAAAATAATATTTTATTAAAATGTACCAGAAATATTGATAATTCCATTTATCTCCCAATATATATATAAATAATATTTAAAAAATTTAACTTACCTTTTGAAATGTCCAACAATGTTGTTGTGTTGATCTTTACGATTAGTTTTTCTTAAAAAGAAATCGTTCAAATATATATTTATCGATCAATTTCAGCTGCTAGGCGTTACAAGCTTTCTCTTCTTCTTGCTGTTTGGCTTTTTGGTTTTGCTGTTGTTGTTGTTGTTGTTGGGTATATGATTGCTTTGGCAGATGACATTCAAATCGATGCGCGCACAATTGAACACTTGCCATACCGAAAATTTATAACTGTTATAAAAGCTTTTCCTTTTGCTTTTAGCCTTGCTTATCCTTTTGCTGTTGGTTTTCCTTTTGCTCTTTCTTTTGGCCGATCGCTTGTCGTAGTTGAACAAATTATAGACACGTACACGAGACAACACCGAAGAACATAAATGATTTATTTTATTTGTAATTTATTTATTAAACAACAACAACAACAAGAACAACGATGACGACGACGATGATGATGACGATGACGATAAATATTGTACATATGTACAGAGCAGTATAAAATATACACACAAACACACAGATATAGATACACAGATAATTATATATTTATATATATATATATATAGATGGAAAGATAGACGAAGAGAGTGAATAACGGTTTTATCAAGACGCGGGGCAAACCGAATGAAAATAATAATTGATACGCGACGCGAAAAGTATGCAACACTTGAGTTTTTGTCAATGCAGAAACTTCATGACGATTTTCAAGTTTTTTTCTTTTTTTTCTTTATTTCTGTTTTCTTTTTCCTTTATCAATTTGGGTTGTTTTTATTATTGTCGTTGTTGTGGATGGCTCCTTTTTCTTGATTGCAGGACACTAGAAATATATTTCACTTTTTGTATGAAGTGACGCGTAAGGATTTTGCAGAAACCGCACGCACAGCATGAATTTTTACTTATTGTGGCAATGACAAAACACAACACAACACGGCAAATTGGTTGGCAACGCGCAACGCACACGGCCAAAGGACAACGACTGCAGCGCCAGCGATGCCACTGAACGATGTGCAAAAAGAAAGAGAGAGCAAAAAATAGACAGAGAGCGAGAGCGGCAGAGAGAGCGTGAGAAATAGAGAGAGCGGCGCCAATTTTACCAGAGCGGCGCCAGCAGCTACGATGCGAATGGGCGAGCAAAGCAGAGCTCAAAAACACACATACACCACTGCGGGGGGGAGGCGGCAGCTAAGAGCAAAATTTACATAGGGCATCTGCCAGCAATCACACACACAGACGCGTGAAACGCTGCGAGATTGAAATGCAGCGAAACGAATGGTATGCACAAAGAGTGCGCAACAAAATGGAAACAGACACTTGAAAATAAACAAAATATATAAAAAAGGATAATCCGCACACACACACGCTCATGCACGCATAAGAGCACTGTGTTCCAATGCCAAAATGTGCACATAACACAAGGCGGCATGGCAACATTCTCGCCCTCCTTCTCTCTCTTTCTCTCTTTTGGACTCTCTCTATGTGAAGCGGCAGCAGGAGACGTGTGTGTGAGTGTGGCGCGCCAGTCGAAAAATCAATGAAAAATATCTGGAAAAATTAAAAAAAAAATGTGTCTTTTTATTTGTGCTTAGCGGGTTCTGCTGGAAATCTATGCTGCATTCTCTAATTTTGACTCAATTCACTCTTTGTTTTAATTTATTTTAATTTAAATCGAACACAATTTAAATGGGAATCTGATTGAAGCCAAATTGATTGCTTTATTTTTATTGTTTAGCAACACACGCACACTCACACACAACACAAGCATAAACACACACGTGAAGAGAGAAGCTTTAACCGTAGAAATTGATTAACGCGATTAGGCATTTACCGCAAGAAATGAGCGACACTCACTTTTCACACTTGGCGGCGACTATGATCTGTTTATCTGTTGTCAGTCAGTCAGAGCTGCTGCTGCATTGCGACCAGACAAAGCCCGTGGCAACAACCGAGTTGAGAAAGCGAACGCGGGACGCGAAATATGAACACGCGACTCTCTCGACGACGTAACAACAACTCAACTTGGAGTTTCATTTCTCGAGTAGCGAAACACCGAAAAAAAAAAGCCAAACACATGTGAAACGGATACATGTTGAGACACATGCTGCTACGCATCAGAAAGAGATAGATAGATAGATAGAGGAGAGAGGAGCAGTGAGAGAGAAAGAGAGAGATCACATTTACATGCTTAGCAACATGCAGCTGCACGTCCCATATATATATTGTTGAGGCACATGTTGCAGAACATTATTCCTAGCTGTGTCTTGTTATTGTTGCTCCGAGTGTTCTCTCTCCGTATGCTGCCGTTCCATTGCCACGATTCCGCACTCTCAATGGGCGGGCGAGTGTGCGCCTTGAGACAGTATCGGGGTACAAAATACACACATAGTTTATAATTATTTTATTTACAAAACCTTTTCAATTTATATTTGATAAGCAACTTAACTTAATTTAAATAGTTTTTTAATATTTAAAATCTTCAGAAACAAACAAATCTCTATTTGGTACCAATAGGCCGTTTTAAAACAGCTGACAACTCTACGCTTGGCTGCTGTATGCTCTCTTATCGTGCTCTCTCTCGTCTCGCTCAATAAACGCGTTCTCTGTTTTTGCCGGCGCTGCGTTTGTATTGGTTTATTTATAATTTACAATTGTTTAAAGACACGAAACTCTTTGCCAGCAATTTACGACTCCCCATGCAGCTTTTATTTGTGCAAGGTTCACTTTTCATAATATTTATAACCGTCACTAATTCTGAGACAGCAGAAGAACAAACAATAACAAAGCCACATAAATAAATAAATAATTAAGAAAAAACCTGCAAGTTTATTTAATTTTATTTCTATTTCTATGCACTTGTAAATAATTAAATACTCTTTTTGTGAAGCTCTTTAGACAGAGAGATCCGAAATCAATCGAGGTGCTGTGTAGGCAGGTCGATAATCTGCCAGAAATATCGACAGCAATTATATCGATATGACATACGAAGCTGTTGCGGACCAGTTGCATTAATCGAAAATAGAGAAACGCTGAAATTTAAACGAAGCAACTGATTACCTCTTTTAATTGAATAATTACCTAATAAATTAAACTTAATTTAAATATTCTTGTTCTATACATTTTAAAACCATTAAGATGGGATTAGAATAGATGGTTGTTTTTAATTCAAATCGAATTTTTCTATTATATTATTCTAGCTATAAATAAAGGAAGGTGTTTGCTAAAATTGAGAAAAAATAACATGTTTTATTTTCAGAGCTCTCAACGTATATGTGTTTTTGTAAAATAAGGTAATAAAATTTGCTGCTATTATAAATAACTTTGATTTGAAACTAATTTTAGTTCACATTTATTTATTAAGAAATGATTATTTATTGCTTACCTCTTCTGGAAGGACCAAAAGCTAACACAGTTCTCCAACCCTTTATAATTCTTTGGATTATATTTTGGATACCAATTTAGTTAAGCTGATTCCTGCTTGTTTTGTAGAAGGAGCATGTGCTTATTAGTATCTGATTTTTCCCTATCGGCACAGTGATTCTGATAAGCAATGTGCGAAAATAATAAAATAATACATTATTGATAAATATATTTATTAAATATTATAATTGGGAATTTTTCTTCGACAGTGTGTTTGGTTTTTGTTCACTTATTTCTATATTTAGTTGGTATTTGAAGTAGCTCATGCTGTGAACTACTCATATTTAGCAGGGCCTATCGATTCCGCTACATCGAACTTGTTCATACACGAACTACACAACGTCAACAAAAAAGAGAAAAAAAAAATACGCCTACGCCGGCTTTTTGGCACATTGAATTTTGTGCGTATTTAAAACGAAAGCAAAATGCTGGAAACAATTTATAACCTGCCATTTCACATACTGGTGCCGCCCAACATCAAAGTGCGACGCTTCTCCATTCCGATGCCATCGCCCATGGCGGTGTTTTCGGTTGTGCTGCTTTCCTATTTCCTGGTCACAGGCGGTAAGTCAACCAGCAGGTGAATAAACAAGTTGATTTGTGCTTAATTTGTATATCTTGTAGGCATCATCTATGATGTGATTGTGGAGCCACCAAGTGTGGGCGCAACTGTGGACGAGCATGGGCACTCGCGTCCCGTTGCCTTTATGCCATACCGCGTGAATGCCCAATATATTATGGAGGGACTCGCCAGCAGTTTTCTATTCACCATTGGCGGCCTGGGCTTCATTATCATGGATCAAACCCATGCGCCAGGCAAAACGAATCTCAATCGGCTGCTCTTAACTGCAATGGGCTTCATCTTCATATTGGTCTCCTTCTTTACAACCTGGCTATTTATGCGCATGAAACTGCCCAGCTATTTGCAGCCATAAACCAGATGGATTCAATTACTTAGTGCAACAATGATAATCTCTCTATTAGTATTACATTTTGTATTTCATATTAAAATGTTTCATAAGCCAAGAATTCTGAAAATTTGCAAAATGTGTAGCGCTTTTGGCAGTTCAACTGGCTGCTTAAATTTTTGAGGAAAACAAACAAATTGGCGTCCCAGGGCACAAAAATCTCAACTAGTTCTCAGTTTGCATTGCGGCGCCCAAGCAGGCACAACAAGCGCGCAACATCATTATATATAAATATATTTATATATAAGTATATATATAGAACTATATAGAAAATCTATTTTAAACAACTTATATGCAAAACAGAATAAAACAGAAAAACATACGAAAAATTATCATAACAAAATTTAAATAAACAACATTTAAACAATTGAAAAGTTAAAAACAATATTTAAATGTTTATTCAAGTGATGTAATCGATGCTTATTAATTAAAATTGAGAGACATAGCGAACAGATTGAAGAAGCAGCAGCAGCAGCAGCAGCGGGATTCAGTTGAGCAACTGCGTCGCAGTTTGTTTACAAAAAATGTCGAAAAAATGCAACGTTCGCTCTTTGAGCGACAGCTCGTTGGCGGAGCTGGCCAATCTGCTGGTGTCCACCATTAGCTATGCGCAATATGCGCCCGATGTCCACTTGGACATTAATATTGTGATGGTTGAGCTGAATGAGTATTTGTCGCAGGCGGGTGCCACATCCAACATTTATCAGGATCTGCTACGTGTGATCCTCAGCTCGGATTATCTGGAGGCGAATATGCGTTTCACCTGCCTGCAAATGTTGCTCAATTGTGGCGTTCATTTCCTGCTCACCGAAGTCTTTCCGCCCAGCTACTATGAGAAAATATTGCAGGTGATTGCGGCACAAGGCGCCGGCTTGCGTGTCCTGAATCTGAAGGGGATTTGGGTGAAAGAGGACCACATGCACTACATGTACGAGATTGTGAGGCGTTGCAAACAGTTGGTCAAGCTCTATGTGCCATATATCGCCAACGATCAGCTGCTGGAGGAGATTGCCAGCAATTGCCAGCATCTACAAATTCTGGATGTATCGGGTGAAACGGATATCACAGAGATTGGCATCGATCTGCTAGCCAAGGGTCTCTGCGCGCAGTCCCTCACCGTTGTGGACGTGGGCATGCCCGGCGAGGAGAATATTTGCTACTCCGACGTGGCGCTCATCCTGGAGAACTGTCAACGTGTGGAAACATTGTCCACCTATTCGTTTGTGGGCGCCGCATTAAAATTCATCTACGACAACATTGACACAAATTTCAAGTGCCGCCTAAAGTATATCCATGATACGGCCACCGATGAGCCGACGCTGCAGGTGATCATCCAGACGTGTCCACAACTGGAGACCCTCTATCTGGACTCGCCCAAACTGGGCTCGCTGCGAGCCTTGCAAACGCGCAATTTGCGCAAATTGAAGATTTGTAAATTTGTTGTGGCCGAGCTGCTGGCGCTGCTGGAGCGTCCAATGGGCCGGAATCTGCGACATCTGACCATGATCAAGGGCACTGGAAATCTGGAGCTGGGCAAGCTGGCCCGCCTCTGCCCCTCGCTCATCGATCTCGACTGCTATGTGCTGGAGAGCCTCAGCTATGCACAGCCGCAGGCTCGCTTCCAGCAGCTGGAGGGTCTCGAGATACTCAGCTGTGATATATTGACCAGCTCCCTGAAGGCCTTCCTCTGCAATGCGACGGACCTCAAGCGACTGGCGGTTGACTCAGTCGACTTTACAGATGCCGATATAGTAAGGTATTCTATGGGGGATGAAGTTCCTATAAGTTTCCCTGGGAAGAAGAAATTTAATAATTTGAATTGTAAGGAAAAATATGCCTGATCTGAAATTATTATTTCTATTTCTTTTAAACAATATTTTTGCTGGTTTTTTGGTTTTTCCAATTGGAAATAATTTTTATACTTTGAAAACTAATTAAACTTAGTATATATTTTAGAATTTTTAAATCTAGTTTAAGATTATTTTATTTATATATGATTATTTATTTATTATATGATTATTTTTATATAAGCATGTTTGTGCAACATGATTTCAAAGTGCTGGAGGATATTTGGTTTACACTGGCGCCAGAGCTCACTGTGCAGGCCGTGGAGGTGAGTTGCAGTTGCAATACACAAAATCCAATCCCTTATTAATTGTGTAAAACTTTGTAATAGCTTCTTATGGACAGCTGCCCGGAGCTGCAGTCTGTGGGTCAATTGACGGGTTGGTCCTTGACATCGGATGATTTGGCGCTGATCCGTGGACTGCTGAAAAGTGGCAACTCTAGCCTTGTACTGACTTCAAATGGTTTACTGGCTTGAACTTATTTTGTTTTTGTGCAGTGTGTTTTAATTGTGCATATTTGCCGAGAACTATTAAAATGCAACTGACAATTATTTTCTGTTTTCCTTAGTTTTGCGTAGTTCATAAAATAATAAAACTAAGATCAACTCAATTTCTGCTCTTTGCAGCGCCTGCAATAGATGTCAACTGGATGGCAACGCCACCAGCACAGCAGCGACGTAGCGTGGAGCAAACATTTCTATAATATTACTTATAAAATTACTAATAATTTGTGCTTTGTGATATTTATGGAATAAAATCTTTGTTGTATTTAAAACCAATTGATTGTTCTTTAGTGTGACCAGGCTTCAGCAGTGTTGTGTTTAGTATTTTTTTGTGGCTGCCTTGAACAGCTGTGTCACAGGGCTGTCATGCCTTTGTAAGGATTAATTCAAATGTTTTTGAATATATTGATTAATTGAAGCAGTCCATAGAGAACTTATAATTAAAATAATGGTAAATTCATTAATATCTAGTCTTTGCATTTTTATTTTAATGCTATGGCCAAATAAGTGTGTTTGGATTAAGGCTGTAAGTGATCTGTGCGCCTTTTGACAACCCTGTCGCAAGGCATCTACTATTCATGCGCATAGAAAAAAGAACTCCAGCAATGAAAAGTATTGTGCGACGAGGCAACGGAAGAATTTATAAGCGAATCTCATGTTAGGCTAATTGATAAGAAAAATATTGCATTTCACATATAATAATCGAATAGAACGGTACGGTCTCAAGCGAACGCAGTGTTGTCATTACAGTGAAAATTATGAAAAACTATAAAAACAAAAAGAAACAACTTCCGCAGACGTCAGCAGCAGCAGCAGCAGTTGCAGCAGCATCAGCAACAACAGCAGCGTTCATTTTAATCGAGACGCAGACAGTTTATGGCTGAAGCATCGTTTTTCCATTTACATACGCTGAAATTATGCAAAACGAATCTCATTTTAAAAGCGCTTTGTAATTTACGCGAACCCAGAAGCGATTCAATTGTTTTTCACTGCGCGTTGCCGTTGTCATGCATTTTGTCACACAACAGCGGCAACACCAACAACAAGAACAGCAACCAACCCAACAACAAAAGTCATTAGCAGCAGCTGCAGCAACAACAACAGCAACCACATTAAGCGGCGGCACTCGCTTTGTGTCACTCTGCAAATCTTCCAGCCAAGGAGCTCTACCCAAATCCTTGGCCACCGCTCAAAATCAACTACGTCAATCCCCCTCACAGCAACAACAACAACAGCAAAGGCACAAACGCACCGCCAGCCTTAATCTTCAATCCACGCCCATGTAAGTGTCCAGCAAATGCTTCTTCTTCCTCTTTTACTTCTTCCACTGCTCGTCTCCTACTGCTCTTCCTTATGTCCAAAAACAAAAAAACCAAAAAAAAAAAAGAAAAAAAAAACATGTTTGTTCTACTTTTACTTGAACTACTTTTAGCTTGAAAAAAAGTATACATTAATACAGTCGTCGCTCGCTCAAACGGAATGATTCGATTTTTAAATTTAGCAATTTTCATGCACCATTTCAAATCCAGAAAAAATATAATTAACAATTGGATTTTATGTTTTTAATTTATATGCAAGTCGTATTTACTTGCTGCAGTTCCCAATTGGCGAGCGACCACTGTATTTAAATACATATATTTTTGGTGTAGGTTTTCTTGCTGGTTTGCATGTTGATTGAAACAGTTACAGTTATTTGCCAATAATTTGCATGTCGTGTGTTCTTTATACAAATACATATGTACCAAGTATATTCTACTATTCTACTCGTAATCATAGGGTTTGAATTATCAGCAAAAACTGGCAAAGAGATAATACTCAACTGCCACTCGCCGTTGCCTCTTCCAGGGTTGTATATAACTATAAACAAACTGTTAACATTTTCTGTTTATTCCATTTTAACCAATAGGAATGGGGTGGGTGGGATGCAATCTATTTTTTTAATAAAAAAAAAACTGTATAAATTTATTTGTTTATACGGTAAACAAATTCATATTTATTGCATGCATTTATTTATGTTTTATGACACATTTCTCTCACAATCGCTAATTCGCTCCACAAACAGATTCATGACATTTTTAGTACTTAGAACTGAGAAAAGAGAATATTATTTTATTGTAAAACATAATTTAAAGATTATTTTAATAACTTTGATTAAATTAAAGTTTTGTCGTTTGTTAAGTTTCATAATCTTCGTAACTAAAACAAATAGTTTCAATTTTAGAATTAGATTGAACTCTTGTTAGGCTCAAGGTAATTGTTTTTATAAATATATATACATATATATATCAAAACACCTTTCGCCTGCATTTAAAGAGTTATGCAACATTTCGACTGGGGTTTTGGATTCCCAGAATTTGCATAAGATTCAGGCAAGTGCGACCAGCGATGCGTACAAGACACAATCTCCACGGTCGACTTTTACACACATTAATGTATATACTTATTTATTTTATATATATATATATATGTATATATATATCATGTGTATGAGTTGTGGTTTTATTTTATACATCGCGTGAGAAAGCCACAAAAATTAATTAAATAATTAGCAAACATTTTAGGCAGCGGGTGCCGCCACTTTGCTGCTGCTCATCACAACATATTAATGGCAATTTGGCCAAATGCTAAAAATGCTAAAAATAAACCAACAAAAAAAAAACAAGAAAACCTTTCGTGTTTCGTCATCGTTTTTCCAATGATGACATACATGTGGGGAACTGTCAAGTGTGACCCAAAATATATCAAAAGTACTAAAAACAACCAAATAAATCACAATTCCCTCAAATTTTAACTATAAATAAAAAAAACAACACATTTTCATTAGAGCTCATTCACAGCTCGTTTATAAACCAATTAATGGTGACGTGATTCTTTGGAAAATGATTAATTTCTACTATGTTTTCAATGCATAATTAATCAAATATTTAGTGAGATAGGTCGGCTTGGGAATATAGTTATTTAACTGTCAATCGATGGTTTTCATCAAAGTTGGGGTTTATAATAGATCAATCTCGCTGATTTCTAATTTTATAATTATAGCATTTTCTTAAATGTTTATAAGTTTGCTTCTTTTTAAATAATAATGTTTTTTTTTTACTTATCTTTCGAACAATTATTCCTTAGGCTGTTATATGATATATAGTAATCAGATTCGACCGAATAAGTCAACAAGACGAATTTATTTATTTATTTACCACAGCGTCAGAAAAAAAATAAAAAATTTTATAATAAATAAATAGAAATGTTATTATAACTGTGGAATAGCTTTATTTGGATATAGGATTACAAATCAAGAATACATATTTATATGAGGGACTCTCAGAAGTCTGCTGCAATATATATATTTCATATTTATTTTTGCTATTATTTTTAGTTCTTCTATTTTCATAGTTTCTTTCTTATTATTTATATTATTGATTTATAATTATAATTGCGAACTCTGTTGCCGTTTTGCTCGCTTTTTTTAATAGCAGTAACAATTTTGATCAAAATACCCCGTTGCGTCATGCAATTATTTAACTATAATTGTTTTATTAATTGTCGTTGTTGTTGTTCTTGTTCATGTTACGCGCATGTTGCATTCCCTATAATACTTGCCCCTAAAATTGCTTGTAGCCCGTAGACCAGCCCCTCGCCCCACACAACCGGAGGTTATCTGTCTGAGGTATTAAAATCTCAAACGGTGAGTTTTATGATTGCCTTCCTATTAACACTGAGATTTTTGCTAGCTGTTGTTCTACAATAAATTCTGGAATTTCTATTGCTGCTTTCAGTTTTTCAAATTAAGCATGTTTCTTTAAATTCCCCTAGATTTTCATGTCTTACGTTTTGCGTAGCTTTTGCTTTTTATTTTATTTTTACTTTGGTTTTATATTTTTTGCAGTGAGTGTAATTATTTTGTCATTAATTAATATATTAAAGAAGATCGTATTATAATTTTTGTACTAGAAGGGTATTAAGCATCAAGTAATAATTTTTTTTTTTGCTTAATTATAACATGTGAACCACTTGTTTAATATTTATTTTATTATTTTCATCATAACATTTCAATTGAGTTGAGTTTTAACTCAAGTTAAGCTGGTTTAACTTGTTTCCTGTCGAATTCGTTTCAAGCGGAAACTGTTTGGCGAGATTTCAAGTAAATAAAATGAGAGAAACAAAATTTGATGCTTAATAAAAACCATTGTTTTGTGTTTTGGTTTTAGCAATGAGTCAGTCAAGCGAGTTATCATCTAATATATTTTTGCACCTAAAACTTTGTGCAACTAACATCAAATAAAAGCAGTTACTATCTGAATTGATTGCCTTCAGCCATGTAACTTGTCAATTAAAAAGATACAAAGTGCGAAATGGGAAAAAATTAATGCAATTGAAAGCTGTTCTCAGTTCAAATATGCGATCTTAGTCAGTATTTAAATTTAAAACAGACACAAATAAACATTATTGTCATATGTTTTTTTTCTTATTTTGCTAACATTTTGTTATTTAATTCTATTGAATTTCAAGAGCAGAAAATTTGCAATCAAAGTTGACACAGCTGTTTTTGTCGAAGAGTTGTTTAATGATGGCTACTAAGAAAATATGTTTTAAGAGAAATTAAGAGAAAGAAATTAATCGTTGAATTTATAAAGCAAGTTTATTATATTCCCATGGGAGGCATTCGACGTTTGGGTTTAGAGCAAGAGTTACAATAAAAAAAAATATTTAATTTATTTAACTGATTAATTTTTATGAAATATCTTATCGTTCTTATCAGTCATTTGACTTACTTACTCTGCAATAATAAAGTATATAAACAAATGTTAATGTGTGTGTGTGTGTGTGAGAGAGTTTACTTGTGTATGTGTTTTTTTTTATATAGCTAAGAGATTATCGATTATCAGCGATTGCCAATTAGATTGAGACATCCATTCTTAAATTGTATTTCAAACCGTTAACAGCTGTAATTTGTTGCCAGTAATGGATAAATCACAGGAGCTCCATGTTGTTTGGTAAGATCAGAGAGAAAGAGAGAGAGAGAGAGAGAGAGAGAGAGAGAGAGAAAGACAGAGAAAGAGAGAGCTTTGTGTATTTGCGAAAGATCTCAAAATTGGAGCATGTTTTATTTGCTTTGGTTTTTGCCATTTCTTTCCGTTTTTTTATTTTCTTGTGTAATCTTATTGTAGGATTAAAGATATTGATACAACCACACCAACAACAACAACAACAGCAACAGCTGCTACAACAACAACAACATCGACAACAACAACGTCGTCTGCTTCTGCTGTGAGTCACATTGAGCTGCCTGCCAATGCCACAAACATGATTTGTGAGCCACAACAAAAAGAAGAACTGCAGCAGCAGCAGCAGCAGCAACAGAAGCAACAATTGCCCCAACAGCAGCAGCAGCAACAGCAGCAACAACAACAGAAACTGGAAGCTGAACTGGATGATAATAAATCCACACATAGTAGCAATAATGGCGACAGGTAGGTGTTCAGTTCACAAATCTTGCCAAGGTCCGACCAGAGCCAGAAGCGTTAAGTATTCAATTTTTGGATTCACACAACTTGTACAAAATTTGCATGCCTTCTAGTTCAACATGTTCCGCACTATTCTAAACTCAAGAAATACGATATTTGTATATATATCTCAATTTATACTATATACATTTAATGAGCAACTTAATCACACTTTGCTCTTGTTTTAGGCGAGATTCCATTTGTGATGAAATCACAATCACAACAACAACAACCACTGGCAACAGCAGCAACTCAAGCACTTTAAGCACCATACAGGAGGCATCTGGCACACTCGAGCGAAACAGCACACTTTCCACGTCGTTGTCTTCAATACAAAACACATCCGCTTCCGCTGCGCCTGTGCCTAGTCACGAGACACTCAGCAATAGCAACAGTAACAACAGCAACAACAGGAGCAGCACCCAGCAAGAAGTAGATCCTGTCAATCAGCAGTTAGGTCAACAGGCTGCCACACCCAGCGTTACCATTGCCCAGGCCGAGGCCAGAGAGCAACAGCAACAGCAGACGCAATCACAGAGCGTCGATTCCAACGGGCAGCGAGCGAGCAGCTCCTGCACGGATAGTCCAAGCAGTCGCAAGAGCTCAACCAGCTCCAAGGGCAAACCATCCAAGTTATCCACCTCAAGCAGTGGTCGAGATGAGGTGAGAAATGTCAAAAACAATAAACTAACTAAAATTGAGAACTAAAAAGTTTCAGTTGAGGCATTACTTAAATATTTTCCAAAGGTTTTTTTTTATTTATTAGCTTAAGCTAATATTGATAACTTATATGTCAGTTAACAGTTAATTTAAAACTATCTAAGTTGAATCTTAAATCTGTTTTAAGCTATTCTTTCGATTTAGCTTCATTCACAAAAACTTGGATTTTTTATTGTGAGCAGCTTTTAAGAGAGCGTTCTTTAGTTTATGTTGTTTCTTAACTCTCTTAAGTGCTCTCTTAGCAAGCAAACTTTTGAGCTTTCAATATTGAACGGCTCTGTTCATTAGCACGTTACCAACCAAATCAAATACAACAGAGAACAAAGAATTTAAAAATAACGGAAGTGTTGATAACATAACTAAGCAATAGTAAATGAATTCGTGTAACAGTAATAAATTGGATTATTTGAAAACTAGTTGATTCGATGTGTATTAAATGCTCCACTTTTCAAACTTGCTTCGCTTGTCAAGCAACAATTTGTTACCAGATTCGGAATAACCTTCAATATTGACTGCCGATAAAGTGGTAAAATAATAAACCATCAGTGATTAACTACTTGATAACCTATATTTCGCTAAAATACTTGAATATAATTTTTGTTTAGATTAAACATGCCTTCAAATGGATTAGTTTAGGCTAATTTCAAGTTATAACTTTTTTAGTTAAATTGTTAACACACAAAAATACATATTTTATATATAAATCAAAGATATGTATATGTAGCATATTAAACTCAATAGAGCCCTCTCCAACCCCATACAGGGTATAAGCCGAAAAAGCTCAGTAAATATTTATTGGTCGAAGCTTTACCACATTGATAAGGCTGATAGTATTTGGCGAGTGTCGTTTGGTTATTTGTAAATTGGAATTCAATGTGCGACGCGATGCGGCAAAGACAGCAGCAATAAAAAAAGTCAGCCAAAAGTATGCGAATCGATCGGATCAGATTATACAACAAAAAAATAGTACAATAAATCATTAATGAACCACAATTATAAAACTCGGGAGGCATATTCAGTTAGCTGATAAGAAACACCTGTTGAGACCCCATATGAAGCAGATATGCCGACAAATTTATGTGAATCAGACTAGTTGTATGTACTGTTTGGCTATTGGCCATGATTAATAATCGAATGCAACTAAAAATAAAAAATAAATAATATATTTTTAAATATTTCAGGATGCACAGAGCAAAGTAAGCGAATCCGATAGCGTCACTTTACGTGGGGAAACCATAACCAATGAGAAGCCCAGCAAGGGCACATCCCGTCTATCTGAGCGCGCCAAGAAGAAGTCCTGGTACAACGTCATCTATCCCAACTATAAATCACGTGCCGAGGATTTCAAGAAACTATTCAAAGAGGTGCCCAACGAGGAGCGCCTAATTGTTGGTGAGTAACTGGCTTAAATGTGACTAACCATCATTTGGCAAGTGTTGTATTTAAATTGTTGACTTTTCGAGCTAAAAATTAAGTAAATAAGTAAAATGTATTGTTACAAAATATACAATCAAATTCATTGAAAACCTTCCCGGTTTTCCAGTTCATTTTGTGGTACAGATAACAAAAAAAAAACATGAATTATCAGAAATGATTATAAATCACGTGTTTTTATTGTTGTTGGTTTATTAGACTGATCACTGATGACTGATTACCTTTTACACCAACAAAAAGTGTTACCTAAATAATAACAATATCTGCATTTATTGTATATTTATATATAATGTTAGGTAACAAAAAAAAAGTGTCATTAAAGCAATTTTAATAGTTGCAAACATTTTTAATAAAATCAATTTCAAATGGGCTAACATTTATGGAAAACTTGTCACTTGGTTTATACGCTTAATCAACATAATTATTCAGTTTAATTATATTCCACAAATAATTAGCATTTCTATATTTTTCAGACTACTCGTGTGCGCTGCAAAGGGATATATTGGTGCAGGGTCGTCTATACGTGTCACAGAATTACGCTTGCTTCCATGCGAATATCTTTAGTTGGGAAACGTATGTGAGCATTAAATGGAAGGATGTGACGAATATAACGAAGGATAAAACCGCTCTGGTTATACCGAATGCCATTTCGATATCGACCGCCAAGGAGAAGTTCTTCTTTGCGACATTCGCGTCGCGTGATAAGTCATTTTTGATGCTCTTTCGCGTCTGGCAGAATACGTTGATGAACAAAACCTTCTCGCCGCAGGAGATTTGGAGTTATGTGCACAATTGCTACGGCGAGGAACTGGGCTTGACTTCAGACGATGAGGATTACATAGATCCCACACTGAACACATCAGAAACTAAAACCTACGTTGATTTTGAAACGGCCATTGAAAATCTCGGTGGCGAGAAGAGCAACTCAAATCAGAGCATTAACAATACGGTGCAACTGCAAAGCGGCAACAGTAGCGCCAGCAGTGGCGGCGGCATAGTCAGTGCCACAACACGCAAATCGAAAACGAAATATTTCTTTAACTCAAGCAAATCGTCGAACGTGAATTCGTCGGCCAACGCCTCGGCAAGTGGCTCCGACAATAAGGTCAACGACAATACACGCAAATCCAACAAGAAAATGAAGGCCAATGCCAAAGAGCTGACACTTAGCTCCGTCAAGGCAACGGAGCACTCAGCAACCAGCGTCTCTCTTAGCGTGCCCAGCACCAACACCATCAGCAACAGCAACACCAGCAATCAAAGCGGCAGCAACACCAGCACAACGACAACCAACACAACAACAACTGCTGCAAGCACAGCCACTGCCACAGCCAAAGTTAGTATTGGTGGTGGTGGTAGTGGTTCTACAGCTGCTGAGCGGAAAGCTGATAAGCACGGCAGTCAAGCTGCAACGGCAACGGCATCTGAGTCAACACAGAACCATGCACCCGATGCCAAGCGCAAAGTGAGCAAAAATCAGCGTCAACGCGATGTTGAATTGGCGAACAAAAATAATGCCGAAGCTGGGCCCACAGATGTATCGGACTCATCCGACTCCGAGGCGAACAATCTGCCGTAAGCAGCATATTTTTTTTTTTATAAAAGCCGAATTGGTTTTCGAATAGATTTTAAATTGCAAATGTTCTTTTTTTTTTTTTGTGTTTGTGCTTGCAGGTTTGTGCCGAGCACGGAATGCACATCGACGCACGAGGGTCGCCAAATTGTGCACACAATTCTGCCCATTCGGGTTGATACCCTCTTCAATTTGCTATTCTCCAAATCGAAATTCATTACGGATTTCCATGATTTACGAAAATCAACAGATTTAATAATGGGCGAATGGGACAAGAACGAGGAGGGTCAAAATGTGCGGCTTGTTAATGTCACCGTACAATTAGCCGCCTCTGTGGGCCCAAAGACCTCAAAGGTAAGTTGTAAGCATTGTAATTTGGGCTAATACAGTTGCCAATTGTTAATATTTGTTGTTGTCTGCCCACAGGTCACCGAATTTCAAACGATGCGCGAGTGCAGCAAACCGGGTGAACTCTATTCGATAGATGTGAACAGCGTCAATGCGGGCATACCCTATGCGGATAGCTTCAGTGTGCTCATCCACTTTTGTTTGGCGCGGTGACTATTCAAATTTCAAATTTATTTCAAGTACATTTTGAATAACTGTCGAATTGTTTATTTTCAGCACTGTGGATGATCATACGATGTTGTCGATACATGCGCAAATCAAATACAAAAAATCAATTTGGGGCGTTGTCAAGGGATTCATTGAGAAGAACACGTGGGCTGGCTTAGAGGATTTCTTTGGCTCCCAATTGCATGCGCTGCAGAGCGAGACTTGTATTCCGCCCGCCAAGGGCAAGGGACGACGGCCAAGACGTGGTAAGCATTCATTTAATCAGCAGACATTAACATTAAGCAGCAACAACAGCAACGAAAAGCAATGCAAACCAACAAAAACAATAACAATGCAAATTCAATATGCGAATACATAATTTATTGTCAATGCCAAAAAATGCCATTGCTATTGCTTTTTTTAATCACATACAAAACACACACACACGCACAACTAGAACAAGCTGCAAACTAGCTGTTATATATAAAAAACAACAACAACATCAACAACACACAGGCTTCAAACATCAGCAATTGGTTACTTCAGCATCAGCAACAACAACAACAACAGCAAGCAGCACGGACAATGACAGCAAACAATTGACTACTTATCATTCACAACAACATCATCATTCACAGCATCAACACCAACACTTGCCCCAACATCAACAACAACAACAACAACCGCAACAGCAACAGTTGCAGGCGTCACATCAGCAACATATGCTATATAATGCAAAGCAACAAAATTATCAGCATCATAAGGCCAAATTCCACACATGTCCAGGTATAAAGCGTATTTATGGCGCTAAGTAAAACCCTTATAAAAGCAAAAGCGATTGACAACAGGCAGTTTTAATTTGATTTTGAGAATTATTATATATATATATATATATATATTTATATAGATATATATATTCTATGTATTGTATTAAAATGCATTAGGCATGCTCATAAATCGCAGTTTAGCATGTTAAACCTTCAAGAAAGTGCAAAAGAAACCTTAAAATTGGTTTCATTCCATATTTAAATATCTGCATTAGCTAAAAGTCTAAATTAACCAACAAATGGTTGTAAAATTAAATTATATTATTGATAGATTACTTGTAATTTCAATTATAACTTAAATGCCATCATAATCGATAGTTAGTTAAAATGACATTGCTTTTAAAAATAGTAGTTAATAGTAGATATAATATTTGTAATTTAGATAAACTGACCTTTGTGGATATCTATTATTCTTACTTAATTACAAACCATATCGAGCATAAATAATAATTAAAGTTTAAAATGTAGCTTCAACATCCGTTTGGCTTTAAAAGCCTTTTTCCATCAACCATTTTTTTCTCAAAAACTTGCCTTTTTGTGGCAATCGCCTGCTCATCGCTTTTGCTTGAGCCGCTTCCTGTTTGTTATTTTAGTATTGTTGGATCCTTAACGATAAGTTGCATGCTTGCATTTATACCTAATTTTTGTTGCATTTGAGCGTTGTTTGTTTTTGTTGCTGTAGCTGCGTAGCCCAGAATTTTACTGATTATTTGTTTGTTTTTTAATGTATTGCATTATTTGCCCATTTTGTACAGGCACCGCCACACAAGTTCGCCCCTTGGAGGAAGCAATCGGTGGCTCCGCACAAGCGGGCAAACCCGAAACACTGGACAATTGGGACTCGAAGTTGAAGGCCGCTGGCGGCGTTGCTGGCGCTGGAGCTGCTGCTGGCCTGGCTCATGGAGCTGCTGGTGGCGGCGGCGCTGGCAGTCGGCAGCAGATGCTGTTGACCGCTCAACAGCAGCAACAGTTGCTGGCGGGCGGTCATCAATTCGGCCAGGGCCAAGATAGATTCAGACACAAAGGCTTGTCAATCTTTATAATATTCTTAATGTGCTTGCTGCTGACATTAAATGTGATATTACTAGTTAAGCTCTGGAAGCTGGAGGAACACATTGATGTCGATCTCAGCCGGCGTGCCCGCATGGCCACTTTGGCAGCCCTCAAGTGAGTGTTGTTGTCATCCGGCCACAATTAAAATGAACTTGTTACACAATTTTGTTTGTTCTGTTTAGGGAACTACCCAATACGAATCAAGATTGGCTGGAATTGCTACGCCAGCAGGAAATGTCACACGAATTGGAGATACGCAAATGGCATCAGGTGCTCGAAACATCCATTGAGCTGCTAAAAAAGGTGAGCATCGTTTGCGAAAAGATCTACAACGATGGACACCTGCGTCAGCGCATTGATTTATTGCATACGGAATTCTAAGCAACCAATTAAGACAACCCCTTAAAAAATGAATACAAACAACTGGCAAAAAAGCCAAGCAAAAAAAATGTGTAATTCATGTTCATTGTTTCCAATCAAAAACAAAAACAAAAGAAATTGTTGCTTCCAATTTAGATATATGTTTTATATGTATTTACCTATACGACACACTTGCCTCCCATAACATTTTATCGTTATTTATATTATTTATTAATATATATAATATTAAATCTATTTTTTACTGCGTCATTACCAAATTAAGAAATGCCAATCATTTAACAAATATTTTATACGTTTTTATGATTCGATGTTTTTCTAATGCATCTAAAATTATTTAAGTCAGTTTAAAATATTTATATTTAATATATTTATTTTCTTATTAGTTTTGATAAATTTTAATACACAATTTTTGGCTCAAAGTCATTTTAAAGAAATTATATTTTCTTTAGCTTATATGATTTTATTATAATTTCTTTTATTTTATGTTTTATCTAACGGATGTTTTTTCGTTTTAATTTCAGACTGAAAAGACTTTGGCTGAAGTCTTGAGACCCTAGCCGCCCTTTCAGCACAATACACCCCCCCTAACTCACAAGCCCCGTAACAGCCCTTCAAAATCAAGAACAGGCCCAGAAAATATGTTCCACTCAGTTCCTTTTTCGTTCTGGCAACTACTGAATGTGTTGAGAACACGCAGCCACCAAATAGTTGAAATTTAATTTCAAAATGTGGCACTAAACTCAATATTTAGTCACAAAGAGAAAATTGTTTGTGTTAATTGGTTAGTTTTTGCCCTTAAGTAGTATCGCTTTTAGTTCACTCTATCAGTTAATCAATGTATTTAAAAATAATGAATTTACATTTTATAAACATTTTCGTCTAGTTTAGTCTCAAAGTGTTTTTTAGTCGCTGCATTTATGTTTATTTTGTTTTTGCGTTGACGCTTTAAAAACAATTTCTCAAAGTATTTGAAAAACACAACAATACATCACACACAGTCAAATACACACACACACATACATGCCAGCAACTGCAAGTGAAAAAAAAAATCAAAAGATTTTTAATTGTGCTCTTTGAATTTTTGTTTTAAAAAATTCATTTAAAATATGTAACAACTTTTCCATGTCTGATTGAGCGCAAATGTTGCAAAATATAAAATTAAAGATTTATTTTTTTTGTAATTTTTATATAAATTATACCAGAAAAACAATATAACAATACAAAAATATTTCTTTACAAGATTTTTGTATATTTACGAATTACAAAAAAAAAAAAATACCACAAAATGTGTGCAATCTTTTTATAATATATTTATTTTTCATCGGTTTTGCTTTTTGTAACAACTCTTAAATGGTTTTTGGCGCTCCGTTTACAGTCCGAAACCGAAGCAACACTATTCAGCATAAGTGCTAAACATAATTTATAAAATGTGTAGAACCCCATGGCTTATTCATAATATTCAAATGTACGAGTACTACTTAGAGATTCAAGTATTCTTAGTTTGTAGTGACACAACTTTCGCAATTTAGGCAACATTAGTGCTAAACATTTCCAAACAAAATGTATGCAAAAACCACACATTTGAAAAAATATGTATTCGAAAAACGAAAACTAAAAAACATCTCCCACATATATGGAAAGCAAAAATTGGCTAACAAAAATCAAGCAAAATTGTTAAAATGATGTCATTAAGAAATTCTAATTTATTATAAAATGCAAAATATTAAAAAAAAAAATACAAATACAAATACAAATAAAACAATGATTATGTAATTAATATTTGTAGTGCATTTTAAATGCTTTGGTACAATATATTTATGTGGTCAAATGGCTTATGATATATCGATTTGGATAAATTCACAGCCAAAATCGGAAAATACATAACTGTATTATCAATAATAAACAAATTAAAGGATTTACATGTAAAAATTTTAACTTTTTTTACTATCGGAAATCGATGAAAATTAACTTCTTGCGAATGGAGAGCAGTTATCGATCAAATGAAATAGCCATAAAAAAATATGGCAAACATATTGTTTTATAATTAATTTTAATACTTTTTATTAACTTTCTTGTGTGCTTAACCAAAACTTGAAATTTGGCAACGTTTGTGAACCCATCAGAAGAAGCTGTAAAGAATCCCGCAGATTGCCACAAAATACAATTCTGTTTTATCTATATTTAGTTCCCTTAACTTTCAATTTGCAGTTGATAATGTCGTCTTTTTGATGCGATATCGAGCGGCATTATTAGCTACCATTGGTTTTGCCACAATATCGGAATTTTTAAAACCAACGTGATGTGCCTTGATAGCAACGGGATTCTTGGATCTGGCTAATTTCGGCTCATTGAGGGGTTTGATCTTGGGATATGTCTCCCGTTTAACTTTTGGATTGATCAAAGAATTCTTATTGCAAGCAGAGTTAATACTTTTTGAAAGAGCGAGACGCACTCGAGAATTACTGGATGCACTGCCAGGCGATGATTTGTTGGCCTTTTTTAGTTTCCTCGGTAAGGTAGCAGGACGCTCGGAGATCTTCGCACTCTCCAAAGTTGTTGCAATGGGTTTCTTCTTTGAACGTTTAACGGCCAGCTTCTCGACAAGTTGATTGACTACCTCCTTCCTGCTCCGCGAAGGCGATAAGATTGACGACCATTTTTGCGTGACATGCGTGGCAGTTACCACATTGCTGGCCATTCGACATCCCGGCTTCCACTTGATCTCGCCCGATAACTTGTCGCGGCTCTTCAGCTCCGATCCGGACTTCGAATGAGTGGCACAACTCTGCGTTAAATCCGCTTGCTGCTGCTGCTGTTGGCGCCGCAACACCAACATATCATATATGGATATAATGGGTTGATCCATTTTTTTTTTTATATATATTTCTTGAAATATTTATTAAAACTAGTGAAAATGCTGTAAAATTTCAGGTGATTATTGCTTGAGATCTGTAAAGCGTATGAATATGTTTTCAGCTCGAGCTGTTGACTAAACAAACAACAAAAGCAGAGGTAATACTTTTTGGAAACTTCAAATATGAAAATTTAACACTGAAAATATTTAGGCTGCTAAAAAAAAATACGGTTAAAGCTTAACAAACTAAGTTGTTTGCTTATCAATTCGCAGCGAAAAAAAATTCAGGTGAAAAGCTTTTACAAATTTCTTTTCATTTTTGCATTTTATAAAATAACAACTTTGGTTTAATTAGTTTCCTTTTTCTCAGAATTATTAACAAATGTTCTCAACGGATCCTTTCACAAAGTCAACAAGCTTTGCCTTTCGCTGTAAAAACTGTTGCATACTATAAGGCAGCAAAAATAATGTTTTTGTTTACAGCAGGAAAAGAACTTCAGCTAAATATAAAATTCATAGTAATAAAAATGTAGCTTCTATAAAAACTGAACACATTTTTAAAATTGTTTAATACTTGTATATCCTTTAGTGTCATTACACTTGGTTTCTATTAAAATATAGATTATGTTCAAGTTCCCCTTAATCTAAAAATTATCTTTGTTTTGTTTTAAGTAAAAAATAAGCACTTCTTTTGATTTTTTGGGCTAGTGAGTCAAGATTTTTGTATATTTCCCTTGCATTACAGCTGACAAAGTAAACAAATAAAAAATAAATTGACTGATAGCCGGCAGAGTTCATTTAATGTCGAGATAATACAGTGAAAATAAGTACGCAAATGGTGACACAATGTAATTTCGAAATCATCATTTCAAAATATTACAAATTAGCTAAGGCAATATTTAAAAACACTCGCACATAATAAAACTATAGAAAATTCCACAAATTGCGCAAACAAATTATAATACTTCCTTATTTGTGTGTCTGTGACTGTGATTGCGTGTGTGAGTGCGTGCAGAGCAATAAACGCACAAAAGAAAGAAAGAAAAGAAAGCAAAAACAAAATGTTATCAGCACAGCCCAAAAGAGCTGTACGCACACATACAAACACAAGCCTACAAAAACACATGGACACACTAACACTTCGACCCACGCACGTAGAAACACAGAAAGGAGAAAGAAAAAAATAAAAACTACGAAATACTGTGTGCGTCTCGTTCAGTTTTAACTTTTCAAGGTTAAGAGCAAGTGCGTGTGCTTTTGAGTGTTAGTAAGTGTGTGTGTGTGCGTGTGCGTGAGTGCGTTTGCGCTTGTATTGGCGTTTCTTGCTGTCAGCGTCGCGCGATGTGCGTATAAGAATAAAAGTCTTTGGAAAAAATAAGTATCAGCAGCAGACACAAACAGCCACAAGATACGCACACAATTAGAACGAGAAAAAAAAAATAGAGGAAGCAACAACAGAATTAAGCGTATAGCTAATTTTTATGGCACATGGCATAAACTTAATAGCCCCACTCCTTTCACATATGCCAGCTGAGAAGTCAAAATCATGATGATTCCGTACACATTTATCTTAGGCAAATTTCTTACGCACATTCACTGAGTTCTCCTTGCTATTTTTCTATTGTTAAAGTTTAATGACTGATAAGCTTGATTCAAATACGCACATTTTATTCCCCAACAAATTTATATGAAAAAAATATGGTTAGGTCTTAAAAAAACTACTGGCATTGTCTCCCGGAAATGTTATTAAATAAAACAAAAACGTTACCAAACTTGATAGACGTCAAGCTTCAACTTGTCAAATTAATGAATATACACTTTAAAAAAAATATGTAATAAAAATATCACCATAATTGAAAAATTTGATTCAAATTGTTACTCACACTATGATGCAATTTTTTTTTTTGGCTTAAATACATTCTGTTCTTTAATCCAGAATTAGTAGGTTTTTTTATGCCCAGTGTGTATATTAGGCAATATATATCACCAAGCAAACAGCTGAACAGGCTAGAGTGTAGCTGTTAATTTTTTTCGATTAGCATCATAAAAGCATTTGTTGCTTTTATCCGTTGAAAGAATTTGTGAGCTCTACGATTCACTATCAATGACTGATTACAGAGAAAAAGACAGAGAGAGAGCCCTTTAACAGAAACAAGTGTTACATTGTGTTACGCTAATGACGTTTTAACAGCATGTAAGCTTACAGCAAAGAGAAAGCATAAGCTCCACACGCACGTGCAGTGTGTGCCTTGGGAGACGCAGCCACGCTGCTTAAGTTTTTGGGGAGAGAATTTGCTGTTAAAATTGTCATTCATGCACGGCCTGCGCGCGCTCTTTGACGCTGACTGCGACAGCGACGGTCGGAGCAGCAGCAGCAGCAACAGCAACAGGCAAACAGCGTTTAACGGTGATCAGTATGAGATCGAAATCGGCCGCCGTTGGTTGTACTACGTAACGCGCATCGCGTCCGCTCGCTCTTGTCAGAAAGTTGTCGTAGTCGCCACCGTTCAGCTTTCAATTCCAATTCAGTTAGTCGATCGCCGACGTCGCACCAACAACAATGCAGCAGCATTAAGAAGTCAGTTTTTACATCTTTTTTCGTTAACCGCGTTTCGTTTCGGTTTCTGTTTCTGTTTCTCGGTTCTCGGTTCTCCCATGTGTTCTGTGTGTTGTTAATTTTGTTGTTCCTGTCTGTGAGTTTGCTGAAAAAAGAGTGTTTTCATGTGTCCTCAAAATGTTTCAAATCAAATCAAACAAATGCATTAAAGTAAATAAAGAGAAAAAGTGATATCATCTTGCAACGTGCTTCTTGTTGCTTAAAGCGCAGCTGATTTGCAAAAAGAAATATAAATAAAACAAAATATCAGTTTTACAAACAAGACTCAACTTGTCTACTCCTTTACTCCCCCTTCTTTCCCTCTCTGTTACCCCGCGCTTCAACTGCGCAACTGCAGTCCAAGGAACGAGATTCATCGCCAATTTGCCGATTCGCTGCTTTTGGGTGCGTTTTTTTTTTATCATTTTTGTTTTTTTCTGCCGTTTTTTTTCTTGACACCCGCTTGTTGTTTTTGCAATGTTTACATTTATATTTTATGCATGCACATACACACATACATGCATACAACACATAAACTGACATTCTGTTCTGGCGCTTTGTTTCGCGCGGGATTTTATTGACAAACTATAACAGAATAAAGGCTCCTCTCTCTCTCTCTCTCGCTCTCGATCTACCTTTACATCGCTCTCTCCCCCACTGGCTCTCTCTCAGTGTCTCTCCGTTAGAAGCGGCTTACAAAATAATTTCATATAAATTTCTTTGATTTTTGTGTTGCGACTTTCGGCCGAAGTTTTGTGATCATTATTTGCAAGTGCTAAAAATAAATACATCAATAAATTGTGAACGAAGAACAAACAACATTTGATTATCCACGGATACAAAGAGTCTGTTTTCATTTTTCAATTTCTCCATTGTGAAAATCAAAAAAATAATTTAAATAAATATAAACAATAAGACATTTTGTTTTAGTAATTATGTTTACTCTTTAAAATTTAATATCCACTTTTTATTATTTACAAATGATTAAATTATTTATTCATTTATATTGCATTCCAAGTTTTCAATTCACCGAACTGCTCTTCATTTATTTATTAATTTTATTTATTGCGAAACAAAATCATTTAAAATATTGTTTTTAATAAATGAAATTTATTTTCACAACATATTTTTGATCCATTTCTGGTTATTTAATTCATAGTACAAATTAAAGTAAATTATAAAAGTTATATTTCTTTAATTAATTTAATTATCTTGTATATCTTTTTTTTTTTTTGCAACTCGTTTTACAGCCTGCAAAATTATGAAATGCGCGTAAAACTTCCATTAATATATTTATATATATATTGAAAATCGAAAATCACAAATATTTCGTATGTTAAATGCTCGAAAGCCAAACGTGTTTTCATAAAGAAACATTTTACATTTACAAAAAGATCAACAGAAAATTTAATCCATAAACAAAAACGAGCAACAACATCACAAAAAGGTGATAATGATTATTTCCAAGGATCTTTTCATATTTGGCGAACAAATTTTTGCAACAATTATACCAGAAGGTGGAGCCGCTCTTGCCACGCAACAGCAGCAGCAGCCGGCAATTATAAATACAGCAACAACAACAACAACAACAGCAGGAGCAGCAGCAGCAACAAAAGCAGCAACAGCAGCTGAACAAGTTGTTGAGGAGTCATTAAAAGCAGCAGCAGCAGCAGCAGCAGCAACAGCATCAGCATCAACATTGCCAGCAACAACAACAGGAGCAGCACAGCAACAACAGCAACAACAACTGCCAGCAGCAGTTAATACTAAAACGTCGTCATCATCATCATCATCATCAGCAGCAGTCGCAACAACAACAACAACAACAATGCCGCTGTTGCTGTTGACTAAACAGGAAACAGTTGCAGTTGTTGCTGCCAACAACAACAACAATAATAACAACAACAACAACAACAGCAGCAGCAACAACGCCGCAACAAAAATTCAAAAAATTCCACAGGCAGCTGAAGAATTAAAAGCCAAGAAGCCAAAGGCAAAGTGTGAAAAAATGCCAATGAATTTGTTAGCGCTGGAAAGTGTTGACCAGGCCAAAGCCAATTCAGTTGATTCCGATAACGAATCATCGACATCTACTTCATCTGGCATCATGGAGCAGGTACCGTTGGTTGCAAGCCGACGCAATCTGGCCAAAATTGTGGCTGCCGATTGTCGCCTACAAATCGATGTGCAACCAATTGCAACAGCAGCCCCAACAGTTGCCACAGCAGCAACAGTTGCAGTCACAGCAGCAGCAGCTACAACTAGTTGCTCTTCGGCAGCATCAACAACATCATCAGCGTCTTCTTCATCTTCCTCCACATCCTCAGACTTTACGCACACATCACAAACAACATTACCAAGTACGGATAATCTGTCTGCCGCTGCCGCCAACCTGGTCAAAACTTGCATTTTATCCGATGCCAAAAGGTGAGTTTTTTTTCCCTCTTCTTCTTCTTGTGTTTTTGTTTTCTTTTCTTTGCTTCGTTTTCGTTTTTGTTTTTTTATTCTTGCCCCCCCACATTTTTCGGTTTTTGTTTTTTGACCCAATTTTTGTTGATCTTGCGAGACAGCCAAATATGCCAAAGGAAGCAAAAGATCTCAACTTAGAACTAACACTGCAGCTTAAAGCAAGCAACTCTCAAAAAAAACAAAACTCAAAACTCAATAAAAAGAAACCAAAAAACACTTGAGTCAAAAAGTGCAGTATGCGTATAATTTCACCTATAAAAATTTGGGGCACCAACAACGCAACAACCTGCATGCAACTCAAGAATACCAGCGAAGTGCCATGCACAAAAACATAAACATCACAAAAATAAAGTTAAACGGGTAAAACCAATGCAGCTGCAACCGACTAATTGCTACTCTGTTCGTAAAAAGAAGATTCCTTTTTTTTTAAATCAGAAGTGGATTTTATTTGATTCTTAGTAAATTTAATTTATTATGAATATCTGAATTATTGCCAAGTAGGCCAAGTATACCACAAGTGTGACACATTTGGTCAGAGTATATATTGAGTTTACGAACAGAAGCTACGTATTCGGTGCAAGGAGCAGGTTTTTGAGTTAAGTCTCTGTTGGCAGCTGCAGTCGCTGCATTTTGTCGCCGTTGAGGGGGCGGGCATGAGGAAAGGGGGGGTCTGGGGATTATATTCGAATATATGTATTAAGGTATGGTTACTTATACCAGTTAGTATTGCGGCTGACTGCTGCAGGACGCCAGACGACAACAAGCTTAATAAAAGTTACTGCCACCAGCAGGAATGCAAGACAAAAAAAACAAAATACCTTTTTTTTTTTATAACTTTAGCTTCACAAATATATACATAGATACATACATACATATATGCATATATATATGTATAATCGCTTTAGAGCTTTGCGATTGATTGATGCTCATTCAAATAATGAAGCCAATTAAATTAGCAATTTGAAAGCAATATTAATTTGAATAGTTTTTCAAGCCATGACAAAAACAAACTATTACTGAAGTACATGTTACTATATATATATATATATACCATATAATTGGTTTAAAGTCTTCTTTCTGCTGTATTCATAAGTGTTTTTACTGCATTTGAATTTCACTTTAAATATGTAAACATGAATACATTTTTTGATAACAAATCATATATTCATACTGTTATACTTTTTACTGAGATTAACTCAATATGCACTCTTCGTTTAGCATGTCAGTTTGTTAAATTTATGCATATTTTTGATTATACTTTAGTTTTCGACAACTTAAAGCCGCAATGCACTTAGGCATATTGCGTATTGCATTGGCCTCAAAAAGCGCACTCCATTTTCTCCCATAAACATTTCAAGAATTTATTTCCAAAAGTTAACCACACAAACCACTTCACACACTCTCCGTCGGCTTGTTAATGTGGTTGCGATCCTCCCCCATTGCCCCGCTTTTCTCGTCTTTGCCACAACTTTCTGCTCCACATTGCTGCCAAACATCTTGTTGCAGTATTTTTGGTGCCAATCTTACTTTTTTTTTTTTTTAGTTGATTTTGTTGTTGATCTTTGGTAGGCCGCCAGCTGCTAAACGAGCATAAGATTCATTCTTCCACTTTTCTCTCCACCTCTCTCCCTCTCTCTCTTCCTCTCCGATCTCTTCCCTCAATTCAACAACTACCAAAAAAAAAAAAAAAAAAAAAAAAAACTGGGTCAACTGTGAACCAATTTTCTTGCTAAAATTGCGACAACAGATGCACGAGATTTCCAAAAAAAAAAAAAAAAATACGGAAAAAGAAACTGCAATAACAAGCAGAGGCAAAAGAAAAAAAATTAAAACGTGCCACAAAAAATAAAAAAATAAACAAAAACAACTTGAAAACTAAAATGCATTCAAATTGGAGAACAGTGCGCCACAAAAGTGCATGCACTGAGTGCACTTTAAATCGCATAATAATTGAAAAATATTTATGTTAAATGCACATAATGAAGTTGCACTCAACACACACACGCACACACTGGCACACACACAAAGTAAACATTGTATTGTGCACATTGTAATTGAATTTAATTTAATTTCTGCAACTAAATTGCAGGCAATCCAAATCGAGGCTGAACTGAAGCCAATTCTTGCGGCTTACAATACAACAAAATCCATATACTATATACGATTTACAATATACTATATTGACTGTAACTCTCAACCTTATATCGGGCGCACAATAGAACTGTGCGACTGTAATTCAAATTAACCGAAATATGCACTTGAATCCACTCACCACCAGCCATTTATGAGTCAATTCTGTATGAATGTGTGTGTGTGTGTGTGTTTGTGTGTTTGTGTTTGTGTGTGTGTAAATGTGGTAATAGACGTCAGTCAGTCAGTCAGTTGGGCAGTTAGATTGTCAGTCAGCTGCCTCGACACTGCCAAGTGACAACGAATTAAAGAAGTAATTTTAACTGCAATTGCAACAGCTCCAAAATAAAACCCAACATTGCTTACACTGAACAAAAAAGCTTAAGCAAAAAGAATAGTTGCTTTAATTGATCTAACATATTTTTATTTTAAATTTATTATAATTTATTTGTGAACTCGGCTTAAAAGTTTAATAAGAAATAATCCTAGTCTTATAGAAAAATGTTAGATTTGAGTTTCTAAGGTTAACATTTATAAAATTTATAACCAACTAACAAATTAAACTAGATCTTTGAATTAATCAGTTTTATTGTCACTATCAATCAAATGAATAATAAAGCCTGTTTTTGAATTGCTTTTGAACTGGTTTTTTGCACTAGTTCATTCCACTTTCAAAGCACTTTAGCAAACAACTATAAATGTTTATTGTTCAATAGGAATTACAAAATATTTTCTAAAAACTTCGCTAATTAATGGAAAATTTTGATAATTATTACATAACATTTTGGAGCCGTTCCAAAATACAACATTAAAGTTGATAAATGATTAGGAAATTGTATCTGTTATTTTTATCGGAAAACTGATGCTATGAATATGGAGTCAGTTATCGATAAATTTAAAAAATCGAAATATGAAATTCTTACACTATTTCAACATATTTAGTTAATATCTATTATCATTTAGAGTTGTATTTATTTTTTTGTATATAAAAGTAAATCTATCAATAGATAAATAAATATAGTAATACAGACTATCTGAGAATATGCCAACATTTTTGAATATTTCTTGATAAATGTATATTTTCATATGGATATAAATTTTCATAGTTATCGCTACAGTTGCTGCTGATGCCACAATAAATTTCCAATCCAAACAGCTTGTGCATCAAAACAGAACATACACACACACACACACACACACACACACACACACACATACACACATACACACACACAGAGATCTTTAATGTTTATAGAACTTTTGGTATTTTAAAGCGAAAACAAAAAAAGGCCGAAAATTGATTTTTTTGATAGCGTTGCGATGAGCTGCAATTTGTGCGTGTGCCTCGATTTTATTTCCATTTCCATTGAATTGGCTTGGATCAATTTTGGAGCGGTTAATGTGCGATTAAAGTTTGTTGAACCCAAAACTGAGTATAAAATGGACAGCAAGCAGAAGAAGACGAATACGATGACTATGATGATGATGATGTTGATGTTGATGATGATGATGAAAATAAAGTAGATGAAGACTGGGCACAGGCAGAACGCATTCTTGGCACACAAACAAAACGCAGAACACAAACATTCCCATTTTCTGTTTTCTTGGCATTTTATTTATTTATTTTTGTTTCATATTGAAGCATTATCGGCACATAGCCCTTCCAACGCCCCCCCCCCCCCCCACTCCATCTTCTCCTCGATCGCTGACAACGCCCACGTTGAAGTCAGCAAGAAATCTAAACGAATTGCAACTGAGATGAAGTCCAAGTCGCTATCGGATCACTTCAAATCCAATCCACAATGGGGCGATACTTGTATATGTCTAACTAGGCTAATGGCTCATAGTCGATGCGAATGCTCGATTGCTTTATGTGTGTGTGAATCAGTGTGTGTGTGTGCACAGTCTGCATTTCCGTAATGGACAGCTTGACAGCTTTAGTGGGAATTGGACAACAATCAAATTGTATTTTATTTGATATGCCCAAAAATGTGTTTTAAGTTTTAAATTTATTTTTCGTCTAGGTAATGAATTTTATAAAAGCATCATTTATAAATAGATGATTAAAATTAATGAAAGTTTCAAGTCTGAAAAGCATTTAAACTTGATTTGCCTTTGAAAAATGTTAAATTAGGAATCTGTAAAAAAATAATACTCTTTGTCCATTTTTGCTATGATTTAAAAATAGAATAGCAAAAATATATGAAATTATAAATTAATTATTAACACAACAGCAACCAATGCTGAGAAAAAAAATAACTTTTCTATTCGATGTAGATCTTAAAGTTTTTAATCCACTTTGTAGCCATTGTTAATTCTAAAGCAAACTTTTGCACATATTTAAATATTTGCAACCCTTTTCTTACTGCCAATTGATGCTACTAGAAACCGGTTAATAAAGTCGTATGTAGGTCAAGTTTTGTCTTGATAACACACGCACAACCAACACACACACACACACCATAACAATAAAAGCAACAGGCGTGTCAAATGCAACAACAACAACAACAACAGACACCAAACAACACTCAATGGGGCAACATTAAATGGCGCATTTGAATTGAGTTGAGTTTGAGTTTGAGTTGGGTTGGGTTCGGTTGAATTTGCTGTTTCGCTATTTCATTTAGCTAGTTCTGTTTAGATATTATAGAAACAAGGCATTGAATTTCATTGTTTCCCATCATCATCAACTTCTTTTTGGAGAACTCTTCTACGATTCAGTTTCAGCTAGTTTCTAGGTACAGTTGGCTTGAGGCAAGGATGGGCCAGCAGCAGCAATAGTTGTGGATCAGGTAAAAACCCGCACAAAAACTTGAAAAGCACACATAGAATTTGAGTTCTTAGAAAACTGAATAGTAAAAGAAGATATGTTGTGTGCAGCTGTCTATCATTGAGATATAGTTGGAAATAAGAAATTAAAGATGTCGACCCTGGAAACAGCTGTTAAATATATAATAGTTTGTTCAGCAAATGAGAGTTGATTTGTTCTAATTAGAAATATTGTAATAATATGCTCAGACGTATTCTAAACAGGGCCAAAAACTGACATTTTAAATTTAGATTCTGCTGTCGGTTTTGTTATATCTACCGGAAATCGATACTTATCGATATTCTCGTAACGCTTTAGGTTATCGCTTGAATTAAATAATTATACATTATTGTAAAATGTTGGTTGCATAAACTTATTTCTTATCCAAATTAGCTGATTTGCTTTATGTGAACCATTTGTTAGATTAGATAAGAGACTTTTAGCTCTGAGTCACAAGTTGAACGCACTTTGGGTGAGGAAAACAAATCTTTTTCAATCTCAGTGCAGCCTCTCTCAAATCTCCCTCGTTCTCTCTGTGTGGGCGCCCAGATGTCAACGTCGAGGCCTGGAACATTTGCTGCATCTGCTCCGGCGGTCTTTGGGATGCATTTGGAATAGAAGGGGTAATATCGTTGCCACATGACAAATCAAATTGGCGCCGTCGCGAAATGTCACAAGCAAAGCGCATTGCGCAATGCAAAAAACCAAAGGGGGGGTTGCGTTGCGGGCGGAGGCAGACAGCGGGCAGAATAGAAACTGCAATTTATTATAATTTAATCTAGAATAGGAAATTAAACAAACAACTGCTGCTGCTGCTGCTGCAGCTGATGCTGTTGCATACATTGTTGCAAGTTATCGCGTTTAGGTTTTATCTACCGTTAGACTGAGTCAGTGTCAATAACACACAGCAGCAGCGCAGTGGTCGCAGCGGTCGCAGCAGCACCGAGTGGGAAGTCCAACTGCACTCAGAAAAATATTGGCCACTAAAATTCAATAATCATTTTGAAAAACCACAATAAATTTAAAATATTTTTTAATTTACTTTCTAAACTTAAAATATCTTTTTCTAGGCATTTTTTTACGATGTATTTTTTTTTTTTATCTTAAAATCTAAATTTTGTTCTGAGTGTAGGGCTGCGAGACACGTGCGTGTGCCAGCGGGGGCGTTGACGACTGTCGACTGGCGGCTGGCAATGGAGGCCAACGTCAAAGCGTCGACAACTGTCACTGTCACAGTCGCTGTCGCTGTCGCTGTCAACGTCGCAGTTGCAGTCAACGTCGGCGTCGTCGTCGTTGACTTTTGTGGTTTAAAGCTGCATGTATTTTGTTATTGTTGCTTAGCAAACGAATAAAAATTAATTCAAAAATAAATTATTGTCATTGTCATTGTTGCTCTTCTTGTTCTTCATGTTGCTGATCTTGTTGTTGTTGTTGTTGTTTCTGTTGTTGCTGCAAGTTATTAGTTTAAATTGCGGTTGCAGCGACTGTCAGTTTTCATTGTTGTTGACGACATAGTTGTCGCTGTTGTTGTTGTTATTGTTGTTGTTGTTCCTATCGCTGGCGGGCATTGTTGAGTGCATTCACTTCTATTGCATTATTTCATGACTTTGCAAGTTCATGTCAAATGAACGTTCTTGAACTTTGGCCAAACATCATTATTATTTTGATAGATACTCATCGTGATGAGCGTCATCCATCAACTATTCATTTTAGTTTTTGCATTTTGTAAGATATGAAAATTAAGTTATTTATAAATAGAATAAAAATACATGGCGTATACACAATATGTAAACGAATAACTCATACGCCCCAAATGCTTGTGCGTCGGTGTATAAATGTATATAAATAATTGCAATTAATACATCATATTGCTTAGCATACGAATTAATTCATTACATAAGGCAATTAATATTGGATTGGAACAAACTGAACATATTTAATACGTTGCTTGATTTATTGAAAAAAAAAACTGTCTTGATTAAGCAGAGGTAATCATCAAAATATTGGCATATTCTTTGGACATTATTGTACTAACGAGCAGAATTAAGCATTCAATTTTAATTGAAGCATTGGAAATGCATTTTAATTAGTGCAAAACATAAAACAGGCAGAAAATTAAGTTCTTAAGCTAACTTATTATTTTATTATTATTATTATTATTAAGAATGACTATTTTTAATAATACTACACTAAAAAGGTAAGCTAATATTGCAATTTCAGTTAAGACCTCTAAGAGTAAATAATATAAATTGTTATTGTACGGATTCTATTCTTTCCTGATTAACCTTGTTCTTTTGTGTTCATATGATTGTAACAATTTCTTAATGCATTTGTTATTTATAATGAAGAAATTGTATTTGCAAATTTTAAATGCAAAAATTCCATAATGCATTCAAGGATTACAGTCAAAGTAATGTAAAGGCAAGCAAAACTAGGATTAAAATCTGTAAATTCTTTCCAAAATAAATTTACAATGTAATTACGATGCTTGACTTGTTGTTACCAAAACTCGGTTGTGTAAGCAGAAGTGCTTAATAAAATACAAGAAATCAATAATGCTAAGCAGGATTGCGTACAAAATAATTGAAATGCAAACAAAATAAAATTTTTAATATGAACATTAAAATATATATTAAATTCAGAGCAGCCGCTCAGGTATCAAAAGTTAGTCTATTCAAACTTGAACTCGGCTTTAGCCAAGTAATGTTAACTAAAAATTAATTGTTATACATTTTAAGTCCATTAAACCACAGAAAATTTGTTTTAAAATGCAATACAACATTATGCGTTGTAGTTAACAAAACAGACTGCAATGTCAAATTTGCATTTAAGTTTTAATCACTTGTTTTTTATGACTCATAAAAAGTGTCTAGCCTATTTTGGCATTTGGAGTGTGACTGGATGCAACAAATTGCATAAGAGTTGCACATAAAATGTGCAATGAACAATACTTTTCAAGCTCTAAACAAAACTGGGAGCCATTAAATCATTCAAAATGCTTGGCTATAAAATTTAAAACACATTTTTAAGGAAGCCAAAGCGCAAAGAGTTTGGCACACTCAAAAAATAAAATAAAAAAAACAAAGCAGGCCGCAACTTTTAAGTCAATTTTGCTGTGCATGTGTGCGTAATGGCATTAGGCTAAAATAAGTAAATAATAAAAAAAAATATGCGCCATGCATTTTGTAGCTCTTGAGGCGCCCCAGCAACTCAAATCAACAAAGTTGCACAGTTTTTTTTGTTCTCCTATTTCTTAAGTTGAACAAGCTAAATGGAAGTCAGTTGTTGTCGGCTGATGTGCCCAAATACACATAATGAAAAAAGGCTCACACACACACAAACACACACACACACAGACACACACACATACTTGAAGCTATTACATTAAGATCAACAGCGACGACAACAACAAACAAAAGAATATGAAAATCATCAACAATAAAAGGCAGCTAATAATCTTAAGTTGCTGTTGCTTATATCCAAGTAGTCCGACTGTTTTCGTGTTAAGAACGGAAAAACTGTGTGTGCACACTGTAAGAAAAATCATGATACTTAAAGCAGAATTGCTTTGTTTTCGCAGTATAAGTTACAATTTGGGAATAACTCGTTTGATCAATTTGTGCATAAATAACAATATTTATGTGCATATTTAAACGCTTAGTTTTTTCATCATTCACTATTCAAATTATGTTTTTTGGCTTATAAATATCCATAAATATGTACATATTTAACTTGAAATCTAATCATCATTTACTATTTAAATTTGCTGTTTTTTTATTTCGGTTTTTGGAGTTCTCAATCTCAAAATATTTTATGCTATTTTTTTTTTTTTTGTGTTTGTTCGCTCAGTGTAATCGCGTGTACAACATTAAATGCTTCAAGCGATGGATGATGGGGGAAAAGGCAATTCCAATGTGTGTGTGTTGTTGCTGCTGTTAGCCGGCTGTTGCCATGGCTATCTACTGCTGCTGACGCTGTCGTCGACGCTGCTTTAGCTGCTGCTGCTGCTGCTGCGGTTGCGCCGCCTCGTCGTCTTTCACATGGGGGTTTCGAGAAACCTATAGACCTACATTTTAAACAAATTGCGTTTTTTTTTATGTTTTGTTGTTTGGTTTGTCTGCTGTGTGTGTGTGTGTGTGTGTGTATTGTTTGTGATGTGATCAAAAAAATTGTTGTTTTTCTTTTGCTGTTAGTTATTGTTGTGTCTCTTCATTATTTGGCTGCATTCGGTTTTTCTTCCAAGAAGCAGCGACTGCAACAATGATGATAAACACAAGACGATGATTATCAGTGTGTGCTAGGAGTCACTCAGTCACTCAGTCAGTCACTCAGTCAGTCCGTCTCTAAGTGTGTCTTGGGTTGCGTCTGCTCTCGCTCGTTTGTTCGCTCGCTGCTTCTAATCGCACTGTGTTATTTCTACACCATCATCATCATCATCGTCAGTTTTGTTATTGTTGTTGGTATTGCCTTTTGATGCGACTGCGTCATCCAAGCGATCGCTCTCCCAAAAACGACTACTCCTGTATCTCTCCTACTCTTTCGCTCTATCTATCTCTCTCTCTCTTTCTTTTTCTCTCTGTTTTACTCTCCGCCTCCGTCTATCTGGCTTGCGGCAGTGGGTCTTCACTTTCGCCAATTCTGAGCTCCACTTGGCAGGTTCAATGGCCGTCGTAGCTGTCGGCGTCGCTCTGCCGGCGTCGACGCCATTCGCACGTTTTCAACGCGGTTTTAAGCTTGTTTTTTTTTTCTTCTTTTTTTGTATTTATTCTTTTTTCTTAGTTTTTGCGTCTCTGCAACACACACACACACACACATACACACGCAGCAGAGTTGGCGGCGTTGGCCTGCACGTCATTTGTTCATTTCATTTGTTTATTTGTTTGTTTTAGGCATTCGCTATGCGTTTCATTTCAGCGTTCCGCGTTTGCCCTTTGTCGTTATTGCTCAATTCCTAGTCTGTATATGTGCACATGTACGCCTGTCCCCCCCCCCCTAACCATCCTCCTTTCCTCTCTCTCTCTCTATCTATCTCTCTCTGTCCTTTGCAACAATTTAATGTCTTTCAAACGATGCGACGTTTCCAGTCACTTTGAGCAGCTAGTTGCACATTTTTGTTTTCATTTCTTGTATTTTTATTGGCACAATACTGCGGACACGACTTATATATAGTAACTCTTTAAAGTCTTTTGAGTTTCTACGCTTTTTTGTCTACTACATTTTACCTACAATATAGTGAATAACAAATGCAGTTGTCACTTTTGAGAATATTACAAATATTACGTGTTAATAATATGATAATGACTGTTATAAATAACGCCTCAATGAAGGAAAATTTTTAAACTTTGTTTGGACACAAATAAGCTAGAATGTGATAGTCGAGAGAAAAATATAGTTGGTTTTTTGATAGGGTTTTATTAACTATGAAAATTCAGTTTAGATAACCAAATCTGTGTTTTATATCCCATATTAAATTATTTTTATATTTAGTCAATAATATATCTGAGAATATTATTTCCCAATTCAAATTTCTTGCAATTGCCATAACTGTAAATATTATATTATAATAGAAGAGAATCTTCTATAGTGAACGAGAACTGCTGATGATCGAGAATATATGTATATTTATTTAATGGATAAGGGCTTATTAATTTAGAGAAATTTTAGTAGTAATTCTTTCTAAAATCTTGCATAAAAAAAAAAAAAAAAGTTTGCAAACCAGTTCAATGAACCCTTAAAACTTTCATAAATTAAGCTCAAATTTAATAGGCACTTTCATCTGTGTTTAACGACTTAATATACTTGTCAATTTTCTCAACTATATAATAATCGATGTGATACGCCCAAAACCTGCTTATCGTGAAACTATAGCTCGCGAAACCCTCAATTAAGCTAGTCGATGAACATATGATGTGATATAATAACACAAATTAAGCGCATATTTGTAATGCCATAAAAACGCCCACAGAACTAGCGCCTTTTAAGTCCATATTTAAGTAGTTTTCAAGCAAGCTGCTTTAAATTGGGTAATTGGCTAATGATTGGTCTGGTCCACAAAACAAATGAAAAATGTTAAGTACAAAAAAGGCATTAAGGAAGTGAATTTTTCAGAATTTCTTTTGAAATGGTAAACTCTAACAAAATAAACAATGTTTTTATACATTGTTTAATTATTAATATTAAATAATTGTAACTATTATTACTGTTGTTATTAACAATTAATATACAAAAACATTTTTGTTATGCCAAGCAACGACTAAACTTTGACTTAGTAAATTATTGATAGCAGCACAAAATGGGTGAAAGTTGAAGGAAACCTTCCACAGATAGAAATTTACAAGGCTAAGCTCTAAAATATTTAAATTATAGATTAAGATTAGAGCTTAGTGCAAGGTTTTTTCTTTTTTTAAAGCAATTAAATTAGTTTGACTTACTCTCAAGCAAAAAAAACAAATAAATAATTTAGTTTGTGTGCTATTTCCAAATTGTCATATTTATTCAACAACTAGCACAAGTATATATATATATATATATTTATTGCAATATTTGTGTATCTAGCTAAGTTCAATGTACATTTAATTGCTTAAAATGAATACGTTGCAGCTACTGGCACACACACAAATATGTAAATATTCAGATACTAGATACAAGATACATTTGACAGTGACAAGGCCGCTTGTTATTGTTGTTGCCAAGATTTCACAAATACGCGAGTCTTTGGCTAATTGAAAGCGCATACAAAACTGAATGCAACATTGTAGCTAGAAATAAGTATTCTTTTACTTTTTCACATTTCCACTTACTTACCACCCACCTACTACCCACCTCACCTCACCCCCCCCTTCTGCGCTAAGCATATTTGTGGGCTTTTCTCCACCTTTCGCCTATTGCCATTGTTTATGACACTTCACTGCCTTATTTTTCCGCAGTCAAAGACATTTTTGTGGCGCTCACAGTCGACTTTTTCCCCCAAGTTTCACTGAGTTTTCTTTTCGTCAGTATTTCACTAGATGTTGTTGTTGTTGTTGTTGTTGTTATTATTATTATTATTGTTGTTTATGTTGCCTTGGTGTGGGTCGCATCTGTATAAACAGACTGATTATCACTTCTCGTTGTTGTTGTTATTGTTGTTGTTGTCGCCTCAGCTTTCCGAGTATCTGTCTGTCGTTTGTCGTCTCTCATCTTGTCGGCACGCGTTGTTATCATCAACTCAACTGGATGAGCGACTGTCACTTCACAGTGGGTGAAAATGCCAATGAATTTCATTTGAATTGCGAGCATTTCTCCCGTTTTCATAATTCCGATAATGCTGATAACATAACGTAGGGCCTGAACTTAGCTCTGCATTTCAATTATATGTCAAGTATATATATATATATATATTTGTACATAATTGAATAATGGAAATTTGCTGAAATGGACAGGTTGTACTAAAAATAGGTAGCTCTTACAGCAGATGTACTGTAAGGGTGCTCTAACGGGTAGCATCTCTTAATGAACTGTCTGTTGTGATTGTCAGAGAGATCGATTCGTATATGAGAAATTCTCATGTTGTAGAACAAATTGAATTTAAATGAAATTCTGTGGAAAAACATTTCAGTATATATATATATTTAATTAATTTATTGCCTTTGCATGACTGAAATGCAAACTGTTAAATTTGTTTGGTTTTCTGTGATGCCTTTGAACCTACTTGAACATGGGCGTAGACAGCTATGCGGCAGGGGGGGGGGGGGGGGGGGAGTTGCAGCTTGCATATGCAACGCAACGTTTGATAAACGAAATTAGTTTGTCGAAAATAAAAGACTTAACTTTAAGTGGCATTTTTTTGAAAACAAATTTGAATCAATTTTTTTTTTATTATTATGTGCAAATTAATTATAAAGAAAATGTATGTAAAAAATATATAATATAATCTTTATATATCTATTGATTTTGAACTGAATGCTGCTCAGATGCGCAATATGAAATTTATTTCAGTTTCAGCTTTTGTGGCTTTTATGGCTTTTTGACGGCTGTTTACTTCCGCTCAACTGAAATGCACTCAACTCTACTTTCAATATTTGCGCTTATATTTATTTTAATTTTTTTTTTTCTGTTTTTCTGTTTTTTCTGTTTTTTGCCTTCATGCTGTATATTAAGATGTTAAACATAGTTATGTAATTGTGGGGACTAACATCGCTCATCAGTCGCAAGACGCAGCTAGCAGCAACTTGCAACTTGCAGCTTGCAGCTTGCATCTCGAGTTTCATATATACGAAGCTCTGTCAGATTTATAGCTTGGGGCAGCTGTGTAACTCTGTAGCTGTGCTGATGTGACCCAGTTGAGATGACACTTTCAAATGTGTCGCTGGCAATAAAATGGCTGGCCATTGAAGTATATATTTAAGTATTAAATGCATTTTGTGGCTTTCACGTGACATTTTCTGCATTGCTTTTGCATAGTTCATAAAGATTTCATGAAGAGAAAGTGCGTAGAACAGCAACAACAACAACAACAACAACAACAATAATAATAACAACAAAAAGCAAGGAGAGGAAAAAAAAAAGCTGGCAACTGTGTCAATTAATATGCTAAATTATACACATACAAGTCGCAGACACCAAACTGATGGCCCACTTGGCCAATGCCAATCAATTGCAAAAAAAAAAAAAAAAAAAAAATTTAAAAAAAAAATGTATAGACAAACGGGTAGAGGAGGGGGGAAATAAAAAACTAGGAAGCATAATTCCCAGCAAACTAATTACCACACAATGTGACGTGAAAGTTCGTGAAATTGTGTGCAAAAATAAAAAAAAAAAAAACCGAGAAGAAAGCGCTTCATATTTATGAACTTCCTCTCGTCGAATGTCAACAAGTGTTGCCACCATGTCGAATAGTCGTTGTCCCCCCTCCCCCCTTCGGGCCGCTTAAAGACCCGTCACACAATTCAATTACGTAGCGCTTATATAATGTAATCTAGTGTAATCTTTGGTCTGTTAGCCAAAGTTGGTCAACTCTGAAAGTAGTTGGTTGACTTTTCTGCGTTCTGTTGCCTGCTTTCTAAGCCACCTTTCAAATTCAATTTATAGAAAGAAAAATAGAATAAAAAAAATAAAACTACACCAAAAAACACCCACACATAACACAGTAAAGAACTGGAATTGATATGAAAATATACATATGTATAATTTATATATATATATATATATATAGCTGGTTATGTGCATGCATAAATTACGTATACGACTCGTGTTTTGGCCTAACTGTTGCCGCCTGTAAGAGTCCGATTTTTGATTACAAAAGCCTTGCACATATTTCACATGGCAAAAACCCAAATCGAAAAAGTGTCACAAATAATTGAATATTAAGTGCATGACTAGACAAACACCCTGTACGAAAAAATAAATAGCAATACCAAATATAAAACACAAATATTTTGAGCACATTTTGATCGTAACATTTGTTCAGTTAAATATAACAGCGACCTTGGCCAGATCGTTTGATATGCCTGATCAGGTAGATATACGTTTAAGAATGCAAACTTGAAGATATATTTTCCCCGCTAACTCTTTTTGCGTGCAGAACCATAACAAGAATGAAAAAAAGAAGCACCTAAATGAAGACAACAAATTTGCATAGTCGAGGCCACAAATTAAGTCGGTCATAAATAACAAATCAAAAAGAAATGACCAAAGCGACCAAAGCAAGCAAACAAAAGAATTGGGTCACTAACACGCCAAAAAAAAGAAGAAAGACAGCAACAACAAAAAACCACAATCAACTAAAAAAAAAAACGCAATTGAGCGTGGTCATAGCTTTGAAATGAAAGACAAAAGCGAACAAACTAAATACATAATATATATATATATATATAGAATCTATATATATATATATATATATATACATATATAGGAATCCATGTTCCGCATTTGTCAATTTGTATAGGAAGTTCCATCGCATCGCAAAAAAATTAATTAAAATCAGTTGAGCAAAACATTTTCAAAAAAAAAATAGAGAACATCAAATAAATTGCAAAAATTTTTAATAGACAAAACAAATACAAAATAATAAAAATAAACAACAATTAATTGATGACCCAATTCTTTTGTCAGCCATTAACTATTTATATTTAAATTATTGCTTTTATTTTTAAACATTCAAATTGCAAAACTTTTGAAATTATAAAGTTTCGCAAAATACCCAAAAAAAAAAGGAAAATAATTATGCCAGCCAAACATAGAAAAGAGGCCTATCAATTCCAAGAAAAGAAAACAAAAGGCGCTGTCAATGAACTCTACAAACCCTTAACACACACTCTCACACACACTCTCACACACACTCTTACACACACTCACACACACACACACACACAAGTCCAACTTGCGTAAACATGCGACTTGTTTAATATCGGTCAATGTATTCACAATAAAAAAAATAAAATAATTATAATAAAATAAAAATAAATAAATAAAAAACGCGATAAGAATTTGAAAAATTTGTCTTTTGATTGCGTGCGCTGCTGCTAAGCTGCATGTGTGTGTATGTGTGTGTGTGTGCGTGTGCTGCTGTTGTATGCCAAACTTTCACGTAATTTTGGCGTGTTTTTGTTGTTGTTGTTTTTGGTTTTTTTTTTGCTCACCTTCTTTCCATGCGTGAGAGCGCCGATGTGCGTGTGTGTGTGCGAATTATATTATTTTCGCGTCTGTTTTGCTGTTGTAAAGAGTCAACAACCTTTTGCGCGAATACAAGAAGCGCCAGACCTACGCCCGTCCCCGCCCCCCGTGCCAATCACTATCTCTATCTCTATATGTATATATATATATATATCTCTTTCGTCCCCGTTAAGCATAGAGGCTGCCTTTAACAGTTAAAAACAACAACTAGAAAGCTGTTTGCCTTAGTGGCCTTAATCAACATCAAAATGGCATCATACTCAATCAGTCAGTTAATGTTGATGTTGAGTTTTGTTGTTTTAGTTGTTAAATATTATTGTTGTTTTGTTCATTAATTACATAAATTACAGTCAACAAAAATATGAACATTGTTATGCAGTCAGCTCTCAACTTTCTTATAACATCTTCTTAAGAAGTATTTAATCTTAATTGTTTTTTTTTTTTGCTAATTTTTAAATATTTCAATTTCCACAAAAAAAAAAAAGAGAGCATTGCCAATTCAGTCTGATTAACTTAAATATTTTATTTGTTTTTTTGTTAAATTAGTTTTAATTCATTATGCAGGTTTGTATGTTTATCTTTAATTTTATAAGTTTTATTTTTTTTATTTGAATTTTTTGTTTGATTTTTGGAACTGGCGTTTGAACACTTTCGCTGGACCCGCACTAATGACGAGACTATCAAATAGAAACTTGTTGCTTTAATATTATGTCTTGTCTTGTTCAGCTACTTTCGAAAATGGGAATGTACCGTATTATTTTTAATGTCTCCGCTTTACAGTATCCTTTTTTAATTAATCAAAATACAATTTTTTATCCAATCAAATCATCGCCTTAAGTCTTTTATTGCAAATGCAATCAATTTCAACCTTTGTCTTGGCAGTTCTGATAACCTTGTAATTTTTATTCGTTTTTCGTTTTTTTTTTAATTTGCTTGGTTTAACTTCTGGCACAGTCATGAATTTGTCATGGAATTTCTCGCACTGACCCATTAAGCTAAACATGGCTCAGATGGCGCGGTTCCCCAATAAATGCAGTGATTGCATTTATTAATTATTTTAAAAGCTAGAACCAAAAAATATTATTTAACACGCGCCTGGTGAGAAAAAAAAAACAGCAAACAAACTTCACAGTCAGCATATTGGTGGGAGAAATTGTTGTCAACACAACAAAGAAATGAAAAAAAAAAACTCAAAATACAAAATGAGAAACAAACAAAATAAAAATACGATTGTTGCTCGGTATCCAAAACTCAGTTTTTCTACTTTCTTTTAATTTGAAATCGTCATATGTCGACAGCCATAGAATTTTTTGAGCTGTGTTTGAGTTTTTTGCTTTGGGTTATCTGTGACAAGGCTCACGTAAACCTTTTTGACTGATTGTAAAACTGTTTAATTTATCTAATTTGATGAGGTAAAAGATATTTTGACCAATATGTAAATTGGATTTATCATATGAAATAGCTGTAACCGAAGAAATTATAACTTTTGATATTTGACAAATGACATAACTTTATTAAAAATGACTGTCTTTTTAAAATAACAAAAAATTTGGATTTTTATAATTAAATTCTGAGTTTTTTGTCAAAGGAATAATTTAAAATAAAATATTTCACCATTTATTGAAAGTTAACATTAAGCCTTGGTTTACTCAGTGAAAATGGCAGAAGTTACTGTTAAAATACATTTATATTATTTGTTTATATATATGAATTTCTCAATATTGTGAATGTCTTACATGTTTTGATTAAATTCATATTTTACAGCACGCAATAGCTTTAATTTAACCTACTTGGTCTAATAAAAAAAACTACTTAACTTTGATGTTTGAGCCATGCTGGCTAAGAATGCATTTGTGAGTCTTAAGACAATTGTTAAGACATGCTGTCAGTTCATATCAGACCCGGACATTGATTGCATTTGGGTGTGTGTGTGTGTGTGTGTGTGTGTGTGTAAGACTACTCCTAGGCATTCATCAGATACTTTGCATGCGCATGCAACAATTCATGTATCTGTAGCTCTTGTTGTGCGTGTGTTTGTGTGTGTGTGTGTGTGATTGTGTGCGTATGCTTTGTTTGACGTTGTCTCTTGCTGACTGCATTGACCCCCACTTGGGGCCTGTGTCTCACGTCACTGTTGTTGTTATTGTTGTTGCTGTTGTGGTTATTGCTGCCGCTATTGTTGTTGTTGTTGTTGTTGTTAATGTTGTTGTGGATGTTGCTGTCTCATATGCACGCACATTGCGGTTCATTGCACTCTCTATTTACTTTGGCTTCCCATTTCGAACATTTACATTTTTTTTTTTTCGCTGGATGCTGCATTTTGGAGCTATATAATATTATTTATAAAATTTGTTGGTGGCTACACCTTCTTTTTTATTTTGAGCAGAATTCTCTGCAAGTTGCGCAGTATTTTAAGGTAGAGGAGGCTCAGCTCAGTAAAAGGAAAATATTTAAATAAATTTGATAGGTAAGCAAAACCAACAACAACAAAAACAAGAGAGGGACACAGCCATAGATAGTAAGAGAGAGAGGGAGAGAGAGGTAGAAAGGGGAGGCGTGAGCAGAGGCTATTGACTCGTTCGGGTATCTGTGCATATGCTGTGTTGTAGGAGGAGTGCGGAACCAAAAGCATTGACCGAGAGTTGAGCAAAAGAAAACAGAGAACACCAAAAGCAGAGAGTGCGTGATGCGTGCGTGCGTGACTGAGGCAGACAAAGAGAGTGAGTGAGAGAGACAGAATGGGAGAGCGGTTGTGATAATGCGTCCGTCACCACACACATGTGATATCGCCGATAACAGTTGACAGTGAGAACCAACAACAGCCCGTTGTATTATTGCTCACATAAAGAAATAAATACATACACACTCATATACGTATATATTTATATACACGTGTATGTGTTTACATATACATATATACATATAGCGCACACTGATTTTACTTTTATTTTTATTTATTTTTTTTGTCTTTGGAGGGGTGCATTGACTCTTGCTTCTTTATACCAATCGATTGCTGTAACCAGGGTATCAGAAAACTGTAAAACGTATAATTGCCCTATTCCACTATTCCCAAACATTTATTAAACAATCACATTCTTAACAATTTCCAATTCCATTAGAAAACATAGACAAAACTATTCCTTAAATAAAATAGCTGATAACGTTTTGATATTGCCATCATTTATAGTTAAAATAAATTGAGTTTTCTATTTGCAGACTAATTGCTTGCATACTTTTGTGCATCCCTTATCACTGCGTGTTAAATTTAAGTGCAGCCTCAAAAACATTTTAAATCATTTCAATTACAATGTATTTTCTTTTATTGTTTAGGCATCTTAATTTACATTGTATGCGATATCTTTGTATTTTTACTTTGTATCATAGTAATTTATTAGGTCTAGTTGTTTTTTTTTTTAATGTGTATAACTATTTAAACAGCAATAATTTCATTTAATTTATATGCCTAATTCATTTTTATCTCATTTTCAGTGACGCTCAGACGCCTTCGTTGACATTTCCCTTCAAGCTACAACAACAACAACAGCAGCAGCAACCAATTGCACACCAAAACCAACAGCAACAGCAACAGCAACTTGGCCAACATCAACAACACCAACAACACCAACAACAACAACAACAACAAAAACTACCCACATTACAGTTGACATTTCAGAATTTAAACGTGTTGCACAACGAACGCAAAATACTTTCCGATGTGAGTGGATTAGTCAGGTAACAACAACAACAACAAACCAACGACCAAACAAGCAAAAGCAACCAACCAATCAACCAACCAACAACAACAAAAAATAAACAACATTGCGCACCAGTGGCACAATAAACATCAACAAAACCCACTGAACCAGTGACAACTAACAACAACAAAAACCACTCTTCCCCCTCTCTCTCTCCCTCTCTTTTTCTCTTTCTCTTTCTCTGTCTGCGTCTGCGTCTGCGTTTCTTCAGTCCCGGCGAGGTGCTGGCCATTATGGGACCCTCGGGCAGCGGCAAAACAACATTGCTGGATTGCCTCAGCGGTCAGCGGCACTTTGAGAGCGGCAGCGTTTATCTCAACCGCGAGCCGCTCTCAAAGAAGTGGCGCCGCAAGATTGGCTATGTGCTCCAAGAGGAGATTTTTTTCACACAGCTAACGTTGCGCGAGACCGTCATGTATACGGCGCTGCTTCGTTTGCCCGAGTCAATGGCGCGTGCCGAGAAGCTGCGTCTTGTCGATCACATTTTGGACACGCTGGAACTCACCGGTTGCCAGCAGACCAAGTTTGGTGATTACCTCAATCGCGGTCTCTCTGGCGGCGAGAAGAAGCGCGCCAACATCGCCTGCGAACTGCTGACCAATCCACTTCTAATGCTGCTCGATGTGAGTACAAAATAAAATAATTATAATCTACCCACAAGCTTAGAAAAGTTTATAAATAAAGTGTAGTTTAAAGGGTAAAATTAAAAAAAAAAAATAGTTTATTTTATAGTTTTTCTAACTTTTAAACTAAAGCAAAAGAAACATCTAAACTAAAGTCTAAATCCAGTTTAAAGTTTAAAGTTTATAGAAAACAGAGTTCTTATTATCAGTAAATTTATTTTAAAGCTCACTTTTTAGCCTTACTTTGCTAAAAAAAATCTGTTTTGAATATTTATGACCATTTTTTAATTTTGTTTCAATGTTTTTCCTGATTAATTTTAAGCTTAATCATTTCCTTTTTGCTAGACTTTAAGCCATATAGATTTTGGGTTTTTTTTTAATAGTTTTAATATCAAATAATTTTAAATAAATATATGGAAAATCGATTTTCAATTTATTCTCAATTTTAAAGAAGAAATAAATTCAAATAAAATTATTTTAAATAAAATAAATTTGATAACTTTTATTATTTGCTAGGAGCCCACTTCCGGACTGGATAGTCACTCGGCGATTTCGTTGATGAAGGTGCTAAAGCGTTACGCGCAGCTGGAGCAGAAGACGATTGTGATAAGCGTGCATCAGCCGTCGTCGCAGATGTTCCACATGTTTGATAGGCTGCTGCTGTTGCATCAGGGACGCACTGCCTACTTTGGCGAGGTGAACAATATCTACAGGCATTTTGAGGATATTGGGGTGACCATCCAGCCACACTATAATCCCGCTGACTTTGTGTGTGAGTGAAAAATTAAACAAATAAGTTCAAAGCCATTTTTATTCATATTCTTTTTTTTTTTTCAGTGGAGCAGTTAAAGTCGTATCCGGATATACGCGAGAAGTTGTTCATTGCCGCCAGAGAATCGCATGGGAACTATTTGAATCGCAGTTGCATAAGCAGTCCAGATAAGTCCAAGCAGCAGCACGACACCATTCTGATCAACGACATCATCAACAACTATTACAATCAGCGGCATCACAATCACAATCATCATCAGCATCGTCATCATCAATATGCTGATTTACATCACACGACGAGCAGCTGCGAAGCGGATGAGGAAGCTGCTCAGCATTTAGTTTGGTGCGGCGCCGATTCGCAATCGAATTTCAGTTCCTGTGCATCCAGTGATTGCCAATCGTATTGCGTTGGCAAGTGTTCCGCCAGCGATGACGATTGGCTTTCGTATCCCACACGTTTCCACACACAATTCAGCGTCTTAACCAGCCGCAACTTCAAGGAGGCCAAGCCGCGCATGTTGTCCAAACTGAATTGGTTCCAGACCATTGGCCTGGCGCTGATGGCGGGCGCCATTTGGTTTCAGCTGCCACGCACCGAGGAGTTCCTGCACGATCTCCAGGGCTGGATGTTCTTCTCCCAAACCTATTGGATGCTCTTTGCGCTCTTCGGTGCGCTCAATTCATGTGAGTAAAAGTTTTCGACCATAAAACTACGCTATCTGAATTATTGGATTAGACTTATCAAACTAAAAAATCTTCATAATGTTGAAATTTATTTATCAATATTTAAAACAATGTTTTAAGTACTCTAAAAACACTTAAATCTAGACTTCAATTTTGACTTGAGCTTTAAACTTTAACTTACTTTTAATGCACTATTTAATTGTTTATTTTTAAAATTACTTAAAAAATTGATTTAATATTTTATTTCCTGTTCATTTGCTTAGTTCCATCGGAACGTGAGGTGATTAGCAAGGAGCGTCGCTCGGGCGCATATCGCCTCTCTGCCTACTATCTGGCTAAAATGTGTGCCGAGCTACCTTTGGTCATAACGCTGCCCACTGTCTACCTCATGATTAGCTATCCCATGCTGGGCTGCAGCAGGTAAATATCTGCAACTGCCAACTAAAATATTGATTGGCTTATTATATAACTTGACTGTTTTTTTTATGTGCAGCTTTAAGCTCTTCTTTTTGATGCTCATATTTTTGCTCTTGAATACGATTGTGGCGCAAAGTGTTGGCTTTTTTATTGGCGCCTGTTGCATGGACATGAATGTGAGCATTACGTTGAGTGCATTGTATACGCTGGCCACGCAACTCTTTGGCGGCTATCTATCGTCACGCATTCCGGAAGGTTTAAGCTGGATACGTTACACATCGATGATACACTATGCATACCAGAATATGCAAATACTTGAGTTCCGCGAGGGTCCGGCTATTAGGTAAGCAAATATATATATATATATATATATGTATTTGAAGTCATTGAATTTTTATCGATTTCCATATCTAAAACATTTGCATTTACAGCTGTGGCTCCCCGAGCAGCTATGAGATATGCAAACAGCAGACAACCAAATTCATTCCATATGAGGAAATACTCAAAGCACAAAACTCCACATCGCCACTCTGGCTAAATACGCTCGTATTGATGATGTTCTTTCTGGTATTTCGCGGCCTGGGCTATGCGGTATTGCGCTATCTGCGCTGCCCCAAAAAGACGTGATACAGCTGACAACGAACCAGTGATACATAATTAGTAGCATGTGAAAAATATAATACTTTAAACACAATTCACTAAAAACTATATATAATATTAAAATGAGCTCCTACTAAACCTAATGTTGAACAAATTGCAAACGTGCGCCAATTTTGTGATTCAATTTTCAAGCCACATTTATTATTAATTATTATCTTCTAAATTTAGTTTATTAATGCCAATATATGGTTATATATATATATATGGAAAACTGCAGGCGCTAAATCCAAAATTTGTTTGTTGCCTTTTGTGAACAGCAATTTTTGTTTTTGTTTTATGCATTTTAATTGTTAGCCATTTATGCTTAATCTTATTATTATTATTATTATTATCATATTATTATTAATATTATAATGTTGCTGCTAAAGGAGAATTATTTGTTTTTCATATGCGAAAATTATGTTTTAATGTACGTTTTATATCCAAAATTAATACAAGTTAAAAATCCCATATATCTATAATTTTATAGCAATTCGCAAAATATGTATGTATTTAAAATTCTAGAAATTTTTGTAGCTTTTTATGCAAATTTTTTCACTTGGGAAAAAACACTGTGATTTAGTATGCTAGTTTTTTAATTAGTTTTAAGTTTGCTGCCTAAAAACTATGTAAAGCAAAAAAAACATCAACAAACTGTATAAACATATGCAGAACGTTGTATTCTGTTAACTTTAACTAATTATATGTAATTAAATTCATTTAAAATAATACACATGAAACATATGCCGAAAAATAACGTTTTTTATTACCATTATTTACAGCGAAATTGCTGCAATTTATCTAAATTAAGTAATCTAGCTAAACGATTGTTAAAGATAACTTTGTTGTGTAAATACTACTTATATTTTTTGATAAAGTAATCTTAAGAGTATGGTTTAGATTTAATCTCAATTCTCAAGCATTGACTTTCCCTTGGTTTCTCTTAAAAAGAACAAAAAGCAAAGGAAACAAATGGCTGTAATGCCCGAACACGACCACAACGTGGTTGGAAGACCCCAGCCAGCCATGCAAAGTGGAAAGATGTTGAGCATTACAAAGACCAACGAGCTGCATATAACAATGGCAATTGATGTTGCCTTGGTGCGTATCTGAAAATAATAATAATAAACACATAACATTACAGCGAACAATAAATGCAATTGTTATGTGTAGAACTAACCTTAAGGGGAAACATTTCGACCATCAGCACAAACAGGCAGCTAATCAAACCAATGTTACCTAGAAAGATATCAACTGACATGATTGCCACTGGCACCCAGCCCCACGCTGTCAAATCATAAATGCCGGCAAAGTGTGTAAAGAAGCCGAAGGCAGTCAGACATAAAGCCACGCCTCCTGACGAGACCAGCATTAGTATTTTGCGACCAAAGATATCGCACAAAAAGGTGCTCACAAAGGCGCCAAGAATTTGCACTACTCCAATAATAATTGTGCTCGTATTCGGATCCATGTTGCTGCCCGAATTGGCAAATATGTCCGACATATAGTTGATCATCGCAAATAGAGCGCTAAACTGATTGGCAATCACAATCACAGCCGCCATTCCATAGCCCTTAATTGCTTCTCGTGTAACTAAAATTAAATACAATTTTATATAAACAAATTCAATAAGTTGTTGAATTAAATACTTACAAAAGTCCTTTAGTGCCACTTTATGGGGCACATTATCTTCATTGGTCAGCGACGCTTTAATATTGTTAAATTCAACCATGGCTGATTTCATTATAGAATCTGGTTCTCCCTTGATATTCTTATAGTATCTAAAAGAATTCTCAGCTTCCGTTATTTTTCCCTTGCGTATCAGATGCATGGGTGAGTCACGTATAAATAGTAAAACTAAGATAAAATAGAAAACTGGACAGACAACCACTATTAATGGCACAATGTGATAGGCCAGATGTGTGCCCAGAATGTAGCCAATAAGTATGCCAATATTTACTGACAGCATCACCATCGACGCTAAACTTCCTCGAATGCTAAAATTTAAATTATCAGTAACAGTAAAATGTAAGTAATGCTATTGTTACTTACTTTGCATCAGAAATTTCACTAATAAATAAGGGATGAACCAGATATATGCCGCCACCGGCAATGCCAGCTAAATATCGACCAATAATCAGATAATCAACACTTTTGGCAAAGTAAACCAATAACCAAAGGCACTTAAATTGAGTTTTGTTTAGTTGTTAGGCCAACTTATTCCGTTATAATCTTACCGTGTGTGGAACAGCCATAAGGAGTAGGCACATCTTGCTTCCAATGCGACTCATTAGAAGTCCTGAGAGCACGTTGCCGGTCACGGAACCCAATCCCAATGCTGAACCGACCCAAGATACTTCGCTGATGCTAATTGGAAAATTGAGAGGAGTATCCGTTGTTTGCAATTTACGTAATGTGGGCGATATCCAACCAACCCCAATTCCATGTGATAGGCATATTATGTTGACTGTTAAAGTACAGGTATATTTGGATTTAAGTATTTCTATATAATATTAACTTAATTATCTCACTTATTACTACCCCGAGTAGTTGCATGCGATTCCTTTTATTTAATAGACAATTTGAACGTTCTAAATTATTTGCACCCATTTTCAGCACCTTCTCGAAAATGAAGTCTTTCCCTAATGAAATTATATTTAATACTGCTTCTGTGTCACTGCAAAACATACATTTTATATCTTAATTCGTGTTGCATTCTATCATAAAGATAATTGTCATTATAAGTAAGCCAGAACTTAGATAAACTTTTTAATGAGAGCAGCTTAATGCACATTCCTTTAGATGTCTTACTGTTTTTTCTTTTATTTTACACTATTTGTTTTTCTGAGTATACGAGGGTGGTCTGAAAAGTTTCCGACCTAATAAAGATACAAGACATTTTTCTTATGTTTTATTTTTCAACATAGTCTCCTTGTAATTCTACACACTTCTCCCAGCGTTGCTCCCATCTCTGTAACCCGTCCAAATAGTACTCGGCGTTTTTCTTTGCAAAATAATTGTTCACAAAGGTAATTGCCTCTTCATTTGACGAAAATCTCTGTCCTCCGAGCACAATTTTCAGATGAGGGAACAAAAAGAAGTCGCTTGGGGCTAGATCTGGTGAGTATGTAAGCCGTAATTCGTGGATTTTGGCCATGGCAACCGCTGAGGTGTGAGACGGTGCGTTGTCTTGATGAAACAGGATTTTCTTTTTCTGCAAATGTGGTCGTTTTCCGCAAGTTCTGCCTTCAGCTTGTCAAGTAATGATGCGTAGTATGCTCCTGTAATGGTTTTTCCTTTTTGAAGATAATCAATTAAAATAACTCCATGACTATCCCATAAAACAGTCGCTATCACTTTCACAGCCGAAAAAACAGTTTTTGCTTTCTTTGGAGCCGGTTCCCCCCGTGAAGTCCACTGTTTGGACTGTATTTTTGTTTCTGGCGTATAATGGTGTATCCAAGTTTCGTCTACAGTGATTAATCAGCGCCAAAACTCGGATTTATTTCGCCTGAACTGCGCCAAAAGATCGTTGGAAATGTTCATTCGAAGACGCTGACAAACACGTTCCTTAGACATCTTCATAACCTCTGCTATCTCTCTTACTTTAATTCGGCGGTCGTCTAGCACCATTTGGTGAACTTTGGCGACGTTTTCGTCAATTGTTGCAGTTTTTGGACGTCCCGAACGTTTATCGTCTTTCAAGCTCTTACGGCCACTTTTAAATTCAACTGCCCAAAATTTCACTGTGGTAAATGATGGTGCAGAGTCCCCAGACACAGAATCCAACTCATCTTTCATTTACGTAGGCGTATTGCCTTTTAAAAAACAAATATTTTATGACAGCTCGATACTCGATTTTGTCCATTTTCACAAAAACAATCGCATCAACTCACTCAAATGACTGTTACATAAGAACTGCGCGTCCAAAATGGCTGAAACTTTGGTGAGTAACTGTCAACAGATGAACAATGAAATTCACTTGATTTTATGTACGAGTGCTGCCATCTTCAGGTTGAGGTCGGAAACTTGTCAGGCCACCCTCGCATTTCCGTAACTAATTAGAAATTAAATATATATATTTGTTTTATTTATATTAAATGATAATATGTCGTTTTTCACAGTTACGAAGAATAATATTATTATTTACTTTACACCTTTGGTTTCCTTAAAAAAAAAAATCAAAACAAACAAAGCCAAATGCTGTAGTCGAGTGAGTTCGACTACGATATACCCTGAACTAAGTTTTTTTTTTTATTGTAGTTTTTTTTTTTGCAAATTTACTTTTAAAAAGTTGTACACCCAAATGTGAGAAGGCTTATGGCCAGCACAAGAACTGAAGAGTAAAAAAAATACGAATGCAAGCCCGAACTAATCAATATGAGATTATATTTTTGACCATAACTTTGATGTTGATTCGTAATAATAAAAATATTATAATATAATAATATTTAAATTTTGTATTATGAAACCAATTGGTTCAGAATATAAAAACCACTCCAGCTGAGCAGACCACCAACAGAATCCGGTGTCAGCACATATTGCAGAGAAGTGTTATCCCCGCACATAGAACTTCCATATAAGTCATATATGTTGACCATTGCGAAAAGTCCACTAAATTGTTTAACAATAATGGGATCTTCATCTAAGCCGTAAGGATTGCAGCTCGAGTTACTATAAATATGCTATCAGATCAATAAATTGCTTTAAGTTATATGTCACTTACAAAAATACTTGAGTTATTCTAATTTGGGTGGTTATCAACCGTGAAATTATGCTATATTTCAACACATTGCACTCACTAATTTTGCGAATACGTTTGAGATGCCTTGGTGAATCTCTAACTGGTATAAGTTTTAATATGAAGTAACTGAGTGGATAGATAAGCACTAATAAAGATATGATAAGATAGTCAATTATTTTTTCCCAAAATGTAGCCGAAATGTTAATGAGATTAATATATTAAAATATATATTAATATATTTTATAATATGTATTAATATATCTGATATAATTTCGGACACTTGCCTACTATTTATAAAAACCATTAAATTTTTAAATGTTTTACATAACTGTCTGGATTATAAAATTTTTTAGTGTTAAAAGTTTATTAAATTAGCTTAATACAATTGACCTAAGGCAGCAAGCCAGCTTCGTAAACGGTGTACATATTATCTTTAGGACTTAAAAATTTTATTTAATTTAAACTTATAATACATAAATACAATTGCGTTGTGTGCCTAGTGAAATTACAAACCTAAATTCTGAAGTTTCCCTAATAAACACGGGATGAATAAAGTCCATACAAACAACCAGCTAGCCCAGAAGCATGCAAAAAAAAAAAAAACACAATATTCATTGTTGTTCGCCAAATGAATTAACTATTTTGTCGAAATTATTTTGTTACTTTTATACCCAGAACCCATTGAAAATATTTATAACTTTCATCTAGCTTTGTGCGTCTTTATAAACATGTTAATCTCAGAGGTTATGGTGGGATTATGTCGATGCCAATGCATTGTGAAATATATTTTAGATTAATCTATAATTGTAATGGTGTTGGAAAACTTTCCAACTTAACTGTGAACTGTATAACTAAAAGCGCTTTGGATGAATGGATGGATAGCTCTCATGTAAGATTGTTGTCCCATTTACCTATCGCAACTTAATTCTACGTATGATATTAATAGATTCTCTATGGCAGTTGTTGGCACGTGTTGCTATGCTAAGATATGCGATAAGATTCTGTTTTTTATCCCTTCTAATCTAAAGTTGTACACTCATTTTTCACTGAAAAGACTACAAATGTGATATGTTGCTATGAAATAAAAATGATACCAATGAAAAAGAAAATTGTTTTTAAAAACGTCGTTTATAATACGAAAATTATATTACTTTGTGACAAGAGCATTAGTTCTAATTCATAATTTATAATACATATTAAGAATCGAGCATAGATTTACTATTTGTTTCTTCGAGAAAGATGATGAAATACAGAAAACTGGAAAATGCCAAAAGACTTGCGCTCCACATGGTTGTGGAAATGCCCCAATATTGCATGCAGAGTGGGAAGATTTTGAGTACCACAAAAACGAAGATACTGAGCACGACAACAAAAATTGATACAGCTACCGAGCGAATCTAAATTAACACAAAGATAAAGAATAATAAATTAAATTTATTAAGCTAATTTAAGTTGACTTACCTTAGCTGGCATCACCTCCACGAGCACCATAAACAAAACACCAACCAGACCAATTTGGCTCATGAATATATCCAAGGAAAGTAGAATCAACGGCATCCAATCAAATGCCGTTAGATCATATAAGTCCGCAAAGTAGGTGAAACAACCAAAGGCAGCCAGGCAGATGCCAGTGCCCAAAGAGGAGACCAAGAGGAGAATCTTTCGACCAAATTTATCACATATCAATATGGTTGTATAGTTTCCCACAATCTGAACCACACCAATGACAATGGTGCACATGTCCACATCCAGGGTTGTGTGGGCAAGTGTAAATGTATCCGACAAGTAAGTGGTAAAGCAAAAAGAGCACGTAAATATATTGGCTATTATAAGCACAATTGCACTTCTATAAGCCCTCAGAGCATGAATGGTAACTGAGGAAATTAATTAAAAATAATTAGTTGTGTACATTTTAGTTAACAAACAAAAAATACTTACAAAAATCTTTGTAATTGATGTCATTTACATTCAACGCATTTTGAGGGGACAGCTTGTGCTTAATTTCTTCAAAGTCCTGCATAAAAGTTTTATCATCATCCTTGATGTTCTTATAAAACCTAAAGGACTTTTCAGCAGCTTCAAATTTGCCCTTTTTTATGAGATAGAAAGGAGTCTCCGGCAAAAAGAGATTGCATATAAAGTAGCAAATGGGCAGGGGAATTATAAAGAAAGGCGCCATGAAGTATGTAACATTTGATGATAAAATATAACCGACCAGAACGCCGATGTTCACCGACAACATGACCATGGATCCGAGTCGACCACGAACTCTGCAGGATATAAGAATTATGTAATTAAAAGGGAAACTCAAATATATCTATAAAACTCACTTGTTATCTGCAATTTCGCTTATGAAAATGGGTAGCACAATATAACCGCCACCTCCGGTAATGCCAGCTAGGACTCGAGCCAAGTACAGATACTCAACACTCTCTGCGAAGTAGGACAGCAACCAGAAGCACTAAAATATTGCAGTTAATAGTCAAAAATATGTTTAGATATGTTTTAGAATCTTAACTTAAAGCAAGTTAAATTTCATACTGACCGTATATGGCACGGCTAAAGCATACAAGACTGGCTTGCGCCCTATGCGATCCTGTAGCAGGCCGGCGAGTATATTGCCAATTACACTGCCAATGCCAAGCGATGAGCCAATCCAGGACACCTCCTCCACAAACACCGAAAAGCTGAGCGGCGAGTCTACAGTTTGCAAATCCCGCATCACCCGCGACATCCAACCTACGCCGACGCCATGTGAGAATGTTGAAATGTTGACTGCAAAGAATTAAGTAGAAAATAGTTACAAATATTATGGATATAATTCAAATGAGAATTTTTACCAATAAACGTTGCCAAAAACTGGAACCTGGTTCTGTGATTCAGCAGGCTATTTGAACCCTCAAAGGCAGCTCCTAATTTTAGCTTCATTGTGTTTTGTCCAGTTCAAATCAGTTCGACTACTGACTGGAAAATAGCTTGAGAGTAGACTAAAATATTGACTTACGTGTAGACTGGAAAACCAGACACAATTTGTATATGTATATAATGCGAGATAAAAATATTTACTTAAGTTGAAAATAATTTATTATGCTCCACACAAGCTCAATCTTCAACCATAGACTTGCCCTTTGTCTCCGGCAAGAAAAACAAAAAGTATATAAATGTTAAAAGACTACAAGCAGCCGAGAACCACATGGTTACCGATATGCCAAAATAATGCAACAACAATGGAAACAATTTTAGTGTGCCAAATACTAAAATACTTAGAAAAACAACCGAGATGGATGTGCACAGAGAACGTATCTGAAATATATAAGATATTTAATTAGGATTTGGAATAAATAATGTTAACTAATTAGTATACAAAATATTAAAATAATATTTTAACATTAAAATGAAGAAATTCGACTTTAGTTAGTGAATCTATTTTGCCTACCTTCGCCGGAAACAGCTCCACAAGTATAACGAAAAACACTCCGATAAGTCCAACGTTTCCCAAATAGATGATGAGTATCATTAGCACCAATGGCAGCCAGTTCAATTCGGTCAGATCGTAGATTTGTGCATAGTAAGTGAAGACTCCGAAAGCAATGCAGCTCAAAGCGACGCCCAAAGTGGAGATCAACATGAGAATGCGTCGTCCAATAATATCTACAAATATGGTCGATGTATAAACGCCGACAATTTGCACAACGCCAATGATTATGGTGCAAGTGTTGACATCCAGAATTGAACCGGAAGCCTTAAATATATCCGACATATAGTTAATGAAACTGAACACTCCGCTCCCCTGATAGCCCAATGAGAGCACAACAGAAGATGCAAATCCCTTAAGTGCTGGTCTGGTGACTGTTGGGAATTGGATTTAAATCAAATAATTCGATAAATATAAATAAAATAATAATAATAAATAAATGGCAGCTCACGTAAATCCTTATAAGTCAGAGCAATCTTATTTTCTTTCTGCTGAGCATCTATCGCCAATCGCAGCTCCTGAAATTCCGCATCGGAGACCTGCTGATTTTTGTAGTATTTATAAGATGACTCAGCAGCATTCAGTTTATTTTGCCGTAGAAGACACGGCGTCGTTTCGGGCAGAAAAAGAGTTGCAATAAAGTACATTATTGGCAATGAGATAGCCAGGAATGGAACAGTGTGATAGGCCAGATAGGTGCTCATTATGTAGCCGACAAGTACTCCGAAATTAACTGATAACATTACCATTGATGTCAGAGAGCCGCGAATTCTTTAAAAAGAAAATAAATTAATTTAATAAAAAAAATTTTAATGTTTATTGCCAGAAGACACCTGTGCCGCAAGACAATAAAGATTATTTCAACTTAGACAAAAAACATTTTAAGCTATTAATTACATTGTCTTAACATAATCTTCATTATATTAATATCTGTTATAATAAAAAAAAATCACAAACTTATAAAGCTAGTGAGACTCACCTATTATCGGCGACTTCACTGATAAAGATGGGCAATATCAAATAGCTCCCTCCGCCGGTAAGACCGCACAGGAAGCGGGCTACATATAAATACTCCACATTTGAGGCACAATATATGAGAATCCACAGGCACTGAAATATAAAGTTAAATATATAAAACTATTATACGATTTTATTCTATTTACTTACTGTATATGGTGCGGCAAGCAAGTAGATGCAATATTTTCTGCCCATGCGCTCCAGACAAAATGCTATAGTCAGATTCCCGCAGAGACTGCCCAAGCCCAGCATGGAGCCCAGCCAGGATATCTCATTGATGTCAAGTTGAAAGTCGAGGGGCGAGTCGGGGTTTTGTATTTTTGTTAGTGTCGGCGATAGCCAACCAACTCCAACGCCATGGCCAAATGTGATAATGTTTACTATATTAATTAAATATCATTTAAAAACTTTCACTTTAGTCTTGACTCATTCTCGTGCCTACCTATAACTGTTGCCAGCAGTTGGTATCGGGTTTTGGCATTAAGCAGCGACTGTTCCAACAGTTTTGTCATTTTGACGATTAGGACGTCTTAACAATTGCAATGCCACACTTGTAATGCTAGCATTTGTGTATTTCGTCTTACCTTATTTTTTTAGTCACATTCTGCGATTATAATACAGACTCAGGTTTATGTTTTGTGCGGCTTTTATATTATGAATTGTAAAAGTTGTCACAATCCACTAAGATCAACATTTGCTTAAAAGACTGAGTACACTTAGTACATTATAGATCTTTATTAGGTGGACATAAAGATTAGTTGGTCTACACCGCGAAATATTTCATTTTATAAAGACGACAAAAGGTTTGCACGCAAAAGATATTATTTATTTTTTAATCGGTATTTATGAAAACAAGGATTTGGCTGTTGGGTGTCCACGTACATGTTTATTAATCTTTAAGGCTTACATTTTAATATAGTGCGTTGTCAAATATCATGCAAAGTATTCCACTCTTGGACTTAAGTAAGAATTATGTACATAAATCCAGAAATAAATTAAAAGTCCTAATGCTAACACCGGTCATCTTAGCAAATATTTACAGCTTTCATTAAATATATATCTAACTTTTTTATGGATATCATCCTTTCGTTAGCACAATTCAAAATTATCCTATAAGTAGACTTTACATTTTGATGTGATCTGATGATATCACTGCAAAATAGTGGTATCTGAAACCATATCACAAAAAAAAGTGGTTTGTGCTTTCCAAAGACACCCGACCTTTCTGCTTTATTTAAATATAAAAGTAGTAAATATTTTAAAAATGAATAATAATCTTTTACCACTAGAAATATGAATGTGGGTACGTAGCTAGTTAATCTAAGTTGAACAACCTGCTATTACTAAGTTAATGTAATAAAAATATTTTCTTTTTAGTTGTATTTTTAAAGGCTTTAGGTTTTCTGATTTATACGCTTAATGAAAAAAACAGAGAATATTGTGAGGTAGCTCTGAATGTATGTATACTTAATTTGCATTTCACGGAAGAGATAACAGTCTCTGTGCCAAGGTTATAAAAATGTACATTCATTATCTATATTGTGAGCCATTTAATGAAGCTACCCGTTTTGCATGATGAGGATGAAGTTCAAGGGAAAGTTTTGGCCTTCAATCAAACAGTAAGCTTTACTGTACAGGAAGTTTATGAGATAGTCGCTTAATAGTTTTTTTTTAACTATAGGATTTAATAGTCTATAAGTAAAAAGCTTATAAAAAATAAAAACAATTAATAATTAGCGTTAGTTAGCGTACTATAAGTTGGCCAAAATGGTTTCATTTGTCTTCCCTTTCGTTTCGGGCACGAAGATGGCAATAAACACCGCTCCGCACAAGGAGCAGCAGGAAAAGAGTAGCACAGTGCCGTGCATACCCCACGCGGCAGTCATAAGTGGCAGGATCTGTAAGCAGTAATTCAATTAGTGCTGCAAACGGCTATTTAATTAATACCTACTTTAATGACGACCATGGAGAACACCCAGAGTAAAGACATTAACACCATATTCGCTGTGCTGCGTATTTTGGGCGGCAATATCTCCGATATGACCAAAAACGGCAGCGACAATAATCCCCAAGCGGCAATGAACATCATAAATGAGAATGCTGCAACGGGCAACCAATCGAATCCATTTGTATCATGGCCCAATACATTCAAGTAGCTGTGGGCCCCCATCACCGCCTGACTGAGGCCAATTCCCACCGCAGAGATGAGCAACAAAAGCTTTCGACCCGCTCGCTCCACCATCAGGGTGGCCACATACGAGCCCACCAGCTGTATGCCGCCCACAACTATAGCGCAGACGTTGGGCGCCAAACTTGAGCCAGACATTTCGAATATCAGAGCAGTGTAGTTCAGCATGGCAAAGCAGCCGCAACCTTGATTGGCCAGAAGCAGACCCAGTCCAATGAAGCAAGCCTTTCGCGCCTTTTTGTCAGCTGTGGAAGAAACATTAATAGACAAATAAATTAGAAGATGCAACAGCTTAAATATAAATAACTGTTAACAACATTTTAAAGTAATTGTTTTTGGTTTTTTTTAACTAACAACTAAATTTCTATATGCAAATATTTTTAGCGTGATTTGTAAATAATTTTTTTTTCCTATATCTTATTTATTTCAGTATTCCCAATATTAAAGTAACTTAAAAATTAAAGCATGCAAATCAAAGATGTAAAAAGTGTTCGACTTTAATATGGTATATAAGTTTAAAGATTGTTTTTACCAAAATCAGCCCAGGTTACAGGGCTATCATCGATATCCGCGCAGGTTTCCTCTGCCTTTTCGGTTGCACGCAGCTTGTGCAGCTCCAATTGCAGCTGCTCGCTCAGCTCCTTGGATGCACGGGAGCGTATATTGCGATAATAGCGTAACGATTTCTCCGCCTCCTGTGGCTTGTGCTGCTGTGACAAGTGCTGTGGGGTTTCGGGCATAAACCAAAAGCAAACCACGAACAAAACCGTCAGAACGGAAACCATCCATGACACAGTCGCATAGTTGAAGTAGTATCCCAGCACAAAGGCAAGAACCACGCCCAAATTACAGGACAACACCAGAAATGTGCCCAAAATACCACGAACACTGTGGAAAGTTATAAAGGGTGAATTTAGTTATTAATATTTAAATTAGTCAACATTAAAGTTATATTTAAATGAATTTTTAGAGTATAAATTTAATCAGAATAAACCCACTTTTAATAATTAAATATGTTAAGTTAAAATTATAATCTACATTTATATTTAAGTTTAGTATGAAGGTGCACAAAGTTGTTTTATGTTGCTCACCTGTCCTCGGCCAACTCCGCCGTATAAATGGGTATCAAACCAAAGCAACCACCTCCGACCGTTCCTCCGATAAAGCGTACTGCTATCAGCTGCGTGGGATTACGCGCCAAGGGTATACCAATCCAGCCCAGCTATAAGGAACATTTTATCCATTTAAGGATTATCTTAAGTCTCAGCTTTTCCATTTACCAGCGATGGGACCGCTAACCAGAGCAACGAACGTCTTTTTCCAATTTTCTCAGCCAACCAAATGAAGAACACATTGCCAACAAGGCCGCCGAGGGATACAACCGATGCCACATTTCCCTGATCCTGACCGCTCAAGGGGCCCGTCTCCAGCGGGCTCGCATCGCCGCCCAGCTCGAGGAAACTGGATGAGGGCCAGCCGCAATAAGCGCCAAAAGATATGGACACAATATTCACTGAAATATGCCAAAGGGCAAAAAAGGAGAGAGATAATTGGAGTTTAAATTAAATTTTAATTTAGAAAATTATTTGATTTATTTGATTTTAATTTATTAATCTGCGTTTTCAATTCATGGACACTATTTAAATTATATAATAAATCATGTCAACTAAGTTCAATTTATTTAAAGCATGATACATTTGCTCAATTTTATGCTACATTTTTTTTTTTGAATTTCGTAAGTGGCTAAATTAGTACTTTGTTTTGTTCATACAACTTTGCATTTGAATTTCACAAAAATCAATGTCTATTTGCTTTTGCATTTGCTTGTGCATAAATTTAATTTATTAAAATGATTTTGATTTGGTTCACCACACAAATCACTCACAACCACATTTGCTGATAACGCTTTATGTATAAATTAAATTTGAAATTATATTATACTGTTTGCAATTCACTAACCGAATATGCCAGCCAGATACTGAAATTTCACATCTCCTATCTTATTTATTGTGCTTATTTGTTTATCCATTTATTGACTTTTTGGCACTTCACAATTATATTGACCTTCAATAGGCTGTTCAATTTGCCCGTTCAGTATGCAAATGTGAGGATATTGATCATTATCCTTTTTAGTTGGTTGTTTCAATTCGAGATTTTGTGTGCCGCTGAGAGTGTCTGGTGAAAAGCTGGAGACAAACTAAACCAGTGTATTTGCCGTTTGATAACCTTTATATATGATTTTTTAATCGCGACAAAACCAGTGGAGATTACAAGTACCCCGAGATACAGAGAGACGTTGAAATGTGAGAACAATGTGTGCAAATTGTTGTTATCACTTAATGGCTCTGAGCATCAAGAGCTGCAAGAGAGTAAAGCTGCAAATACCGACAACAACAACAATAACAACAACATCGTCAAGAGCAAAAGCAACAACATTTTCTAATGTTTCCAGAGCAGACTGTCGATGTGCTTTGTTGTGACTACTCTGATTATTGTTGCACTTGAATTTACGTACCCTTGCACATGGTATTCTAATTATAATCTCAAAATGTGTATCCCAAGTATTAAGACTACAGTTGTTTCAGTTTTTATTATATTACTAACGTTAATGTATTTATCAGTTAACAGCTCTTTTTTTTTTACTAATCTTTATTGTATCCAAGTTGAACTAGATAACAAAAATATGTATGCTTTTTTTATCCGAAAACTTGGAAGCTTACCTATGTAGTAGATATTAATTATAAGGTATTTCAAATTTCACATGTTATAAATATTTGTTTTTTATTGACTTTATATATATGTATTAATTTTTTTTTATTATTTAAAATATTTTTCCTATCGCGATATGCACTTGAAATAGTAAATAATGCACTCGCGTTGTCAGAGGAGTGCCATTGTCATGGCATCATATATATATATATAAAGCTATATATATTTGAAGGTGTGGCATATCTATAAAGTCAATACGCTTTCACTGATTCTCATATCAGTTGCCCAAAGTTTAATACAGCTCAACTTTTATTTTAATTTATTTTTTCAGTGTAAGATATGAGTCTGGGCAAATACTTGTACAACCATATCTTTGGACTAGCTCTTGGCATATATAATGGTTGACATTATGGCTTAGATAGTTTTCAGAAATTATCACTACGTATTTCACAATGCATTAAAATAATGGAAAGTGTGGCTGGCGTTCTTCTTTGATATATTATCTTAATCTAAGCAGAGATATAAAGCTTCGAGGCGAATCCAATTTTTAAGCAATAAAATAAAAGCAATAAAATAGTCATACTGCCACGTGATAAACATAAAAGAAACACACTTTTTTTTTTTTTTTACTTAAATGCTTTATTATACTTTAAAAAGGTACAGAATGATTTTACATACTAATCGATTTTTGCTCAAATACTGGTGGATATGTGTCCACTAATTACACAATCAATCTTGGCAACGCCTTCGTGCTTCACATAGCCCAGATCCCGTTGAACAGCCGATGGACGTCGATTGCGGGTTTCGGGCAACAAGGGCAGCGAAATGAGGCCAACAAATATTGATGAGCCTGCGAAGACCCACAGGTAAAGCACCAGGCCGAGTCCAATTGTTGTCTTTACCGAATTGAAAGCCTACAAACGTTTCAAATACTCTTCAAATAAGCTAACCGCAGTATTTGTGATTATTTCAACCGACTCCACTCACCTCTATCATGCCAAAGAGCAGCAGCCAGGAAATGCATGAAGCGATTGAATAAAGCAAATCGTGCAACTGCCAATAGCCAAATAAATATTAGTTTATCAAGCTTTGGTAAATAACTCAATTTGTGTGCCTGTGTCTGTGTGAGTGTGTGTGTAATTTAACGTAATTCGTAAATTTTGTAGCATACTTATAGTCGTTTCGCTTCAGTGAGTACGGATTAAGTATATTGGCAAAAAATAACAAAAGCTACTAAGCAATTTCATGTTGTTAAATAACTTACAGGTTCATGAGTTTATGCATAAAAGTGTTTTTGAAATTGTAGTGTGTGTTAAACTACTTTCGTAACTTTCGTAAACTGAATGAAAACTGGTTGTTCTCTGCGTGGGAGGGAGTTGCATATATTTGAATACAAAGTTTTGCAAACTTTTAAAATTTTAAAAGATGCCATCACTCCCTCCACCATCCGAGAACAAGTTGTTGAACACTATTTTAGCATTGAAAGGGATAAGCCTTACTTATTGATCGATTTGCTTACCTTTGTGGGCAATACTTCGCTGTTGACAACAGCGGACAAAGGACTCAGGCCGAAGCTAACAAAGAGCATCTGCGCGGCGAGCAGGATAATGGGCAGGTACCGGTCACTCCAGCCACCCAGAGCCCAACTACTTCCGAACTGTTTGAATAGGGCGAGAGCAATGACTGCCACAGCGGAGAGGAGCGAGGAGAGGCAAAGCAACAACTGCAAAATTTTAATCACATTAAAAAAAGAAAGAAAAAAACTTTCGTTTGAAATTGATAACCTTGCGTCGCAGATGTGGTCCGAGAAGACGTGCCAACACGGCGCCAACACATTGCGCTGTGGCAAGAATCACATAATTCAGCTCCGTGGAGTAACCGGTGCGACCGAGAAAATCAGCAGCATAATTCAGTTCCACAAACACGCCGCTCATTTTGGCGCATATAGTGAGCAGAAAACTTACAAAAATCAGACGCATCACATAGCTGTGGGAATAACGAGCAGAGCCAATGGTCTGCTTACCCTGGCTACCTTTTCCGCTCAACTCCGACTTGAACTCGGTCAGCTCCTGCACGTATTCCCGCTGTCCGCGCTCATTAATATCACGAATGCCCCGATACCAGCGCAGTGATTTCTCCAATGCAGGCAAATTGTTCTTGCGTAGATAGTAATGGGGACTCTCCCGCACGAGGGGGAAGCACAACGAGAACACACAGGCCATTGTGCAGCCCACAATATTCACCAATAAGTAAGGTGCATAAAAACCAAGCACAAAGCCCGCAAGGATGCCTCCGGTGCGCCACAGTTCAATGGTGAAGGTTAAGCTTGCAGCTTTCTCCCGCGTCTCGGCAATCTCATTGATAAAAATGGGCAAAACTACTAAGGCAGCGCCAGCTGCCACGCCACCAAAAATGCGTGATGCATAGATGTGAATAATATCAACGCCAAAATGAATGCAAAACCAGGCAAACTGAAATCAGGTATTGAAAAAATAAGTAGAACTCATTAAAATAATATTTGGTATGCTTTCAACCTCATAATATATTTAAATGAAATTTTCACATGTAAAAACAATTTTGTAAAATTTAATTTAAAGCAATACACATAAATGCAACACTTTTCAAAGCCATAGGGGCTTTTATTTTATTTTGAAAATAATTAGGAAAAATGTTTCTGTGCTGTGTATTTAATTAACTTGTCGAAACATAATTGATTTAAACAATGAAATGCAAATGTTGCTGCTACATGAGTAAAATTTTGGAAAGGACCGCAAAAGCAGAGAGTGCTTAATGAGAAACTAAAGATGCTACTTAAAAATACATTTTGATGTTACATAACATGGCACAATACGGTTAGATGGCATCATCTCATTAGCAAATAGCTGTTCATCGGAAAATCTTATCTTTTCTCTATCTAATCTTATTTTTCTATCAAATTAAGCAACTCTATCCGAAATTAGTTTTTGTAATCACAGATTCCAAAAGTTTTCGATAATAAATAACTACTATCTTAAATTAAAATATAGATAATAATTCAGGAATAATCGGCGATTCACAGGGAATTTATTATGCACTTATATGTATGACTTACAATCTGTAGGAGTCCGGACAAGAGCAGCACGGACTTGGGACCTATTCGTATTGCCAAGCAGCCGGAGAATGCTGCACCAACGGCAGCACTCAGAAAAAGATATCCCGACAAAAAGGCGGTGCCAGCGGGATCCGTAACCTTGTTTAGGGGTGTGTCTGTCGCCGACTCGTAGAGTTGCATGTGCGCAGGAGTGATACCAAACATGAGACCGAAATTAAAGCAGAGCAGGCTGCCTGCAAAGGAATGCAAATAAGTGTCCATTTCTTGCAAATTTTGCCCTCAGCACCCACCGATGGCTGTTGTTAAGCTTTGAATAGCGGCGCCACTGATACGCTTCGGGAGGCACATGATGCCTTTATCCTTTGATATGAAATCCAACAAGCAAACCGTTAGCGAACACAAATCGTAAGTTGCGAGCGAATCTATATGCAAACTGAGAAGTTGTTAGTGCATGCTATGCGATATTTATAGCTTACGAAGATTCTTATCTTACTGCCACCTACACTGATAAGAGCCATTGCAATGCGGTTTGCCGCTGTGCGGAACATTTTGTGAACCCGGACCCCAAAAAGACGGTCGCTGTTAGAAGCTAGTAATTGCGTCCAGTTTATTAGATATTCTTTTGTATATACAGTCATATATTTGCACAACTTGTGTCCACAAAATGAGGCTGCGATAAAATGTGTCTGTCTGGCTAAATTTGTAAGCTACTGATGATGAAGAAATCTCAGTTATCATACAATAGCAGATAACCTACCTAGGTTGATGGCTCTGAAAGTATATATGTCTTTCCTCGAGGCGTATTCTGACAAGAGTGCAACTCAATTGAAGGGCGTTCACCAACTTATTCCTCACAATTAAAGTTAATTCATTTCAATTAAAATCAATTGAACAAAAAATATACACATGCTTGTTTAATTAGCGACACAAAATAGAAAACATAAGCAAAAGTGTTTGCTAATTATTTCTCAAAATAAGAAGAGCCAATGTCAACTTCATCCCATACTCAAAATTAATTTTAAATTTAAATGCTGTTTTATGCAGTGATCGCTTGATATCGATATTTGTTATCAAAGTAAGCAACAGGACAAAAGCTGTCTGCTAAGACGCTCAGATGTTGTTGGCTGACAAGCATATCATATTCGATTAGATTTTCGATTTTCTATCGGCCAACCGCCATTTGTAGCATTAGATCAGCCTGAATGCCGGGAATTATTTAATTGTTGTATATTGGATTGATAATTTTTAAATTATAATAAACATGACAGACGAATTATGGCACGGGGTCTATGCAGCTAATGACGCAATTTGGTTAGCCAGTGATAGCAGCGCCAGTGATAAACAAAATGCGTGGCGCACACAAAAGTATTTATTGGCAAACGCAACAAGGTAGCCAAAAATAAAACAACAAAAAAACATCCAACAGCCACTAATTCTGTCAACTTTAAAGCAATTTGAATGATGCAACCCAATATAATGTGCTTAAGGATCATCATGCTAAATGGGACACTGCTAACAGCACGGAGATATACATGCAAGAGCGACTAGCCGGATGTCAACAATTGCTTACGCAGAGTCGTCGCCGTTGTCATCGTCACGCCGACAATAGAATGCCTCTGGAGTGGTCTGCTCCGCTGGAGCGCGCGTTTGAGCGTCAGTGTCGTGGAAAATTTTTGAGTTGCATGCATGAAGAAATAACAAAATGCGAACTTACGCGTCCCGCTATCAAAGTAAACACGGTGAACCCTACTAACGCAACAATGGCACGGACAGCGGCACCTGAAACTGCAGTTTTTGATGGATTTCGTACTGCACGGGAGCAGTTAATATTGCACGATATGAAGGTAGTTGTATTCTTGCTATATGGGTATATTAAACGTATTGGCCATGATAGACAAAAAATGGAATACTGAATACCAATACAACATATTCATTAATTGCGTATATTCCTCTATTCTACCAGAAAGGCAAACAAAGTGCTGCAGCTGGAGCTGGTGCAGGAGCAGGTGGCCCCAGTGATACAATGAACTACAGAAAAAAGTCACTGGGCGGAAGAGGACGCGGTGTGAATGCCAAATTTGTGCCACCCATTGGACAAACTGATACGTGAGTAAACCCATTATTCTCTAACGTGCAACAAGTTGATTTTTGCTCTATTGTTTAGGAATGTTTCTGGTGAACATGTAAAGCAAAGTGCTGAAACAAAACCAACTTTCTGTGTGCCTCCTTCATTGGCTCATCTGGATTCAGTAATGGTTGAACAGATTATGCGAGAGAGTATGCATAAATATAAGCCCATCGGTGAGTGCATCATCAGAGAGTATAATAAGATTAAAATGGAATGTATATTTTTCATTTCACAGCTTGGGATGAAATAGCCGGATTGGAGTATGCTAAATCAACATTTATGGAGACTATTATACATCCGTTACAGCGTCCGGATTTGTTCAAGGGAGTACGTCGTCCACCTCGTGGCGTTCTATTGTTCGGCCCTCCTGGCACAGGAAAAACTCTGATAGCTAAATGCATTGCCTCGCAGTCGAAGGCAACATTTTTTAGCATTAATCCATCTTCGTTAACGTCCAAGTGGGTTGGCGAGGGCGAGAAGCTGGTCAAGACGCTATTTGCCGTGGCTGCCGCCCATCAACCGGCGGTGAGTGTCTCAATTTTAACGTTCTATGTAAATCGAATGTTCCGCTTTCTGTATAGATTATTTTTATGGATGAAGTGGACTCGTTGCTATCGCAACGCTCGGACACTGAGCACGAAAGTTCAAGGCGATTGAAAAATGAGTTTTTCATTCAATTGGATGGTGCCGCAACCAATGAAGACGATCACGTTATTATTATAGGTGCCACCAATCGCCCCCAGGAGCTCGATGAAGCCGTGCGTCGTCGTTTCGTGCGACGTATTTACGTTCCACTTCCCGTGGCGCAGGCACGTGAGCATATCATCCAGAAGCTTGTCAAACAGGTGCACCACAATCTCAATGACGCACAAATTCAAGGACTAGGTGAGCTAACCGATGGATATTCTGGGGCTGATATGGACAGCCTGTGTCGTTATGCCGCCATGCAGCCACTACGTGTGCTTAGCAGCTCGCAGATTGACGCAATTGATGCACAGCAGGTAATCAAAAGCTGTCAATAAAACCAAGAGCATGGCAAACTAACAAAATAACCCTTCCCCGATACCAGTTGCCTGCCGTCACCATATCCGATTTTTTGTCTGCTTTGCAACACGTTTCGAGGAGCGTTTCCCCGGAGGATGTTCAACGTTATGTCGCGTGGAATGAAATTTATGGAATTAAAAAATAAATATGTAGATTTATATATATTTTATTTATTTTTTTTTATTGAACTGCATTTAGCGATTCTATTGACAGCGTAATAAACTATGCGATTGCTTGTACTTTTAGTTATTTAATTACTACTTAGACTTATCACACGCACTTATCTCGAGAATGTCATGTACTCTATATAAGACCTCTTACACTCATTTGTTCATATTAAAACATTACTTTTACAGAATATTAAAAACAAACTTTAATCTCTCTAATAGACTGATTGATTGCATTTGATCCAGCAAATTTAAGATGCCTCAAGAATGCTTTATAAAAGCATTTTAAGAGGTTTGAATTGGGTTTCAACATGCATCTATATAAATTTTAAATAACAATTATGCTAACTTAAATGAAGTTGATGTTTACTCTTTAATCGGCGGAAACACGTAATCATCACTCAGACTGTTTATGTCCACATATGTGGTCTTCGGGCTTAATACCTTGCAGAGGGCATCAAATGTGGGCCGCTCTCTGGCTTCTTCAAGCCAACACTGCAACATTATGGTGTACACCTGTGGCGTGCAAATCTCTGGTCGCTCCAAACGATTACCCGCCATTAGAAATGGTATCAGCTCACTGTTGCTGATGGTGGGATACGGCGAGGCGCCGAGCGTGCCAATCTCCCAGAGAACCACACCATACGCCCAAATGTCGCTCTTGCTCGAGTACACATTATCCCTAATGGCCTCAATGGATAGCCATCGCAAAGGTAACTGCATGTAAATTTAATTAGTAATTAGTTACAAGCCACTGATGAAAAACATTTAATTTGTTTTTTTTTAAACCCACTTTGCGTGTTTTTGTGTTGGTGTAGATCAGGCCACGTCTGGATAGACCGAAATCGGATATTTTCAGTGTCTTATTGCCATCAATAAGCACATTACGTGCTGCCAAGTCGCTGTGGAGTTGGATCAATAAATGTGTTAAGGGTTAGTTTAAAATTCTCGTAGCCAATGTTGTTAAACGAAAATTTAAATGAATTTTCACTTCAATTGCTTACTCCGAAATTATTTTGCAATGAAATAACTTACCGATGAGTAATCTCTTGTTCCTCTAGGAAGCGCATACCATTTGCAATTTGCAACGCAAAATGATGCAGCTCTTTGTGGTCAAGTATGTACTCAAATGGCTCTTCCTCCTTCTCCTCCACAATTGTATAAGTGGCTGCAGATTACAAACAAACTGTTAATAAGCACAAAGCTCAATTGATTGCTACTCACTTTCTGCAAAAGATGGTTTGGATTCTCTCGCACATACACCATTTGAGTCCGAGGACTCGGAAGCGGAGACAGAAGACTGTTCCAACTCGGTACTCGGACTGGATGCCTTCAACTCAATGTAATTTACGCTCTGCGGTTTTGATACAGGCAATGTCATGGAGGAAGAAACACTCGAATTTGCCTTAATTATTCTGCCAGTCATGTGGTTGGCATTCCGTGCCTTTGACTGTCCCAGTTGCTGACGCGCTGTTCGCAAGTAGTTCAGCTAGCAACCGCAATCAGAGGCTTAATTTATATGGAGTAACATTTATTCGATAATGTTACCTACCAGATTGCCACGTCCGACATACTCCATGATCATCAGATAGGGCGCTCGAATCGTGCAGCAGCCCAGAAAACAAACCACATTGTTATGCGTACCCACTCCTTTCAGCATCTCAATTTCTGAGAGGAACTCATCCACTTCATCCGCCGATGGATTGGCTAGTGTTGTAAGTAATAATAATAATTTTTTAAATATCATTTTTAATGTTTAAATTACCTTTTAGTTGTTTGACGGCCACAAGCGTTGTGCCTCGCATTCGTCGTAAATTGCTGGCCGTTGCCTCGTGCACCTGACCAAAGGCGCCCTCGCCCAGCATTTGACCTATGTGTATTGCCGAATGGGGCACCTCGAAGATGTCCGCCAAGCCCAATGCTTGCGATTGCTATGTAAAAGTGTTTTAAATAGTTAGTTAAGAAAGAGGGCCAGAAAAATAGAGTATTTAACTTTGCTCAACTCTACTTAAATTAAAACCGAATCTTATATAAAAGTTTTAAAGTTCAGTCGTTAGTTGAAATATAATATAATAATTGATAACAGAATAATGCGTTTACTTAAATAAGTTTTCCCGTAGCTTACCTCCACGTACTTGTCTACGTAGTTAATATTATCCTCCATTCTGGGGGGAAAAAATAATAAATGAACGTTTTATTTATGCAACTCGCTGCAGGAAGTGCATTAGTTTGCATCTACTCACTCAACGGGGGCGACGGCGAAGGACTTCATGTATATTTCATTCTTCTTTAGTTGCTCCTTGGTCATGGCCCGACGGCGACGCAACAACATCATTATAAAGCCCACAACTATGACGGCTATGAGTAATGTGATCAAAATAATGAGCAAATTGCCCTAAAGAAATGAATACCAAAAGAAAAACATATTCTGTTAATATAAAAATTAAGCCATGTTAATTAAATCGCTATAAAGACGTACCAAATTGGCATCGTTGTTAAGTTGCACCGATTTGGCAGGCACTGTTTAAGGTAACATTTGGTTAGATTCGACATTTATGTCCAAAAACAAAACATTTGTTGGCTATTATGTCTTACCTGGCACTTTGATAACACTGCGCTGTCCCTCACAGCCTGTGGGATCTATAATCACGGCCTGCAAATTGAGTGAGGCCTTCTCCTTGAGCTGTGTGCCGAGGGTAATCCTCATGTGGCCATCATAACCCTTGGCTGTGGGTTGAAAGTGCAATTCATTGAGATTGTAAATCCGATTGTGCAGATTCTTTAGAACACCGCCCCATGGAAGCGATGGATTGCTCTCCTCATTGATTCTGTCAACAACAAGAAAATAAAATTTACCGAGCACAAATTCAACCAAGATGGACACACATGAATATTAATTTATTATAACAATATTGCAATTTTATTAAATTATTTATGAAAGTGTAAAGAGAATGAAATAGATTTTTTTTTTTGTTGTTGCAGCACAAGAGAAGAAAATTATGTTTTTCCTGCTGTTGAAACTTTTACTCTTTGTGCAAACTTGATGAACTTTTTTAATTAGGCCCAAAATGCATGTACAATGAAATGCCCTTCAGCCCAAAAAAAATGGTATCTAATAAAACCAAACCTTAATTGCATTTTGTATGTCTGAAGAGTTTCATGCAGATGATTTTCCTGTTCCTTGCGCAGATGTTCGTTGGCCAAAATGGTGAAGTTGATGCTGATGGTTTCGTTGGTCTGCATTGTGGCCCTGGCCAGAACTTTGGGTGGAGTAGGCGTCAACTGACAGGAACACTTGCCGGCAACACAATCTGCAAGTTTTAAAATTTATAGCACTGCCATATGAAGGGACAATTTTTTTGCACAACGTACGTGGTATAAAAACGCGCATGGAGCGACGGACAAGCAGATTTGAAGTTTCCACAGTGACATTGTACATGCAGCCAAACATGTAATTGCAGTCGACAGACTCCACACTTGGATTAGGGCTCTGTGGCAGATAAATGAACTTGATGGGCTTCTCTTTAATGGTGTACTCACTGCAAGGGGCATCCGGGCAGCGGGTGCTGTTAACAGCACTAACCAATACATTGTATGTGGTGCCTGTGTGTGTGTGTGTGTGTGTGTGTGATGTAAATAGAAATTGAAAATCTTATCAATCCCATTCTAATCCCATTCTAATCCCATTCAGATCGTGCCAGCTTCTAAATTGCTTACCATTCGGAAGATTGTCCTGCCAGTGCACCTGAAGTCGGGGTATTTTCTGCATATAAAGTGTTACGTTCGTGCTCAGCTCTGTAATCTCCCCTTTAGCCGGGGTTATCTGTGTCAGGTGAGAATAAAACAATGGAGACCGTTGCAGTCGGGTGTAACCGACAGTGAAATACTTTGATACCCCACTTAATACCAGCCAATAACAGGTAGCAAAAACAAAGTGGATGTAGCCAAGAAATACTGTCATAGTTTGCCTCTTGAATTGCAGTAAATTTAACTAGTAATCTACCTTCTCAGTTTAATAACTGAAGCTCTTAAATTACTGGAGATATAGGCTCTTGGAAACTTTAGGGGCTGGAGTCGACACGGCTAAAAAATTAATATATGTAAACAAAATTTTGGTAACTGTAAATTGCGGCAAGTTACTATCGGTTTTAAGGGATATTTTTTCCCGAATTTTTTTTAGGGGTTTTACTAGCAATATTCTTTCAAAATTTGGTAACATATATATGATATATGGCATTCCAATTATTTATAGAACTCGTAATATGCCTTCATGTTCCTTATAACATGACCGGCTTACCTATTGTACGCGATTAAGATTTATATGGCGCAAATTCCATGAAAGAGGTTACCAGAAAGCTATCTTATAAGTTTGATCACTACATCTTTAAAATTGTGGGTGATAAACGAATTTATCGATTTGTACAATCCAAAATAACGGCAATTACTATTATGGCTACAGGTGTGGGCCAAGAATTTTATCACCAGTCATTTAAGGAGACTAAAAGTAACATAACTAACAAATTTGACGACTCGAAATCTGCAAAAGATATATATGGCATAAGGCGCTCTTTAAAGAACATCGCCAATAGCCTACCAACCAAATTGGGTGACTAAAGCCTTAAAATTTGGTGAAAAATATAAATTTGATAGATTTCCTAGCTCCCTAATAGACGGGATACTCCAATTTGTCTGCCGTGGGCACAGTCCAGCATATGCTCCAAGTTTCAAGTCTCTATCTCTAAGTTGATCGAATAAAGTTGCGTTCAAACAGACGGAAAGACAGATAGAGAAAGAGACAGCATGACAGGCATGGAACAAAACCATTACTATAAAAAACAAACAATATTTTCAATTTTCTCACCAAATTATCTTTTTCCTTTTAATAACTTAAAACTAATGAGATTATCTGATGCGTTCCTTGAAAAGTTTTAAGCACTCTGCTTTTGTTTAAAAGAGCCTTGCAAACTTGCAACATTTTCAGATTTAATTAACTATTCTTAATAATCTCACTTACATATAGTTTGGAATTTTTTTCCTCCTCAATGCCTGTGGAACTAAGTTGTGTTTGGTTATTTTTATCAGAGTTATTGTTGTTGTCATCGATGCTGTTGTACATTGTAGTTAATTCAGAGTTATTGCTGTGGTCCTCGATGCTGTTGTACATGGTAGTTAAAAGCGTTGATGTTGTCATGGCGCCAATTGAACTCCCCTTAGCCACCATTCCAGCCAAATTGCCCGACAGCAATAAAAGCGCGGCATATGGGACAAAAAAGTTAAGCAATTTTAGCCGCAGCATCCTGGAAAATTCCACTGCGCATATTTCAAGCTGTAAAAGCCGTGTTCACTGAAATCAGAGATAATTAATTCAATCAAATCAATATAGTTTTAAATACATATATATATATATATATATATTTATATATTGGTATTACGTTATTTGCCCTGCTCGAGCAGCTTTTAATTATCATAAATAAATTAAATATTGTATCAATATGTAACATATAATTTAATCGCCGTAAATTAAATCTCCTGCAAAGTGAAAAAATGTGTAAGCCAAAACGACTCGCCATTTTGGAAATACCACTTTGACGTACTGTAATTTAATACTAGCAAAACAGTAGTGAAATCGATATATGCCAGGTCCAACAAAAACTGAGTACACAGAATAAATTAATTAGCATAGTTTCATTAAAATTGCAAACAAATATGGTACTAGCTAACGGCGAATTATGTCCCTTTTCGGGCAGAGTTTTTTTTTTTTCGTATTTGTTGTGTGTGTTGACATTTTACCACATTAAATGGTTTATGTTATGTCGGCAAGCAATTAAGGTCCGTCAGCACTTAGGCATAATTGTTGGCAACAAAGTATCCACAACAACAACTCCACTTAACAGCTGATATTGCATATGAAGGTGTATGGTGTGTCTCTTATCTGACAGACAACATGCGAATGGAACTTGGACACCTTACTCAAGTGATTCAATCAATACAAGGCAACTGGGACCACATTGCGTATGCTTTAAATGCACTCAAACCATATGGGAAGTATATAAAGTTTGTTATTCGTTTCTTAAGGTATAAAATCTTATATTGCTATGCAAATAAATGTTTTCATAGAGTCCTAGAATGCTTTCAATCGTTATTTAAATAACATGCTTAAGTCAATGCTGGGCACAATTCAAAGTGAATTCGAGAAAGTTTAATTTAACAAAGTGTACGAAAATGTACAAATGTAAATTTTGGTAGTATATATTTCAAATCTATTCTCAATTGACTTAATCGGACACATTTGGAGCACGTAAATTGACAGAAGAGCTTTGGTAACATCTGTTAAGTTTACGGCACAGGCCAAAAGCCAGTCACTGTTTATATTTCACTAAAACGTAGTAGTTCTTATCGGCCACTGCAAACACAATGATTCCGCAATAGTGCTAAAGCTCAAAAGAATAATATATATTTTTGCCTTTGAATGCCATAATTCCTCAAGTCATTGTGATAATTATAAAAAAAATAATATATGTGCTTGTAAAATTTACAATTTATACAATATTCAATTTTAACAAAGCCACAAAATGTTAATAAAAAGCTCTCAATTTCATATCGCTTTCTCTAAGTCATTTTTTTTTTGGTTTGCATTTTTTTCACGACGCCATTTTCTGCTCTGGCATCAAACACCTATTAAGTGTTTCTCTAAGGTGTATGTATGTGTGTGTGCTTGTGTGTTCGTAGTATTTCCACTCGACACTTGCTAAACGTTTTGGCTTCGGGAATTATGTGTGAATTTATATATATTACTGCTAACAAAGGTAATTGTTGACACGACATTAACATTAACAGCAACTGGGCATGGGCTGGGGATTGCTGTTGGGTGTTGCTGGGTGAGGTGACAAATGCGGTAGCCGGTCATAAATTAAGCCATGTCACAACGCTTTTATGGCTCACTTGCCGTTCGTTTGTTTTGGTTTAACGTCCATCGTCGAACCGCGTGTCTCTCCTTTCTCACTAAATATCCCGCCATAAATGAAAATTGTGTTGTATACTGCTAAGAATGGTATTTTATTGTCTGCTAGCAGACAGCTGTGCAAACAACGCGCAAAAATAAAATCAAAATTAATATGCTTAGTTTGTTATATTAATCATGTATCAGATGGTTGTTTTTGCAACATTCCTTTTTATACCCTGAACCCATTACAAATTAGTCAAAATTACATGCTAAAGAAAGCATCTCCAACCTATAAAGTATATATATTCTTGAACATGATGAACAGCCGAGTCAATATAGCCAGGCGGATCTAAGACCCCATAACAGCTAGAGACTTTGAAATATAGGTTCTCGCAGATTAAGTGTGCTTTATTTTATCGATAATTGCTTCCATTTCTTGAATTGCAAGTCATTTCGATTTCCGATATCAGTAAATGCCACAATTTTAAAGAAAGACAAATGTATCCAATATGTAAATTTATCAAGATTCGATACGAAAAACTGAAGTTATGTTCACAAATATCTCATTTCTATCAGAAGCCGCAAGCATTTTCTGTTTGCGAGCACATTGGTGAGAAAGAGATGTCATGATAATCGACGCGAGCGTCAATATGTATTTGTTTGTTTTCTGCAGAGCACCGTTACCTACGATTGCGTGTACGTACATGTAAACATGTAAGTGTGTATATATGTGCACGTGTTTGTCAGACAGCTAGTTCGCTTCCGTTCGGGCTTATGTATAAAATAATGCACTACAATTATTAATTAGTCCCTGGGTCTACCAGAATTGACTGCAGTTGCAGACAAGCTTACATTTGGGTGCATTACTTATTAAAGGGAAATTTGCCAAGAATACATTTTTAAAACTGGGTTCAGGGTCTATTATAGTTGAGCTCACTACAGATTTCTTAATTGTTTAGAACAGCTTTGATCAAGAATTTATTATTAGCGCCGTATATTATTTGTATGTACCATTATTTAAAAAAAAAACTACAGTACATATTTTTAAGATATTTTATTCGGTTTTTAAATTTAATTATTTCTCGTACAAAACATGTATTTTATTAAAAACAATTGCTTTTCTTAACTTAGCCAATTCACATTTTAGTTCTAATTATACATGGATTTACCCTTTGTCTCCTTCACAAAGAACACCACGTAGAAGGCGCACAGTGCGCCTACTGATGCACAGCCCCACATGGTGGCTGCCAATCCAAGGTACTCCACCATGATGGGGAAGCTCTTCAGCGAGATGAAAGAAAAGATGCTGAGACAACCAAAACAGGCGCTGCTTGCAACAACACGAATTTTCGGAGGTAGAACCTCCACCAGCACAACCGATGTAACCGAAATTACACCAACATTGGCCACAAATATAATGAAAGCCATAATCAAAACTGGCAGCCAGGCGGAAAAAGCGCTCAAGTCCGCATCCGTTTCCTCGGCATAGAATGCGTATATACCAAATGCAGTGGTACCCACCATGCAGCCCACACACGAGATAATCAGCAGTATTTTACGGCCATAGCGATCCACTAGATATATGGATGCCAAAGTGCCCACAACCTGAACGGCGCCAATGATAATAGTATTGGTATTGGGGTCCAGTTGGGTATGAACACGTCCAAAAATGTTTGACATATAATTAATGAAGGCAAATGTGCCCGTGAAAATATTGCCAATCATCAGAACCATTCCAGTTGATATTGCCATTAAGGCACGCTTATTGCCTGCAACACAGAGAAAAACCAGAATTTAAATTATTTCAACAATTGGACATGAACGGATTTTTGGTAGCTTACAGAAGTCGGCGACTGTGAGGCCATCGTTACTTTCATCCTTGCTATTTTGCTGCAGGGCTTGGCACATTTCATTGAAGTGCTTTTGGCAGGCTCTTTCATCCTCCTTGCTGGGTGCTGGACCATCACAATTCCGATAATATTTCAATGAACGTTCCGCGTCCTCGATGCGCCCCCAGCGCAAAAGCTGCTGAGGTACCTCTGGGTAACGTGTTGCCAACAGTAAATTGAGCAGTGGCAGGAAAACAATCACGCATGGTATGATGTGATACGGCACATGTGACGATATGATAAAACCAATTAAGATGCCCACATTCATGATCAGAGGACTAAAGGAGCACAGTCTGCCGCGTATGCTGCAAGCAAATGGGTCCATTGAGTTGCATTCAGCTCAGTTCATTATTAACTCAATGATGACTTACCTGTTATCGGCAATTTCCCCAATGAAAATTGGCAGCACAATAAGGCTGCCGCCGCCCGTCAGCCCGATACAAACTCTGGCCACATAAAGCCATTCAATGGATTTCGCAAAATATAACAGAATCCAAACGCACTGCGGGAATTATTGCTTAGGTAATTTTTGTGTGGCTTCCAAATTACTTTTTATACACCCTTGCAGGGATTACGATTGGAGGCAGCACATAACGAATGACGCAAATACAAATTTAAGTCAACAAAATGATAAAAAGTGAATTTAAAAAAATAAACTATAAAAATATTTTGATTTTCTGAGAAATGCTGAACTCCTGTCTGCAAGGGTATATATTGAATCTCCGGCTTGCCGAAAATAACTGTTATTTGGTGCTAACCATATTGGGCAACGTCACGCTGTAAATGGCCACTTTGCGGCCGAATCGATTCATAATGAAGGAGAAGAAAAAGTTGCCCGTCAAGCCGCCCACACTAATAAGGGAGCCCAGCCAAGAGGCCTCATTGACATCAATCACAAAATCCAGAGGCGTCTCCGACTCGGACTGCAGCTTTTGCAGCATGGGGGAGAGCCAGCCGAGTCCGATGCCATGGCAGAATATAATCAGTGTTACTACGGATATTCAATGTTTCAGTTTTTCATACTTTTCTATGCCATTAAAATCTAGCCCGCGAATAAAGTGCTAACTAATCTGAATTTTTCACCGTAACCGAATAGACTTTGTCGGGAGATTAGTTTGTTATTCCACAAATAAATCATTTTAAAATCCTCAAAAAAAAAAAAACATACCACTCAAGGTGACCAGCAATTGGCGACGAAATTCTTTTTGAAATATTCCCGATTTAAATGCGTTAAGAAACATGTTAATATCCTTTATTCTAATTGGTAGTTATATATAATACTAGTTGTTCTTTGATTTCAATATCACAGTCTAAGTTATAAACGCGAATCAGTCCCTAAATCAATTCCTTGGAGCTCATGGAAAGTTTCTCTATTATATTGCACTGATTTGTTTTATCCATGCTATGCACCAACTCTCTGCTCACGGGCAAACTTTTTTTCAAATAACTTGCGAAATTAGCATCGTTGCCCTATTTATATCAAGTTTTGATATCTCTTATCTAAATCTTTGTCTAAATATGACATTCAGCAAAAACAATTAAATGTCTCGACAAGTGCAGCCTCTCATGTCATTATCTTTATAGATGAGTAAATCATTGGCGCTCCGTAACCGTTACTATCTCCAGCTCTCAGAACACTCATAAACACTAATTCCATGACGTAAACATGACGCAGTTAATAAGTTTCTTGACCTACCAAAATTTATGAATGATATCTTATTGTGCAGTATTTCCATGAAATACAGTGAAACAAATTGGGAAATAAAAATGAAAAAGTTAGCTCACTTTACCAAGATTTTAGTTGTTAAGGTGTGGAAAGTATTTAACATTATTTATGCAATTTTCTTTGTCACACCCAGTTTACTTTGAAGATTTGTCATTTGTGATTGCACCCGAAGAAAAGATAAACAAAAAATAATCGATTTGATGAATGTCAAACAATATTCTGAACATTACTATCAATATTTATCTAGGTTGTTTTATGGTAGTCATGACGTAACACAAGTTTGTTTTGGCAATTTAATAGCCACTAGGCTGAAGATATAAATTTTCGATTAGGGTGACTAATGGATATCCTGTCTAAAGTGTAAACTTTTCAAGGGGAATGTACACAAAAATGTAATAAAAAACACACTCTGATGACGCATTTTATTTTGATTGTCCTGTCTATAATTCTATAAATGTTTGGACAACTGTCCTCAATCTGCAACACGATAAGTCTGGTAACATTTAGCAAGCGTTTTCTACCAGAAGTTCAAGAAACTTATATTCTCTGCCACAAGCAGGAAAAAACAAAAAGTTGATTGAAATTATTAAAAAACCATCTGTAGCTAAAAATGTGTATGATAATTTCTTATTGTGTTTCTTGTGTGTGGCGAATAAATATATGTTTTTGTGTTTATTATTCTTAGATTATATTTGAACAACTTGACTTTTAACTAAAGTTTGTTCAACCAGGAAATTTTACAAGTTCAAGTTTGCCTCAAATCAAAGTAAATATTTAATTTATTTAAATATTTTTTAATTGTCATTTACTTGAATTTTATAGTTAGAATTTATTTTCATATTGTATTTGAAATAAAAGCGTATTAATATTGTGATATAAATATCGCAATTGATACAACAATATAAGTGAAGAACAAAGCACTAATTAATCGACTTTAAACTGTTATCGTCATTACCAATTCAATGTCGTCAATTTTATGATATGTATTGAATTCTGTTTATTGATAAGTTTCAAACTCTATTTTTGTAGTTTTTTTTTTTCTATAAACGTTATCGTGAACGCTTTCGATGCGTTGATAAGTTCAATTTGTAGTCTATTTTGTGCCAGGTTGAGCAAATATATGGTTTGTTCTTGGGAAAACAAAAAATAAACAACATAAATGTACAATGCCAAAATGTGGCCGTTACAAATGACGCCTAAATGTGTGTGTGGTGTGTTTAATGTGTTATGTTTTCAATTCGGTTTATTTCAACTACGCACATTTCCACCAGCTGTGTCGCGGAGTGGGTTGCTCCAACTGTGTGGGCACGATAGTAAATTAACCTGGTGAGCACACAGACACGCTTTTTCTTTGGGTGATATAGAATTTTCCAACCAATCATTTGACATTTTTTGGACAATGCTGGACTATGGTAATTCTGAACCTTCATTTTGGTGAATTACATCTTCCATCGCATTAATATACCATTACAAAAAGTGCCTTAAGGCTCTGCAGCGAATTCAGAAAATTTATGTTCGAAACTAAAACTCTTTTTGTTTGAAGTGTAGTTTCTATGAATTTTTATTGCTTTTGCGTAAATGTTAAAAAATTCGCATATCTTTTATTCAACTCGATTGATATGTTTCAGTTGTGCGCTTGTTTGTGTGTGAAATTTTATCTGTGTGATTTGCACAGCTGTGTGTGTTGTATGTGTGTGCGTATGTGGATTTTATCTAAGTCCTTGCGATTCGCTGTTGCCTTTTAAACAATGCAAACAGAAACTAAAATCATACTCATGACATATCAGCATATTTTGTATATAAACCATAAAAGTGTAATTCTATACACAGTAGATAGCAAAATACATACATAAATAGATACAAACACTAACTAAAATAACAACAACATTCAAATATATTGATTCTGTACACTTGCCAATTAGTGAAGTCACATTAGGAAGTCAAATTTTATAAATAGTCACAAAAGCCAAAACATGACTTTTTTCGACCATCAATTATACGTAACTTTGTCAATTTGTGCTTTTCACGAATACCCCAATTAGCTAAAATATATGTATTTATTTCATCATTTTTTTTGTATGTTTTACTTATGGCTTAAAATAATATAATCAGAGCACAGGTGGAACAAAGTCTCTTGCAGAACAGTTATTGATTTTAATTTGATTTAATCTAATCAAAATATCTTCAAATAACATAACCATTTGTATTTGCTGGGGGAATCCAGAGATTAAATTAAAAATAAATAATATATATATATACAAAGTATACATATTTGCACACATAAGGCTGCAATGTATACGATATTTATATTAAATGACTTCAAATATTGTCAAAGTCTAAATTGACAGGAATAATATTGTAAATAAAGTATAAAGGATGCAAATTTCGTTCACATTATAAATAATTATTTTGAATATTCCTTAATTAAAAATTTTTATTATAAATTTTATTTTGTTTGAATTTAACTGCCAAACACATTTTGTCATTTATAGCTCAATTTACTTAACGAAAATGTTAAATTCTGTGATAGCAAAAGCAGGTACATTTCTTGATATGATTCCCAAATGCACATGGATGCCTTTCTATCTATATTGAAACACAAAACTTTAAGATATATTTAAATATATATTTATTCCATGACTCGATGAATTTCCATAAATGTAATGTTAAATATTCTTTTTGTTAAAAATTGCCGGCTTCGAAAATGCTTGATGTACATTCAATTTTCCAAGTTTTTGATTTTATTTTATTAAACTTATTTATTAAAATGATTACACTAATAAGAAACAGTTGCAATATTATTTTTAACCTTTCACTCCACCCACTCCACACCATATGTGGGAAAAAAATGAATTTAGTCATTCATGCAAAAACATACAATTATTTGTGAGAAATGTTTTTGTTTTGTTCTGTTCGGTTTCATTTGATTATTGTTTCAATTTTATTCACTGATTTGCTTATATCCGTTGAAAAATACACACAGATATACAGATATGTGTATGTGTGTAGTCTACATTTGGGCTTTAAGGGAAAGAAAATAAAGACAAATCTTGGTTTACCCAGCGTGAGGTCTATGAGAAAAAACACACATATCATAAAGTTCACAATAAATACAAATGTGAAATTTGAATTTAAAAAATTGCCGAGTATTAACCAAAATGAGGTTTCGGCATTATTCTTTAATTGTACTGATTGTTTACATAGTCCATACACACATATGTTTTATATAAATAAATATATCTATTTTCGTTTTTTTTTTTATAATTTGTGATTGCGATTGGCCGAGCGCCTTATAATAAATAATATGACTTTAAGCTTAAGAGAGAGATAGCGAAAAGAGAGAGAGAGAGAGATACAGATAGTCTGCCCTATAATAAAACATTTGTTGTATTAAAGGTAAGCTACCAATTCGATAATTAATCGAACTTACACACACAATCACACACACTCATACGAATGGCGTCGCTCTGCTTATCACTCGAAGTGGCCACTGCTTAATTTGTCTACAAAGCGCACTAAATAAATTTATATAAAATATATTAATGGCACACACGCCACCAAAAAAAAAAAAACCTAAAATGTTATCTTTGGCACGCCGAAACTGACATACTCTGTAGGTCGAACATCTACATTTTAGTTCGAATATCGCTTAGATTTATATTTGATTTATTGTACTCTGAACAAGAGCTAAAAATACACTCAAAACCACAATCATAACTTACAAAGCTTATAAGACGACGCCACTGTTCTTTGATAAAGGGGGTGCAGTGGCAGAGGGGCGCATTCTTGCCCCTTTACAGACAAGAGGGCCAAAGTCAATGAGTTGTACCTGAACAAAGATACGATCACCCTCAACCCTCGCCCCTTTCTGTCGATTGACTTTATTTGGGAGTCAACTCGATATGTATTGCGCAGTCGACACAATTAAAATCAAAGATCGATAATAGACGAATCCAACAAGAAAGAGAAGGAGTTCACTTAAATACCTTACAATATCAATATACAAATGTTTACTATATATCGCACAGATATCTCAATCTATAATATTTAAGCGATTTTTCTTCAGTTTTCACATCAATTTTATGTGGCACAAGAAGGGGCATTGATTCATCATTATGCCGAACTTTAATGTTGTTTCTTTGCTTATTATTTTTGTTCTTCGCAGTTGCTATCTAATCAAGGCCAACCGACTGCTGCCTTCTAGATATGATTCAATTTTACCATTTCAAAACCAAAAAAATCCTACCAAAGTTAGCAAACGAGTTGCAAACATTTGCATTGAATGATTGCTGATTGTTCTTAGTTTATTGTAATTGTTAAATATTTTTTAAAATTATACATAGCTAAATATCGCCTTGAGCACTTACCACGTCAATTTTAAAGGTAAATCCACTTTGATCTTGAGTAAATTTGCACTTTTAAGAGTTTAGTTTCTGTTGCTGCTTTTCCAGAGCTATTATCACTATTATTGGCGTTGTGCAAACACTTGAAGTATTTGTTTTTGATGTCGTTTTACAATACTTTTCCATTTAACTATTTTGCTTGCAATAATATATTAAGCATTTGGCTTTTGTGTTGAATAACACATTTATCTAAATATACAAACATATACATTAATATATGTAAATTACTTATTTATTTATTTTTCACATTTCTTCACACCGGGAATAACATTATTTGTTTATTTGCACTTTTCCTTTTCCAAAATATTTACAATTGCAATTGATTTTATATTTGCGTTTTCCGGCGATTTTTTAGAATTTGCAAATCTCTTTATGACAAATGCAAAACCGATTATGAAAAACGTTTAAAATCTTATGCCGTTCAGAGACTTTAAATGCAATTAACATTAATAATTGAAGAATTCACTCGCACTTTTTCACATTTCATAATTTTATTCACTTTATTTATAGATTTCTTTTTTAATATTATAATTTTAGTTTTTAATTTCTCCCGCGCGCCTTTTGAAATGCAACAAGTTGTAGAAGTTAAAACTTGCCGCTGCCGTATCGAGCACACACGTTGAAGCAACAAGCGTTCATGCCGAAATGATAAAAGTTTGTTAACGTAACGTATGCTTAGCAGTAGCAACAGCTTTGGCCAAAGCTTTGACTTACGTTTTTGCGTATATACGTAACAGATGTGCGCGTATGCATGTGTGTGTTAATGCTTTTGAATCAAATCTTAGTGGACTAACTTAACGATACTAACTTAACGAAAGTCTGCAGTGTAATACTGTTTGATTGTGTGTGTGGTGTGCGTGTATGTGTGTGTTAGCAAAGCAAAACACCAAACTCATACTAAAATGTTTATCAGTTGCTAAAATATTTAAAATGTACTGGCAGTTCTTATAAAATATAAGAGTTCAATCAGTTGTTATGCAGAAAAGTGACAATGTTTTTAAAGTTAATTATAAAGAAACTTTATTTAGAAAATGCAATTAAAAAGTTTGTAAATAACGAAACTATTGTGCTATATATTTTAATTATGTAATATGTTAATAATTTAAAGCAACATGCCTGGAAAAGTGTTTCGTATGCATCACTTTCTTTTTAACCTAAGCAAACATTTAATTCTAGATTTTTGGTACAAAAACAGTAGCTTAGAAAAAAAATAATATTAATTTGAGAAAATTAATGAATTTGATAGACATTTGAGCTGCTACTAAATTCCAATAAACAATTCACACGCACCCACATTGATGATATAGGGAAAATGATGAGTTTCACATACAAGGATCTGATAGACGTGGCCATCGGTTCACCGGAATCGGGTCACGTAAATTTTTATGCTTTGCACGTGCTCCTCTCGAATTTTGCACACAAGCTGGAATGCTTGGACGAGCCTGTCGAACAGGACGATTATCTGATGGCCAATATGCGATTCCAAAGCAGCCTGAGTAAGTGCTTCCACTGAGCTGTTAGCAGTTATAAAGATATCTAATCTGTAATTGGGTTTAGTTGGCAAGTCCTCTAGACTTCGGATGCAGGCCGGCGGCGATGAGGAAGAAGTAGCCACAGAGGCGCCCAACGAACCACCACCAGCAGATGTAGCTCCAGCTGCAGCAGAGGAAGCAGCTCCAACACCAGCGGAGCCCGTCACAGGGGAGGCTGCACCAGCTGAGGTTGCACCAGCTGAGGCTACACCAGCTGAGGCTGCACCAGCTGAGGTGGAGCCGGAGCCCGCACAAGAGTCGCAGGTTGCAGTAGCTCCAAACTCCATCGCTTCACCGGAGGACACCGAATCCGTGCTGGCTCCGGCAGAACCCGATATTACAACACCTAACACAGTGCACTCACGCAGTTCCATGCGTAGCTCCATGCGCAGCTCCAAGCAGGAGAAATATCAGTCGCGAGCTGAAGGCTCCATCATTGGCGGCATGGCCAAGATGGAGCGAATGATCTCCAGGGTCGAGTTGCTCAATGAGAAAAAGGATCTGGAGTTTCAGAGCTTCGTGACTACGCTGACCGGCCAAATGAAATTGACGATGGAGCAACTGAACAATGTGACCCACATGATACTCGATAGCAAACCGAATCCGGACCGCATCAAGCAATTGAGGAACATTGGCCGGCAGCTGCGTGTCCTGATGCGTGTGGCTGGTGACGAGGTGTCCATCAGTACGAATAGCGGTGAGCTGGTCATTGAGGAGCTGGAGGGCGACGAGGAAGCAGAGCTTGGCGTAGAAGAGATTAGCTCGTCCACGGAGCAAGTTAAGACGGAGGAGCAACTGGATCTGGAGACGCATTTGTGCTATGAACCCGATCGCATGCTGACCGAGTTGATTGAACTCAAATCCCAGTTCTGTTCGCTGACTAACAAGGTCAACGAACTCGCCGCGGAGCTGCTCAAACAGGACGCCAAACGCCTGATGGACATGATGCAGGAGATGCAGATGACAATGCGAGAGATTAAGCTATCCTCTGCCGGCACTCAGGAGGCGAATGAAGGAATGCTGAATAGACTGAATGTGGCCACGATACAGATACAAACACTCAAGAATTCGGTGGCACATTTGGATAAGATTAAGATTGACAAGGACGATGTAGAGTTGATGCTTGCCGAGAAGGTAGACTTTCCCCAGCTGGCGACAAAGGTGTCGCTCGAGCAGCTCGAAGATTACAAGGATCGACTGGAAAAACAATTCTGCGAAGTGCGTCATATCATCAACGTGAACGAGAAGAATGTCCTGCAAATTATTGATGGTCTGCGCATGACGCTGGGCATCGATTCGCTGGAGCTCAGCCTGAAGGATTTCCGGGAGATGATTGAGAAACGTGTCGCTCTCATTGCCGAAGCCCTGCACAGATATATGGAAATGACGAACGATGATTGCGCCGCTGCCGCCGGACGCGTCAAGGTCATGCAGGAGCTGGCATGCCTCTCCTGCGACACGCCCTGTGTCATGCGAACCATGGAGCGTTCGAAGCTGCCCAATCCGACAGCAGCCAAGGCCTCGTTCAGCATGGGGCCATTGGTGACTTTCGAAAAGGGCCAGTTACGCAAATCAGGCGTTGGCGCCCAACTATCGCAAAGACTTTGCGAATCCTTGTGGCTCCGGACTCAACACAGTGCCCGTCAATAAGTGTGTGCCTCGTCATGCTGGTGGCCTGCACACCATTTACACAGCCGAGGAGCATGTGCAGAAGGTGATTTTGTCCAAGAAGAACACGGGTTGGACTTAAACAAGCAATTGCCACTTGCATTTCTACATGTTCTCATTGTAAACTCCTTAAGGAAACAACACAAACAAATTTATTTCAATATATGTATTTATCACAGATAAGCTCAGAGTAAAATTTATAATTTAAAATCATTTGTTTTTAAAATGTAATTTCCTGTGTTTCCACTACTTGCATGAGTTTTCATCAAAAAAACGTGTGTTTAAATGAATATTTCATTTTCCTTTTTATTTTTCTTAAGGTCAAAACTTGGCTAAAATAAATTAAAATGCTTCTATTACACATTTGCATTCATCCCGAAAGCATGCTATGTTTATTTTGTATCGTTTATTGGGTTTAATTTTAACGACTGGTACTTTTAAGCCTAAATTGCTTCAATGTCATCTTAATTTGCATTTTATGCAATGTATGCACACCCATTCCCACCCACTCCCACGCACATATATATAATTGAATTTCTGGTTACGCTATTTGATTTAAAAAAAATAGAATTCTTTATTTATCAAAACACGTCCGTACAGTTTGGTGTACAAAATAACTCTGCTTATGCTACTGGCTTACTCAATAATGAAACCTCGCATTTGCGTCTTATTTCATTATTTACAGTTAGGTTAAATTTCTTAGAATGGAATATACAGTTAGGTTTGCTTATGCTTAGGCGCTGGCGCCGTCGCAGTGAGTGCGGACATGAGAGATCTGCATGATGTTACAGTTAGGTAAAATTGTTTATGCTAGAGATCTGCATGATGTTACAGTTAGGTAAAATTGTTTATGCTAGAGATCTGCATGATGTTACAGTTAATATACAGTTAGGTCTAATTGCTTATGCTGATAATGAATAAGGGATCTGCGCGTGGCGCCGGCGAGTGTGGACATGAGAGATCTGCATGATGTCATGGTCTGGATATGTCACTTCCCCATCCCTTAGAAATTGGCTTGTCCTCAAGCGTTAAGTGTAGGGTACGTCTCTAAATCGGCGTTTTTTTTTTTTTTAACGGTTGCTTTGCCTTCATTTTCGATGGTTGGTGTCGTTGCTGCATCATTCTTATATTTGATTATTATTTGTTTTGGTAAATTTTTGCATTTGAACAAAGAATAGCTTATAATTACTATTGAGAATATTGTCATTAATGTTAAGCTTATGATTAACAGGGTATTATTAGTTCTTGTATGTACTCTTATGAGGTCTTTTTTAGTTATATTATTACTTATATAAACGGTTTGTGTAAAATCAGATATTACATTTGTTATTTGGATATCTTATAATTGTACAGTACAGTTGGTTGCTTTGATAATGTTATTTCCTAAAATTTCAATTTTTTGTGGTATACAATTTTGATTAAGTGTGACTTTGGGTAAATTCCAAGTTAATGTTTTTATATTTAACAATTTTTCTGAATCAATATTTAATTAATTAATGTTATATTTTGTTTATATTTATTTTCTTTTTCTTTTTGAACTTAGTTTTGTAATGTATTATTTTCCTTCCTCTATTCGTTTCTTCAAAGTGTTTGTTATCTAACTGTTTTATTACGCCTGTTTTCCTGAATGGATTTGTTATTTTTGATTTGACAAGTGGCATTTCTCTATACTTTGTATCTACTTCGTAAGTTTTTCTTGTTTCGTTTAACTTATTGATCTTTTTAATTTTATTCAACTGGGTATCGTATGCTGGTGATCCGGCATAAATAAAGATATCTGCTGGTGTTCTACCTGTAGTGCTATGTAATGTTGCTGCTATGCTATCTTGAGCATTCACCATGAGATTTTCTTCTTTGGTATTTTCTTCGATTTTAATTCTTGAAAGGGCATCCGCTACGTAGTTTTCTTTGCCTGGTATGTATTTGATTTCATAATCGAATTCGTTTAATCTTATCTTCCATCTTTGTAGTTTCATGTTTGGTTCTTTTATGTTATTTAGCCATATAAGCGGTTTGTGGTCGCTAAGTATTTCAAAAAATTTCTTCCAAATAAGTATGATCTAAAATTCTTTGTTGCCCATATTATTGCTAATAGTTCTTTTTCTATTGCTGAATATTTTATTTCGTGTTCATTTAAAGTTCTACTTGCGTAACATATTGGTTTATGGTCTTGTGATAAAACTGCACCTAACGCATAATTACTAGCGTCTGTGGTAAGGGAGAATTTTTTCTTAAAATCCGGGTATACCAATATTGGGTCTGATGTTATGAGTAGCTTTAATTTATCAAAGGCTTCAATGTATATTTGTTATTTTTCGTTGATTTTAGCTCCTTTCTTGAGCTTTATAGTCATTGGCTTCACGATTTTTGCGAAGTTTGGTATGAATTTCCTGTAAAATCCACATAGTCCTAGGAATCTTTTTATTTCTTTTGGTGTCTTAGGGATTGGAAATTCTTTAACAGCTTTTATTTTAATTGGATTAGGTTTTATACCTTCCGTTGTTATTATGTGTCCTAGAAATTCGGTTTCTCTTTTCATGAACTCGCATTTGACTAATTGTAATTTCAGATTTGCTTCTCTGAGCTTTCTAAAAACTTTAGTTAATGCTAATATGTGTTCTTCCAATGAAGTGGAATACACTATTATATCATCCATGTATACTAGGCAATTTTTGTAAATTAAATCTCCTAAAAGATTGTTCATGCAACGTTGAAAGGTTGCTGGTGCGTTTTTTAATCCAAATGGCATTCGTGTATATTCGAAATGTCCTGCTTTGGTTGAGAATGCTGTCTTTGCTATTGATTTTTCATCCATCTGAATTTGATGAAATCCTTTGGCTAAATCAATTGTTGTGAAATATTGACATTTTCCTAACTTGTCTAATATTTCGTCCATTACGGGTATGGGAAATTTATCGCTGATTGTTTTTTCGTTAAGGCTGCGATAGTCCACGACTATTCTGTATTTTTTCTCTCCTGACGCATCTTCTTTCTTGGGTACTACCCAAATTGGAGAACAATATGGTGAATTTGATGGTCGTATAATGCCTTGACGCATCATTTCTTTCATTTGTCTGTTAACTTCCTCATCATAGCTTTGAGGATATCTATAAGGTTTCCTATAACAAGGATCCTCATTTTTTGTATTGATAGCATGTTTTACAGTATTTGCGAAAGTCAAATTGTCACTCTCTTTATACTGAATGTCGCTAAATTCAAACAAAACTTTTGTTAACTTCGACTTTTCCTCCTTATTTAGATGTTCTAATCTGAACTGATTACCTTCAACTAATTCATTTTCTAGTGCGTATGCTGTATGTATATCTCTTGTTAGTGGTGGGACTTTGTATTCTTCTTCTATGGTTTCGTTATTGTATTTGAATAAAAATTGAAAATCATTAAGTCTCACAAATTCGTCTTTGTAGTTGATCTCAGTTTTACAATCCGTAAGGAACGTTCGGCCTAAGAGGATGTCATAATTTTTGGAAAAATTATGAATGTAAAACTTTTGATTTGTCGGGCAAAGTTTGCTAGGAGCTAATGATATGCTTGTATTTAATTTTATTTCACCATTTATTGTTTGGCAAGTAGTATTTTCTTTTGAAGTTTTTAAATTAAAGAAGAAATTTTTATTCATTAAATTTACTGATGAACCTGTATCTATTAGGCATTTCAAATTTTGATTATTCATTACTATTCTTATGAATGGGATTCTGTGTTCATTTCCGAGGCTGTTCCATTCCATTTTTGATTGTCCACTATTACTAGGTCTTTGTCTTTTCATTGGTTGGTTAGGTGGTCTACTATTATTATTTGATTGATAATTGATAGGGTTTTGCATCCTGCCTTCATTTAATTTTAATTGATATTCATTGTACAATTGTCTATTAACTGTTGGTTCGTTTTGAATATTTTGCTTTCTATAATTTGTGTTATAATTTTGTTGGGTCCTAAAATTCTGATTATAATTTTGGTTGTAACTTTGTTGTGGCTTTGGATAATATTGATTATTACCTTTATTGTAATATGTATTATTAGTAGGTTTCTGTTTTTCTGGTACTCGGTCTTCATATAGACCTAATTCTTGAGCTACTGCTTTTAATTTTTCTGTGGTTGATATATCGTATCTTGCTAACTGCATGTACAATCTGTTGTCTGGTAATTTTTTATGTATTACGTCTCTTACATTATTATTTAATGCCCTGGTGTACAGTGTTTTATTTTCGGCATTGTTCTCTATTACTAACTTATTTAATATTACAAAGGATTTCTGCTCGAGTTCTTCGACAAACTTACGAATACTGCCTCCAAAATATGTGTTGTAGACTCTTCTTAATAGTTCTTCACATGGTGTTTGTGTTTTGTAAGTGGAAATTAATATGCTCCGTAGTTTTGCCCAGTCTCCTGGTAAGTGTCTTAGTGATGTTTTCATCGCGTCGCCATGTAGTTGCATCTGGATTGCGCTGTATAGTATAAGTTTTTCGCGTTCATCAGTGGTTGGGTAGAGTTCCATGATGAAATCAATCCGTCCGATGAAGGCTCCCAATTCGTCAGTTTCTCCCCCGAAGCTTGGTACTTGGCGGATTTGCCCGAGTGCCTGGTCTAATGAGTCCGACATTGTTTTGGTTGTTGATTTTTTTTTTATTAGGTGTGTGTTGTATGTTGTTTTGTTTTTTTTTTTTTTTATAAATATGTTTCTTTCACTTTTGCTTAGTTTATTTGTAATTTATTTGAAGGTTCTTCCGTACACAAGAAGAAAATTCCCTTCTGCTTCGCGTATTTATGTTTACTTTTTTTTTTTTTAAAAAGATTTACAAGGATCACGGGGTCCTTATGCGGATAACAGTTGATTTTCGCGGAACACTAGTACGTTGTCCTGAAAGGTATACGACGTTTCACGATATTTCACTATTATCCTACCGGCTGCGCCAATTGAATTTCTGGTTACGCTATTTGATTTAAAAAAAATAGAATTCTTTATTTATCAAAACACGTCCGTCCAGTTTGGTGTACAAAATAACTCTGCTTATGCTACTGGCTTACTCAATAATGAAACCTCGCATTTGCGTCTTATTTCATTATTTACAGTTAGGTTAAATTTCTTAGAATGGAATATACAGTTAGGTTTGCTTATGCTTAGGCGCTGGCGCCGTCGCAGTGAGTGCGGACATGAGAGATCTGCATGATGTTACAGTTAGGTAAAATTGTTTATTGCTAGAGATCTGCATGATGTTACAGTTAGGTAAAATTGTTTATGCTAGAGATCTGCATGATGTTACAGTTAATATACAGTTAGGTCTAATTGCTTATGCTGATAATGAATAAGGGATCTGCGCGTGGCGCCGGCGAGTGTGGACATGAGAGATCTGCATGATGTCATGGTCTGGATATGTCACTATATGTATTTATTGCAGCTAAATTTCATGTGTGGCAAGCTAAAAATCGTGACTCACTGGAAAGTACACTTATACTAGAGTCGCGGCACTTACCCAATCGCTAGCACGGACGCAAACCAACAGCCGTATGAATGCCATGTAGAGCATCCCTGTTTCTTGGCCAGACCAAAACACATGCAACACTGAACAAAACCGTCTTTGTACTTAAAAAAGTCAGAAATATTTGATTATTTTAGCAGTTGTGTGTTCAAATATAGACGAACTAATTTGAAAAGTCATCTTAATATCATTGTTTGACAGAGAGCTAATTGTAATTGAATTTTATTTGCAAACATTAAAAATAAATTTTAGATGTTGTGTTTATTAACTAGAATTTCATTATTCATTTATGTTCATAATTCATTCATTCAAATCAAGTAATATCTATATAACTTAACATTGTCTTATTATCCAAATTCTTTAAATAGATATGGGCATCACCCTGCATTTTACGCTCTGAGTGCAGAAACCACTTGCGCTGCAGTCGCAGCAGAGCAGAGCAGCTGAGCGCACGGTGCTCCTTCTCTGTCTATCTCTCTGATAGCTGTGCGTGCTATTATGTCGCGTCACTCGGAACAGTTTCTCTTCGAACGCGCAGCCGAGTGGTCGTGTTGTTGCTCCGTCTGGTGCGGCTTTTTAAAACGATAAATAGGAAACCAGCTGGCTGTGTTTATGGCTAGGGGCGATACAATTTGTATTTACTGGCCTTAACTTTACTTTGGCATCGACGCGCGGCCTGAACAAGTTCTTACGATCGCTATATTCAATCGCTTAATAAATGATAACCAAAGGCGACGCGCAACTTGCGGTTTTTGTATTGTGTTTTGTTCCATTCGCCGTGTCTTTTGCGTCAGTTTTGTGTTCTCCTCGTGCTTTTTTGATTTCGGCGAAATTCCATTAAGTTTCCGGCCCCCAACTATATTTTAATCAATTTGCACCAATATTTATTGATTTTAATAACGTAAATATTTGAAGAACTCTTCAGCTATTTCGGCAAAGTCAGCTGAAAACAGTCATAAGGCCAAAAGCTCAACACACATAAATATTATATTTTAAATACGAAACGAAACTCAGCTGCGCCAACAAAAAGAAAAAGCAAAACAAAAATAAATACCCAAAAAGAACCAGTAAATTATTCTTCTACGTTTACGTGTTCTTTGTACGTGTGTGTTTGTGTGTGTGTTGCTAATTCGACTTCCTTCTCTACAACGTGATCGTCAACTGCTTCGTTCGTTACCTGAATTCGCCCTTTGCAGCCGGCCTTACGTTATCCTTCAAACACCACTATTTACTTCACAATATCTATCTCGCTCCTTCTACGATTTCTGTGAGCAAAACAAAAACCACAAAAATGGCAATGCAACGGGAGGCGGGCGTGCAGGACTTTGTCCTGTTGGACCAGGTCAATATGGAAAAGTTCATGGACAACTTGCGCAAGCGGTAAGTAACTCTCAGAGAAAAATCTTTGGTAAATTCGTGCTATGTTTTGTGGAATCCGTGGCATATTTGAATGAAATATAAAAATTGTATACAAAATTCATTAACAATGTTGTTCCATTATTTTGCTGTTTACTTATAAATTAAAAACAATGCGGCAACTGCGACAGCCTTGTGCCCAAGTCAAGGTTGTCAAACTGTTTGCGGTTCCTAAGTTAGTCAACTTGTCTTGATTTATATCAGATTTTCAATTAAGCCAAGAAACTTAAAGACAGGCAGCAACTTCTTGTTCCGCAGTTTTAGTTGAAAGTGTGCTCAATAGAGACATTTTAGCATGCCCCATCGAGGTGTTGAGACGCTTTTGACCCACTGACGTTATGTTCCGCTACCATTGTCAGTGTTTTTTTTAGCTTGTTGGTTTCATGAACCGTAACGAAACGGTCCAAATATAATGAGTTGGGAAATTGGCTTAATAGAGTGCTGGCTAAAGTGTTGAAATACTTAATTAAATGCTCTTTAGCGAATCATTAATTTGGGTATGGGATTTAGCCGATATATTTACTTATCAGTTTATTTTGGAGGTTGAATTTATTTAGAGAAATATATTATTATAACTAAGCAGATCAGAACAGTGGCATTTTTCATTCATTTTTAATATTTAATATTTATATGAATATAATATATTTAAGTCCAAATCCTGCTCGAAACATACAAATACAACAATTTTAAACTGGAATTTCAGGAATACTTTTCATTTCAAAATATACATTAGAATATTCCCGTAAATTACTTTGTCAAACACAGAAACCGAAAGAAGACTCCCAAATCGAATGATGCAATACAATTAGTATCCGACACGCCTTTCGATAAAGCCAATAGCCAACTATAAAAGAGTTCGCCTCCTCAAATATCAATAACAATGATACAACCGTATTTATACAGATATAGTTGACTTTAGCTATTGGCAATTCAATAGGCCAATGAATCAGATCTATTCATACAAAGTCTGTTTATAACTGAAATAAAAATAGAAAAATAATAATAATATTAATCTCAAAGAGCAGCTAAATGAATCAATTAACATTTGAATAGATATGCTAAGTAAAGAGCTCATTTCCATAATTATACCATAAATAATCATCATTATCATCATCATCATCATCATCAAAAGCTACTGCTGAAAAGTGCCGCTTAATATGGAAAAAGCGAAAACTATTTTGTGACGCACTGATAACAAACTAAATAAACAAATAACAAAACACTTGCACAAAGCACAAGTAGAACTCTCGTTAATGATAATTACAATGATGATGATGAGCATTCGAATGATAATCATCATCAAGGCATCGAACCACAAACTGCAACCCAGCGAGGCATGCAATGCAACGACCCAAGCCCAATGCACAGACTTCTGACCATAATGCTAGATGGCAGTCACAAATGATGACAATATGCCGGTTGTGGCATGCAACAAGTTATTGACACACGCTGCATGAAACGAAATACGTTTAAATGTACACAGAACGTTGGCTAAACAGTTAACACACACTGCTTGGCAGTTGAATAGAAACGGAGTGAAGGAAATATATGAATTACACAAGTGCTTCGAAGCGAAAACCGATTTTGAAAAAATTACCAACTATAAATTAAATGAAGAAATTATTATTTAATTGTGTGACATTTTCTGTAAGTCAGTCGTAAAACTTAAAGAGTTTTCTTGCTCAACTTTGTGTTGCTTGATTGACTGAATAAGTTAGTTTCAAGAGTCTTGCGACATCTCCAAAAAAGTAGCTTAAATTTAATAACCCATCTTAAGTACACTAGTTTTGAAAACTTGAAACACTTATCAACGATCGCAGTCACAGGCAGATGGTAAAACTGTTTGTTACACAACCACTATCCCATCCAGCTAACGAAGCGATAATATAACACGTACTTGTACTCCGATTCGTATATGTAATCATAATCGACTCGCAGCATAACACAAATCAATTTGTTATTAAGTTTATAAACAGTGCAATTACAAAAATTCCAACCCGGAAAATCAACCATAACAAATTAAAACACTACGTGTAAAGTTTGAGGAAAAAAGCCCATTGAGCAAATTGAGGGTCAGAAATGCGCCAAAAAATTGCAACAAATCGAAAATGCGCTTTGTAAATAAAAATGATGAAAGACAAAGGCAAGACAAACTCTGTGATAAAGCCAAGAAATACAAAACTCACTTTCGTTTTTGACCAAACAATGGCTATAAACAAAACAAACTGCAACGAAACACAGCGAAATAAAATGAAATGTAAACTGAGAAATGGCAAAAAATGCATTTTGTGTTATGACCAAATGCTCAGTTTTATTTCTTACGTTTTTATGCATGTGTGTGTGTGTGGTATGACATCATTTACTGCGTACTTGGCTGGGATCTGTGTGTAATAAAAGCAACATCAACAAATTGCAAACAAACAATAAAAATTATGTAAATTTTTGGGCAAACCGACGTTTTAACTTACAATTTTATAGCAGTAGAGCATGATAATTTTATTACATCTTTCAGAATTTTTGAAAGCTTTTTTTTTTTTTTAAATGGGTGTTATTAATTTGGTGACGTCTTTTTATAAAAAAATTTGTTTTTTTTTTGCAAAAAGTCGAATCCCATATTAAATTTATACGCCAAGTGAGACAAATTGCGTTTTAACGTAATATTAAACGAGATTTTAAAAAAAAAATTGAAATTTTAACATTTGGTCGTAGAATTCTTTACACATATGCTACTTGTTGCTGAAAAATGAAGTACAAACTTTCTCAGCAAGTGTCTGGTAAAGTCAAATTGTATATGCATCTGCAAAGTGCTTGTTTTTGGCACTGTCATAAGTACATATACACATGTGAATGCTCTCGCATATCGAGCAACCCACACATACACATATAAAAGCGATCCCGAAATAGCTGCACGCTGCGCACAAAATATATAAGCTTAAGTATATATATATATATATATATATTCATATGGGTACATGCATATATATGGATCTCTAAAATATGTGTTTATTTTTCAAAATATATCTCAAAAATGAAATGGAAAGCCTGCATCTACACGTACGCTGTTTGTGAGTCACGGCTGTGTATATTGAAGATACTTTAGCGTTCGCACACACATAAAGCATAACGCGTATCAAATACTTTAGCGTAGCCAAAAAAAAAAAAGGCTGGCTAACAAACCGGTTGATGGCGTCAGTTTGCAAACCAAACTAAACCAAAAAACCAATGGGGAATTGAAAAAATAAAAAATAAAAAAGAAAAACAAAACAAAACAAGTTTCAGCCTACCAACAAGTTTGGGCTTTGTTGATATTTCCTCAAGTTCAGAGCACAGCACCCGCAACACTTAACAGCTCTTTGTTTTTACTAGTCAAACGATTGGTTTTCTTAGTGAATCGCCAAATTTTTACGATCAATTAAGTCAAGTGTCCTGTGCTGATGGCTCTCCGCTGTGCGGTAGCCCCAGGATAAAGTAACTGAGAGTCTATAAATGTTCGAATACTGATTGATTGCACTATTTCCCAGAACAACAAGAAGCAAAATTGGGGAGCATCGAGTGCATTTTGAATGTGTAAATTGTTTGTAGTGCTGATAAGTTTACATCTAGCTTTACTTTTTGTTTATGCGTCGCTTCTCATTTATTTGGCCTACATTTTGTGTGTAGTGTTGTGAGTATTGTTGTATTGTTGAATTGTTTGTTCGGTGGCTGTAAAGCATCCATCTATTTAGCTATGGCTGCCCGTTTATTTATTTACCCAAAATGCGTATTTCCATGAACTGCCGTTGAACTCATTAGTTCATAACTTACGCATTTGAACAAATAGTTCCAATTGTTATAAATTGACTAAATCTTGCCCTGATTATCAGTTATTCAATTTGCCGCTTTCTATTATCAGCACACACCTGACAGTCCTTATCGGGTTGCTCAAATAAAAATTCCCAGAATAATAACTATTTTTTTTTTTGTTTTTAGCAATTGAAATTTTGTAGTCTCGTATCATTCACAGCGTGATTCACTATCGACTTTTCAGTTTCAATGCAAACGACGCAAAATAATTGGCAACAAATACAAAAAGCAAAGCTTCAATAAAGTGCTTGTCAAATTCATTACCATTTTTTTTTTTATTATTTACGTTGTATATTTGGTTGAGTCAAGGTGCTTATTTTTAAGTATTCCACCTTAGTATTTTTATTGTTTTAAATATATTTTATTTACATCATAATCTATGTCGAAATTTACGATGTGCTTCTTTGACACTTTTATGAGTGCTCCCTTGATCTTTATATTTAATTTCTTTCTAAAATAAACTGAATAGATTTTACTCTGGCATGTCTGGTGTCTACAGCTATCTTATCTGTGTTTTAGCCTGCTTATAAGTAATCGGTTATCGCTAAAAAAAAAAATACATCAGCTTTTGCTATAAATAATCCTTTTTTTTTTTGTCGAACAAACATTTATAGGGTATATAAAGTTGGTATGTATTTACAAGTATGTACTTATTTCATTTACTTTTTGTTGGGTAAATAGCCACGACACAACTGGTATAATAATGCCACGCAGTCTTGATAAGATTGCATTGTCCAAAGAAGTGTTAAACTAGGCAACGTTTTCATGTGCCAGTTATGTATGTACTCGCATGTATGTATTTATAACCTTGAGATTGAGCTGGGTACAAGTATTGACTGCCCACCTTCAGTTTTTTTAACGTTTTTTCTTTAACTGTACAGATAAGCGGCAACCTTTAATATGTTATGCAATAAATACTACATTTTGATTTTTGTCCCCTCTTTTGGAATATCTTAATTTTGTATTTGTCAATAACATTGTGAATTATTTTTAGCTTTTTAAGTCCCATACAATTAAGCATTTAAAATCAACTTATATTTTTTTTATTTGCATTAACACCCATCAGGCCTATGAACTGTGTAACTTTCTACTCCATCTGTCTATAAATGCAGTTTTAATGGCATTCGCCAAGACTTTGATTACAAAGAAGGCGTCTCGTCGTCGAATTATTAAAGGCCTACAAGATCAACAAAATAAAATAAAAAAAAGTTAAGAAAAAAGAGTGTGTTTATTTAGAAGTTTTACATTGGCTGCCCGTGCGGCTGGCTATTAAAAACTTTAAGAATTCTTTTTCAATTTCCTATTGCAATCAAAGATTCTATGTTTATTTGTACAAAAGGCCAGTGTTACTTTCATGCGCTTCCCCAACCCACTCTCCAGCCCCTAACTAATAGAAGACTGCATTCTAGACAGATCCAAGACATTACTGTATATATAGTCGTATAGTTCAAAGCGTGCTTTCATCTATATAGTTGGCTGACAGAGTCTTCACATCAATACATTCCATATGCCACACGGTTGCTTTGATAAGCTGCTATCGAATGTCGCCAACTTTGACTATGATAAGCGCTTGATAATAATTATATAGTAGCGGAAATTGTACAATTTACATAACGGTCTATTTATAGCATTTGACCAACGGTTTGATGTGGCCCCCATTAATTGAGCCACGTTCTTTGCTCTAATGTTCAACAGACAAACACAATCTATCGATGCAAAATGTAGAATGCAACTGCTATTCAAGAGTATCACGCTTAGCTCAAGTCTGACAGTAATTTGGAGAGAATGATTAACTTGAAGATACCCTAGATTACTAAAATGATGGTGATCTCTCATTTAAAAAATACAACAGTATTAATTGCAAATGTTATTTAAAGAATATTTAAGTTTCCAATCAGTAGCTAGATAAAGATTATTTTATTTATATATAGTTTATATCTATTGCACTTGTATACCTTTATTGTTGCTGTGTATCAGACGAACTTTGTATCAATTCCTGACTTATATTTATGTACTTACAGGGTATGCAAATTAGGCAAACAGCTAGCAAACGATAATTAGACTCTTGTAGAGCACACACAGTTTACCTGTAATAGTTCAGTATCCCTTTGCCTTCCCCTTCCCCTTCCCCTTCCCCTTACCTCTACCCACTTGCCTATGCCCACATACACGTTATACATACATCGTCGCTGTCTGCATTGTTGTTTATTTACACAGTGTAGAACGTCCATGTTTGTCATTTGCGTTGCAATAACTTTTACTTAGGGGCATCTGCAACTCGTTCCCAGTTGCAACACAAGAAGAAGAAAAAAAAAAACTTAGCAGAGAAAAAAGGCAACGTTTACATAAAAATTAATGCCCATGTCGAGAGTCCAGGAATTTAGCGCCTGTTTAGTCTTGCAACCAATTGGGGTGCAGGGGCAGCTCTGCTAATTGATGCGAGTCTTTGCCCCCCGCCAATTTGTTCTGGGTGTAAATTGAAGTTAATTTGAAAGCTGCAATTGTATTGCGCAAAATGATAAAAAATCAATGGAAATTGAAAGCGTTGCTGTTGAAAAATTTCTTTCTGATGATTATATTTAATTGATTTTAGCTGGTTTGCATTTAAATATTTAAAATGTGAATTGTTGCCTTGTTACGCATTTTTCCGTTCTATTAGCTGTCTTTTTGTTTGCCACATTGAAAAGTCGCATCAAATTCAATTAAATCCACAAAGAGCTTATAAAACATTGACCTACTTAAAGCCAAGTCTATTGTTGGCTATTATGACGTCAGTCGGCCAAACATGCGCCACGTCTGCCGATTGAGCCAGTAAGTGAAAAGTGCAGCGGAAAATGACACAACTTATTGATTTTCCCGTATTTAACGCATTTCTCTAGAGCAAAGAAAAACTGTCAAGGCTTAGCCAAAGTGTGTTTCTCAGGCAATTCTTGAATGAATTATTGAGCGAATGATTCATCGAGCTGAACATTGTTAATGAACAAGTGCAATTTGCTTGCGAATAGACATCAGACAATTATATAATACATTAGTCAGCAAACGTGCTACAATCAATGTATATATATTAGCGTTATAGCCATGCAAATATTTAACAGAATATCTAAAGTACGTGTGAATGATTCACATTGCCATCCAAGTAATAAAAATAAAGATACAAAACAAGTTGTCTAAATATCATCATCATAACAATAACAAATAATAGCTTTTGCTATCATATATATTTTAGCGCCTTTTCACTTAAAATATGACGCCATTTGGCAATCCGAAAACTGAGCAAAAATCAAAATCGAAATCGAAAGCAAAGGCATTAACAATGAATGACGACCTTTATTTAGCGAGAACGCGTGAAGGCAATCATTTAAATATTCACATCACAGACTAGTTCCGAATTCCGTAAAACTTGTTAAAAAAAAATAAAGTCGGGTAGTTTGGAAAGTTCCCATATTATATTAAACAATACATTTAGAAAAAAATTATATTTGAGAAGTTAAAAGATTAGAAACTATTTGATTTATTTCCCACTTCAATTCAATTCTAAAAGGGAGATAACATTTATAATAAGTCTGAAGTGAAAAACGAAAAATGAACACACATAAATAGCAAACATAATAGCAAAATGGAAAAAATAAAATATATTTATGACGGTCTTAAACAAGTCAATTAGAATGCATTTCAAGTACTTCCAAGGGCACTTTTCGAGTTGTGTGAAAGGCAGCTAAAATTTCTTGACTTTGGCCTGGGTAAATGACAAGAACAAAATAAACGCATGATTTATTTGCTATTTGGGATCATTGATCGGCAAAGCTCACTCAAAATTATGACAACTTAATCCAACTGTCAGCATTTCAAATTTCTCACACTCAATAGCAAGATCAAATCACATATGTTACTGCTCGTGTTCGTACTCGTTTTTCAAATCCATTTTCAAAAAACACTTTGCCTTAAGCAATTTGTGAAACCTAATTTTTTGGGCTGGCTGTCCGTCAATCATATGCCACGTGGGCGGTGGCGACAGCAGCCTACACTTAGAAAATTGTATATGGTACATCCATGCTTATTTTTTAAATTTACGATAAAGTTTTTTGTTTAACTTTTGAACTAAAACCTTTTGTTGCTATTTTTAGGTACGCCAATTTGCACACAATAACAATAACTATTTGATTTGGAAACTTTTCCGATTTGCTTAAAAAAAAGGGAAAGCTTTTACATTATCGCAAATTGGAGAATTTCCGCATAATTATGTTTCTGATTTCATTTACTAAATTCCAGGTCATTTTTTTTTTTTCTTACCAGCAGACGACTCAAGTGTCACTCATCGCACATCGTTTTGACTTGTGTGCAAATGGGGTGAAATCATAGAAATCACATTTGTCACTCTTACTAAGCGGCTTGCTGACTGCCCTTTTCGTTTCTTATGCGAATTCTGTTACTGATTCTGATTCCGATTCCGAATCCGACCTGCTGTGCTAAAAAGTCAACAAGCGTGCTAAACGCTTGTGCCCCCCCATCTTGGGAGTTCAGCAGCTCACCTTTGTGGCCATAGATTATGTTATTATGTTATATCTGAGTAGCTCTTTAATGTTTGCGCTGCTACATCGTCTTCGTCGCATTGTCTGCTAAGTTGTCACATTTTGACCCAAATGTAGCACCAAGCGGCAGCTCTATAAATAAACACTGAAAACTTAAGTAGAAACATGTGTTGACTGCCTTTTTTGGCCCCACAACACAAACAGCTAACAACAACAATAGAATATAACAATTGTTCTTATACTACAAGAACAAAACTTTTCTCTGTTTTCATTATTTTCTTTTGTTTTTCAACAATTTCTCTAATTTCGACGCTTTTGTCTGCAAGTTTTTGGTGACTGTCGAATTTGGTTAACTTAATTTGTGTGTTGCTTGTGGCAGTTACGAAAATGTAGGAATATTGAACACATATAGTAAATTAATATATATACAGAAAGATATATAACAAGAAAAAATGTTGAGAGAGACAATTATTTACAAGAATTTCCATCGATAATCCTGTGCAAAATATCTCAATTTTTGATTTGAAATAAAAAAAATATCTTTCAAGTTTTGTTACGACTATTAAGCTCAGTACAGAGTATCTGCAAGTCAAGCAAACACTGCTAGACCATTTCGTGGATTTTTTTTTTTTATTTGGTGATGTTTTGTTTTTTCTTATTTGTGCAGTTTTGTAAAAAAAAGCTCACCTGTTGCACAGTTTTCTGATTATTGTTGTTGTTACCACACTCTATTTGCGGTTTTTTTTTTATGAATTCGTATTTGTAACATTGCAGCTCGTTGTTACTTGCGGCTTAAAAGTAGTTGTTGATTTTTGGTTCGCTTACCTTGGCTAATTGTTTCTTTCAACTAGTTAATTAGTCGTAACAACAGCAACATTTCAGATACCTTTAAACCATATAAATGGTATTAACTTATGTTGTTTACAGATTAGGTGCTCAATTTGTATAAAAATTGTTTTGATTAATACAGAAGCCAATTTGAGCCTATTGTTCCAATCATTTTGAAAAACAAATACATAAAGCTGAATTGTTTTCTGATTTTTCATTGCTTATGTCTGCCATTTTGACCAAGTGACCCACATATTGACCTGGCGCATCTGTAGCATCTGTCGATCTAAATCTTTTGGCGCCTTTTAAATTGCACACAAAATAAACACACAATACACACACACACACACACACACACACACACACACAGCAAGCAGCACAATAAATGCACCCATGCGTTGCAGTCAATCAAATGCATCAACAATTTAATCAATATGCTCAACAACATCAGCTGCAACAATCGATTCGAATTAATCGCATCACCAGCTGAGCAGCACCCATGGCGCTTCGCACAAACTAAACCATTAATGCCCATCTCCAACAAAAAATTTAGAAAAACAACACAATTAAGTTCAGTTGGAAAACGAAAACAAATTTTGATTCAAATCGTGCCCAGCGGGGGGACACAATTTGATAAGGGCAGGGAGAGGCTCGCGCCTTTATTGATCGTATTATTAGCTTGATTCGGAAGATTTAGAAATTTATTAAATGCATAACAAAATATAGTATTTTTCTCTTACTAATATAAGAGTTTTTGTTTGTGTGCTGCAGCTTTCAGGTTGGCTCCATCTACACATACATTGGCGAGGTGTGCGTCTCGATGAATCCCTACAGACAGATGAACATCTACGGCCCGGAGACCATACGCAAGTATAAGGGTCGAGAGCTCTTTGAGAATGTGCCGCATGTGTTTGCCATCGCTGATGCCGCATACAGGGTGCTCAAGCAGCGTCGCCAGGACACATGCATCCTCATCTCGGGTGAATCGGGTGCCGGCAAAACCGAGGCATCCAAAATCATAATGAAGTACATTGCGGCAGTGACCAATTCTCAGGGCCAGAATGAAATCGAAAGGTGAGTCAAAACAAAAGAATTACTGCTAAAAATATTAATAATGATCCAAATTAGAATTAGTTCACGATCATAAAAAAGTTAACGAGTCAAGCTCAAGTTCAGCTAACTGTAATATTGGAGAGCCACCATGAGACTGGGAACTTTGAGTTGAGTTGAATGGAAACTGCGAAAGCACATCACGAATGCCAAAGGGCATAACAAATTTCCCACTGTGTGCTTGTTGCATGCAAATTTGCAAATGTAACTTTTAACGGTGCCCCTCATTAGAGCATAGCCAGCATTCCCCAGATGCGTGCTAATGTATGTACATATATATATATATATATATATATATATATATATATATCTACATATAGAGTGCTTTCCTTGACCCGCGTACAACTATTGTGAACAGATGACATCACTGCGAAGACGACTCTATCGTAAAACGTATGAAATTGAATGAGTCGCTAATTGCTCACGCTTTCAACTAAAATTTACTATACGTTGCCCCCGGTCCAAGAAAGCAATTTGTCGAAGCGAACTTTAATCGTTGCATGGCAATTTAGGTTGAGCCATAAACCTAGGAGAGCAGCCAATCCCTTGGAAAATGCTCAGCTTAATTGCCAATTTTTAGTGCCTTAAAAAAAAAAACAATATTAACAGACATTTATTGTGTTATTGAGATAAAAGCGAATGCCATTTTCGTAATTAGTTTCTGTTATTGTTGCAATCGGTATTAACTTATGTGTTATATATTTTTTTTTAGAGTTAAGAACGTGCTAATACAAAGCAATTCGATATTGGAGACATTCGGCAATGCGAAGACGAATCGCAACGATAACTCAAGTCGCTTTGGCAAATACATGGACATCGAGTTCGACTACAAGGCGGATCCAGTGGGTGGCATTGTTACCAACTATCTGCTGGAGAAGTCGCGTGTGGTGCAGCAACAACCGGGCGAGCGCAATTTCCACAGTTTCTATCAGGTGGGTACTAAACTTTAAGATATAGGTGTGTGGGCCCCCATTCGAAGCCCACATGTGAGTATTGAGTGTCAGTAGTGAGTGTGAGTAGTGAGTGTGAGTAGTGAGTGTGAGTAGTGAGTGTGAGTAGTGAGTGTGAGTAGTGAGTGTGAGTAGTGAGTAGTGAGTGTGGGAAGTGAGTGTGAGTGTGAGTGGTACAAACGCTTCTATGTGTGGGCGTTGCTGTTAACCAAAGTGAGTCAGCGGGAAGACGTCAATTCAGTCAGTAAGTCAGTCACTCTGTTGGGTGGCAAAGTCATAGCCCGAAGTGAGTGTAACACTGGGTGCGGTTCTTACATACCACATACATATGCAGCCCACACATAAATATTTACTATAAATATTTCTAAAGTCAAGTTACCATGTGCCTATAAATATTTATTACTTACAAGCACTTCATTTTGCTAAATGTGTTGAAAATGTTAAAAGCTATAAAATAGCTCGTTAAATATAATATATATTTTTCAAGAAGAGGCAACACCACACCCTGTTAGTCCTGTATCCAATGTCTCCAACGACCAAACATAAACATAAAAATACAAATAATCTTTTAAAAATTATCAATTAAAAATTATACTAAAAGTTTCTATTCTAAGTCATAAGCCATTTATTAAAAAACAAACTACCAAACTGAGTCCTGAGTCATGATAAACTTGAGCATTGATAAAAATGCCAATTAAAATTTAAAACCCATTCAAGAAACTTAAAATTTTCAAATGTCAAAAGGTCTGAGGCGTAGGGCAAATAAAAGAATAATCAATAAAATTTAATTAACTGAATTTAATTTGCAGACAGCTAAGCTCACAGTTTATCAAATGATTGTGCCAAACTTATTATATGAATGATATCATTTGAAGTTATATACAAAATTACGCAGAAATTTCGAGGGTTACGTGTCGCCTTTTTTGTATTCTTATGATTAAGCCTATATATATATATATGTACTATATATATAATTAATCTGGTCTACTTCCAATTGAAATATTTTTTTTATGAGTCAAGAACAAAATAAAAAATCACAAAATGCGTTCGGTTTGTTTGAGCTGTCAAATATAGCTTGAACTTGCTAATTGGTTGAGACCATTTATGAAGCTAAAGAATTTTCAGCATTGTTTTGTTTTTCAATTAACACCTAAACTAATTAATATTACTTAATTATGCGACTCTCTAAAATGATTTCTGTTGCTGCTTTGAATGTTAACGCAACTCTTAAGTTATTCCTGACATATGTTTTTTTTTTATTTATATATAAAATGCATTTGATAACTAAAACAGACAGATAGAAAATTAAAAGTGTTTTTAAAGCTAAGTAAACAATTCGCAGCTGTTTTTATTGATGAGTGTTTTTAAGAACAAAAATCATTTTATATGAGGAAAAGTGTCTGTAATATTAATTAATTGTTGCTTGACTGCGAAATGCCATAGCTCATTTTCAGCAAGCTCACAAATGAGAAATGACAACAATTAAAACGGATGTTCAATTATGGTTAGCATTTGTGCTAATTGTCTGCTGTACTAAATAGTTTGCAAATAACTTTTGGATACGGACAAGCCAAACTTGTATTTATATTCACTATTTCCTTTAAAGTTTTTTAGAATGTGCATATTAGTATGTTTGATTAAAGGGAGGCATCCGCAAGACTTACTTATCAAAATAAAAAAAATGGTAAATTTTTTTTGAGCAAATGGGTTGCTTTTTATTAGGACATTTAATATATCTAATCTAATAATGATAATATAATATAAATTATAATACTTCACACTCTCCTCTTACAGCTGTTGCGTGGTGCCAATGACAATGAGCTGCGGCAATATGATCTGCATAAGGAGACGGCCAAATATCACTATTTGAACCAAGGTAGCATGGATATACTCACCGAGAAGTCTGACTACAAGAGCACCTGCAATGCCTTTAAAACATTGGGCTTTCAGGCGGATGAAGTGCAAACCATTTGGCGTACAATTGCATCCGTTTTGCATTTGGGAAATGTCGAGTTTCAAAGTGAGTTTGCAGTTACTGCAACCTAAACACAGCCAACTAATGTCTCTGCCTCTCACTCTTAATCCCCTTTAGCCATTGAGGATGAGTTGGTCATAACCAACAAAACGCACTTGCAGTCTGTGGCAAAGCTGCTGCAGGTCACCGAATTGGAGCTGTCGGCAGCGTTGACAAAACGAACCATTGCTGCTGGTGGCAATGTCATGAAGAAGGATCACGATGCCACACAGGCCGAGTACGGCAAGGATGCGCTGGCCAAGGCCATCTATGATCGTCTCTTCACCTGGATAATATCGCGCATCAATCGTGCTATTCTCTTCCGTGGCAATAAGAGCCAAGCAAAATTCAACTCCGTTATTGGCGTTCTGGATATTTATGGTTTCGAGATCTTCGATTCAAATAGCTTTGAGCAGTTCTGCATCAACTACTGCAATGAAAAGCTGCAGCAGTTGTTCATTGGTGAGCTCTCATCCAAATGTGGTAGAAGAAAAGTGCTTAACTAAGTTCAATTCTTTGCAGAACTGGTGCTCAAGCAGGAGCAGGAGGAATACCAACGCGAGGGCATTGAGTGGACCAACATTGATTATTTCAACAACAAGGTTGGTTTTTCAATTCAATTCAAGAAACGCTTTCTAAAATTGAGATTACAATTTAAAAAAATAAATATTTAAAAGAGCAGCTTCGAATATGGATTTTTCGATAAAGCATTTTATAAAACCCGCTGGAAAAATGGTTTCATTACGAAATTGTTGTATTTTTAATAAAAAAAAAATACAACCAATAGAAATTTCAAAACTATATACTTACACATACTGAATCTCTCCCACAACAGATCATTTGCGATTTGGTGGAGCAGCAGCACAAGGGCATCATTGCGATCATGGACGAGGCGTGCTTGAGCGTGGGCAATGTCACCGATGACACCCTGCTGGGTGCTATGGACAAGAACTTGAGCAAGCATCCGCACTACACCAGTCGTCAGCTGAAGCCAACTGATAAGGAGCTGAAGCATCGCGAGGATTTCCGCATCACGCACTATGCCGGCGATGTTATTTACAGCATCAATGGTTTCATTGAGAAGAACAGGGATACGCTGTTCCAGGACTTTAAACGTCTGCTGCACAACTCCAAGGATGCCAATCTGAGCGAGATGTGGCCCGAGGGTGCTCAGGATATTAAGAAGACCACCAAACGGCCTCTGACCGCCGGCACACTGTTCCAGCGCTCCATGGCCGATCTGGTCGCAACGCTGCTGAAGAAGGAGCCCTTCTATGTGCGCTGCATCAAGCCCAATGATATCAAGAGCTCCACGGTGTTCGATGAGGAGCGTGTGCAGCATCAGGTGCGCTACTTGGGTCTGCTGGAGAATGTGCGCGTGCGTCGTGCTGGATTTGTACATCGCCAGCGATACGATAAGTTCCTGCTGCGCTACAAGATGATCTCGCACTATACTTGGCCCAATTTCCGTGCTGGCAGCGATCGAGACGGCGTTCGAGTACTAATCGAGGAGAAGGGCTTTGCCAAGGATGTGAAATATGGTCACACGAAAATCTTCATACGCTCGCCGCGCACCTTGTTCGCACTGGAACAGCAACGCAACGAGATGATCCCACACATTGTGACCCTGCTGCAGAAGCAGGTGCGCGGCTGGATTGCTCGTCGCAATTACAAGAAGATGAAGGCAGCGATGACCATTATGCGTGCCTACAAAACATACAAGCTGCGCAGCTACGTCCAGGAGCTGGCCAATCGCTTCCGCAATGCCAAAAAGCAGCGTGACTATGGACGCAGCATTCAGTGGCCACAGCCACCGCTGGCCGGACGCAAGGCTGAAGCCAAACTGCATCGCATTTTTAACTTCTGGCGTGCCTATATGATTTTACGCAAGTATCCGCGCAGCGAGTGGCCCCAGCTGCGACTGCAGATTATTGCAGCGACGGCCATTGCTGGTCGACGTCCCTACTGGGGACAGCAGCGGAAATGGCTTGGTGATTATTTGGCCAACTCGCAGGACAACAATGGCTACGACGCCTACAGTGCCAATGTCCGAAATTTAAAGACCACCGCTGGCGGCGAAAACTTCCGCCAGGTGCTCTTCTCCAGCTTCGCCAAGAAGTTCAACAAGCACAACAAGCAGGCGGATCGTGCCTTCATCGTCACCGATACGAACATCTATAAGCTGGATGGCATCAAGAAGAAGTTCCGCGACATGCAGCGCCAAATGGCCATACGAGAGGTAAGCTTAAACAAAAATAACCAAAGTTTCGATTTTATTCAGCTATTTTTTTCGCTTGCAGCTGACTTCCATTAGCATAACGCCTGGCCGGGATCAGCTAATTGTCTTCCATTCGCCCAAGAACAATGATCTGGTATTTTCGCTGCAAAGTGAAACGACAGCGCCCCTGAAAGAGGATCGCATTGGCGAACTTGTTGGCATTGTGTGCAAGAAGTACTACGAGTAAGAAGACGCCAATATTTAATCATACACAACTGCTAATCCATTTTCGATTCGCTTACAGTGTGACCGGTACCGAGCTGCGTGTGAATGTGGGCACCAACATTGCCTGCCGGCTGGGCGATAAGGCGCGCACCATTGTCGTTGAGGCGGCGTCTAATGTGGAAAATCCAAATTTCCGTCATTCCGCTGGCAACATCATTTTCGAGGTGCCCGCCTCATATTGTGTCTAGAGATGGACACTGCACACAGCTATATCCCAATGTAAAATAGTTACAAGTAACTTTAAGAGTCCTTAACATTTATCCAATCTTTTGTCACTTTCAATTCTTACCTGATCCTATCTAATCAGTCGTTGTGCACTGTGCCTTTTGCTAAACTTGTTGTACCTTATAGTAAGATCTGTAATAATTCATGCAAGTTTATTAACGGACAGCAGGAAGAGATTTTCTTCAGTCCCAACTTTTCAATGTGTAGTCACAAAAGTAAAAATAAGAAAGAATAAATGATTTGTACATTTTTTTTATTAATTTATACTTAAATTTGTGTGTAACTGTAAGCAAATAAGCCAATATTTATATTTAACTTGATCCAAATGAAAAAGCATTCAACTATTAACTTTGGCCACTTCGCTATTAAGCTGGTTGAGCCGGCTTTATAAAAAGTATTAAATGTACTTTGTGCATTTGTTAACTTTATCTTTTAAGCAATTATTAATTGATATTTGTATTTGAATGTGTGTATTTTATTTAAATGCACTCAAAATTAAAGAACAACAATTACATTTTTTGTACTTAATACAATGAGATAATTAAATATTGATAGCGTGCCATCTGCAATTATTTCTTAAAGCCTAATATTACTCCCATTACTATGATAAATTATTTATAAATTAAAATATTATTGTAAATCATACTCTTAATTAACTAGCGCTTGTGTTGTCTATTTAACTAATTGATTCAAACAATATTTGTACGGGGATGGATTGCAAAATATAAAACTAATTTAATTCAATCGAACATCGAAAAGATAGAAAATGTAAAGTAGGCTGGAACCTAGCTAAGATTCTCGATGCGTAGCTTGAAAAATCAGCTTAACATACAAAACTGTTAAAGTAAGTACAAATCGAAATATTTATAACAAAATTTCGCTGTCTTTCAGAAGCACTTCATAATGGATGCTTCTTCTACTGAGCCGAAGAATCTTGGTTCTTTTTATGACTGGCAGGATGTGTTATCGGTCTTGCCAACATTGGAACCGAAATTGCTGCCAGGCTCGGCTCAAGAGCGCTATCGGAGACGTTGCTTTATACGAAAACGCAAAGCTTTGGCGGCAGCTGCTAAGAACTGCAAATCGAAGCCATTAATGAAACGGCTGCGTTGCAAGATTTGTCGTACTTTTGGTCGCAAGATTTATCGTACTTTTCGTCGCAAGATTCATCGCACTAGAAGTGAAGTAAACCAATAGGGGAGAGAGCTGTCCATCCTTGTTGTCGTTGTAGCTTTCGTTTCAAATCGGAGATTTTCTAGTTAGTGGTGTGTGTGTACCCATACATAACTCAATGTAGCTATTCAACATGCGATGTGTTCCGTTCCGTTCCGCCCTAGACCAATTGAATGATGGGCAGTGACCAAAATAAAAAGTGCAGCGGCAAAGCACACATCGAGGCACACATGGCCCAAGCAAGTACTTGGCGGCGTCTGTGCCGCCAATTGATAAAAGATAAAAATAAAGAGTACTACGCAAGAATTTATTTCTTTCCATTTTTTTTTTTTTTTGGTTGTGAGGGGTTTTTTTTTCATTTTTGCACATTGCTGTTAGTTGCTCAATCCGAATCTCGATCGCATTTGCTTATAAATTCTTGAGGCGAACGCGCGGCGCGTGCATTGAACGTTTCAAGGCGATTACATAAAGCAGACACACTCAGAGAGCAAAAAGAAAATGCAGAAAACCCTGAAAAAGGAGCTGAGCTTCTCGCTGGATACGCTGGAACGCTATCGCGCCAAATATGGACGCAGTGCATCGCTGGACACAAACGGTTACCCTTCCACACATGCGGAGGCACAGCGCAGCGATGCAAATTCTGCAACATTGGGAACCACGACAGTGACAACAGCTCCAGTTCGCCGCTCGCCTCCGCCGTCAATCTTTAAGGCCAACTCGCCCCCGAAACTGACCAAGCTGCAGGAGCTGCAGCAGAAGAAAGAGGCATATATGCGAGCACGCGCACACGAACGTGAAATGGAGCAGTTGCAGCGGGACATGAATAAATCAAACAGCAATGGCATTGCCAGTGCCAGTAACAATGCTAGTGCTAATGGTACTACTGCCAGTGCCTTAGACGTGACTAAACCCAGCATCAGCAGCAGCACGATCCCGGCTGCCAACAGCAGTGAAAGCACTAAGGTCGTTGCAAAGAGTAGCGCGACCGCCCAGACGCAACAGGCTGCTTCGAGTGGCAAGAGCGGCGCTGGCTACAGCAATTGGGGCAACAGTCACACAACGCTCAGTTCGCAGCCGTGGTGTGCTATCAGTGATCTTATGTACTTCTGTGACAAATACGAGTTCAAGACTCTGAGTACACGGGATCTGAAGACGCATCAGGAGATTGTTGCCGAGATACGATCGCTGTTGTCGGGCAAAGCGCCATTTGATCAGCGCACCCGTTTTCCGGGCAACATACATGATCCGGAGAACCTGTGGGTGTGCATTGGCCGTTGTGCCAGCGTCGAGTATCATCTGCAGCGCATCATTAGCGTCTTTCGCAAGCCCCTCAACCAGCTGACGCCGGACAAACAGCGCGCAGTGCGTCAGAATTTTCATTTGGCGGTGAGTGAACTCCGGCTGGATATTTCGGCCCGCATCAGTGAGGTCCGTCTATATGATCGGTTGGTTTTCGAGCGCGAGTTCCGACTCGATTGGAAGGATGAGGCCTAGAACCAGAAGTAGCAATTGTACATCAACAACAACAACAACAGGCAGGTGCAGTTGGTGATTTTTGAACAAGCACACAACAGTGGACAACATATTTATTTGTTTGCTTAGAATTGCTTATGTCATTTGTTTTTGTTTTTTTTTTTTTGGTGCAGCTGGTGAAAAACATTACAAAAAATCACACAGAATACATAAAATGCACAACTACACATATATAATTTACAAAGTCCCCATTTCAATAAAGGGCTAGTGGAAGTTGTTCTCCAGAACAACACTCTGAAGCTTGTGTGCCAAATAACAATTGCTGACTATATATTGCTTTCAATAACTAAATCTATAAATTATTATACACTGTTACAAATGCCAGGACACACGTACATACATATATCTACATATGTAATTATCTATACATAATTGTAATAATTGAGTAAACAACATCTTAGTTACCAAAAAATAAAGCACTTGGTGAGCCAAAAAACAACACTTCATTTGCAACTTGGATCATTGCTCAATGAAGTGTGTCTAGTTGTGCGTGTGTTTGTGCAGGTGCTTAACTTACTATCGGAAGATTTAAAGTGTTAGTACAGTGATAGCTCGCTAATTAGAATGCTATGCATATAAAAATCACAACTTTTGCAAAGTATTTTAAATACAAAAATTTTCACATTTCAAATTCTATAAAATAATGAATTATACAAAAATAATACATAAATATCGAAGCGTTCTCTTTTGCGAGCAATCACTGTACGCCTCATATATTACATATAACTTTAAGTTTGCTTTGCATTGCGCTTGTAAATGTTGTGGGTTGGCTTCAGTGGGCTACGTGGCGCAACATGTGCATTAAGTTAGTACTGTTAAACAACGGCAACAAAGTCTAACAGAATTTCAATTTCATTTTGCTTGTCTTGGGCACATTGCGTATTGTTAAGGAGATGCGTGGCGCTCGTCGCACCAGATGATCCCCGATCTTGTAGGTGTTTTCGCACAGATCGTAATTGCAGATGCGATCGCAGAGCGTATCTTCGTTTATCTCACTGATAGCATGCATATAATCGCTATATAATGAATCCTTTAAAATAAGCAGACTGCGTGGCTCCAGCAGCAGTTTAAATAGCACCTCACCGTCCGCATCGCCAGTTGTCTCACGCTTAGTGAACTCCAGCACAGTGTGTGCGCCACACGAAATTGTCGATATAATTGGGTAGAAGAGAGGACCGTCTGTATGCGGCAAGATGCCCTGGCCGGGCAGATACTCGTTGACGAGCACATGATTCGCCTTCTGCGATTCAAACACACCCAGATTATTTACCTTATCCACGTAGCTCTGCAGCCAGCCGGGCAACTCTTCGGCTATCATACCATTGGGATGCGGCACACCTCCATAGTTGATCAGTCGACGATTGAGCAACTGTGTCCAGCGTGGCTTCGGCGTCCGCTCAACCTGACTTAAGATGCATTGCTCCTGATCCGAGGTGATGAAGTTCGGAATGTACATCACTGTGGCTGGGCACTTCAAAATAAATATGCACCTTAGCATAATAGTATCAAGCGATCAACATCTGCGCTTACCTTGCGCACTTCAAAATCCGTGAAATCCATGACTGAGACTGATGGAATTTGCTACTTGCTAATGAATCTAACTAAATTGCAATTATTGCAAATCAATATTTGTATTTCGTTATCCCGGTCATTTGGCCTTGGATGTGCAACTTATGACAGCTGACAGCCGATTGTGGTGGCCCGCCGATATGCCATCGGCTTTCATAAATAACAGCTGTTGAATTGTTTTACATGATATGAAATTTACCTCTAAGAATTCAACATTAAACAAACTTTATTTAGATTGGATAAAGACGAAATATTACAGCCCTGGTATTTTATGATTCAGCGTTTTGCAGCACTACCATAGCAGCTGATATCGATAGTCGAAAGTTTCCGCCAATTTTATAGCGTCTTTTCCGCGATTATTTCATTTGCTGCAAGTCATTAGCTTATACTTTCTATAGATGTCCTCACCCGTTGTCGAAGTTACACCAGCAGCTAAGAAAATGAAAGTTGATAAATGTGTCCTGCGTTTTGCCAAACTCACGGAACACGCCATGGAGCCACTGCGTGGATCAAAGCAAGCAGCCGGCTTTGATTTGCGCAGCGCCTACGATTTGGTGGTGCCGGCACGCGGCAAAGCCATTGTCAAGACGGATCTGCAAGTGCAGGTGCCCGAGGGCTCCTATGGCCGAGTGGCTCCACGCTCCGGCCTGGCCGTAAAGAACTTCATCGATGTGGGCGCCGGAGTTGTTGATGAGGATTATCGCGGCAATCTGGGCGTTGTCTTGTTCAACCATTCGGAGGTCGACTTTGAAGTGAAGCGTGGCGACCGCATAGCTCAGTTCATTTGCGAGCGCATCTTCTATCCGGAACTAGAGCAGGTCGACAAATTGGAAGACACCCAACGCGGCGAGGCTGGCTTTGGTTCAACAGGCATCAAGGAACTGCCAAAGGAGGAAGCCAAGCATCAGAATGGCGACGAGAAGATGCCACTTGGCGAAAATCAGGCTAAGCCAGTCTCTACTTAGAACTACAGTTATATGCCAATAGTGAAGACTTATTAACTAGATATCTATAAGATTAAAATTCCTCATACACAACTAAATACATATTCCTTATAATCATAATATAAAATAGGTCACAACATCAACTTCATAAAAAAGAAAGGCTTCATATTTGAAATGGAAAAAAACTTGAATAAATGCAAAGAAATAAATTTAATTTTTTCTTTTTAGCTTAATGTGCTTCTAAATTAAGAATAATCCAATTACTTGTATGTTCGAAAATGAGTGGAGTAGATGTTAAAAGATGTGCATTGGCTAAGGCATCAATGAAAGCACACATTTAAAAATTATTTATCGAAGCATTTAAAGGCTCTAATAGACAAAATCTTAAGGAAATATAATAAATCGACCAAAGCTATATAAGACATAGTCCCATTTATTTTAAATTTTTGGGCTGCCACATTTTAAGGCAGCTTTTGAAAGGCCTCCGGAGTCAGACTGAGCGTGCTGCGTCGCATATTTCTCAGAGTCTCCAACGTTTGCAGCTTGTTGCCAAAGGAGGTGCGGCTTTTGTTTTTGCTACGGCCCAAACGCATATATTTGGCTGAAAGACTCACCTTGGACACAGCAGCTGCACCGGCATCTATTTCAGGCGCTGACTAAAGCCGGTATGTATTAATAATATTATATAATATTATGCACTCCAATCTACTTACGACGTGTACAACTTTCTTAGGTGACTTATCTCGATCGAACATGTGTTTCAACAGAAACTGAAATTGATCCGAATATCGCAGTTTTGTCGGAAGCATATCAATGTTGTTATAAAATCTAGCCTGCTCCTTGTGTACCTGCTCCAGTTGCACTTTATAGCGCCATTTGACCACAAGACGCTTCCACTTCTCTGGCACTGGGTTTGGATGTGCACGATTTGCCATTTGAATGCCGATCTTTTCCCAGATCTCCTCCTTTAGTGCAAAGTTGCAAAAGTCCGTGTGATTCTCCATCCAGAGGCATTCGTTTTTCTTGTACAAATCGATCAGTTTGAAGTAGTGTCGCCATTTGCGTTTCTTCTGTTTCGAGAGTGAAACCAAATTTCCCAATGAGAACGAGCTACTGGATTGCAGCATAGGTGCCTGATCGGCCATAATTTTAGACTGTAAATTTCGAATATTTTGCTTGACACAAAAATTGTTGTTGATTTTTTTCGTTTAATATATGTTTATATATGTTATATTATATGTGAACATAGTTAACAGTTTTAGATAGAATTTGACTTATATAATTGATAAGATTAGTTAAAAGAAATATGAGGGAAGATGAGGTGCCATATGTCCTGGTTAGGAATACATATTGTGAATGTGTGCACAATTTGCCACTTATTGTCCGCTTCAAAAATAAAATAGAACACAAAAAGCAAACAAAAATAATTGTAAGGAATTCGTTTTCGTACATATTAATATTTTATTCGCATCCGCAGCAAAAAATTCGCAAAACAATGTTCAAGTAAAATATATAATAATAAATGTATGTATAATGTGTATATATATAAAAGTGTTTCACAATTGCTTCTCTAAACGTTTCGATTAAATTACTTTCACTATTAGCACTTTCGACACTGAGTTAAAAAAAAAACAATATAATTTAAAAGCAATTTGCAAAAAATCGAATATAATTTAAAATACCATAATTTGATTGCTTGCGATTCATGTCGGCTTTCATAATAAGTATCATTCTGTGTGTGTATGTGTGTTGTTTGTGGCTTGAGTTTGTGTGTGGAGGGGACGAGGGGGCTGTAAGTAACTTATTGGGCCAACTCCTTCATGCGATTGAGAGCACTGCCAGCCTTGAACCAGCCAATCTGCAAATCGTTCAGCGTATGGTTCAGAGTAATCTTGTCCACCTTATCGCCATTCTTCACTTCGCATTCAACTGGCTTGCCAGGCGCCAAATTCTTCAGATTCTTCAGTGTAATCTTGCTCGTGGGTTGAATCTATGAATGCACCATAAATATTAATTTTAATTTTTATATGATTCATTTGTGTCTATTACCTTGTCGTAATCGGCCGCATTAGCAAAGGTCAGTGGAAGCAGACCCTGTTTCTTCAGGTTCGTCTCGTGGATGCGCGCGAAAGACTTCACAATGATCGCACGTCCACCCAGATGACGTGGCTCTAGAGCGGCATGCTCGCGGGACGAGCCCTCGCCGTAGTTCTCATCGCCGACAGCGACCCACTTGATGTTGTTCGCCTTGTAGTCACGTGCAACTTCGGGCACATTGCCCCAGCCGCCGCTGCGCTGATTCTTGATGTTGTTCATTTCATTGTTCTCTGAGTTGGTGGCGCCAATGAACATGTTGTTCGAGATGTTATCCAAATGGCCGCGATACTTCAGCCAGGGTCCAGCAGCCGAGATGTGATCTGTGGTGCACTTTCCCTTAACCTTGATCAGAACGGTCATATCGGCCAGATCCTGGCCGTTCCACTTGTCGAATGGCTCCAGCAGCTGCAGACGCGCTGATTTGGGATCAACAGCTACTGAAACGTTATCGCCACTCTATAATTAAAAATACGTTTTAAAAAACTCAAATTGCATTTTTTATACTATTTATAACTTACCTTTGGTGGAGCGGTGTATGTGTCCTGACCGGGATCGAAGCCCCTGGCGGGCAGCTCATCACCGAACGGAGCCTTCAGCTTAAACTTCTTGCCATCGTTGCCGGTGAGCTCATCTGTCAACGGGTTGAAATCGAGGCGACCAGCAATGGACAGAGCGGTGACCATCTCGGGACTGGTGACAAAGCAATGGGTAGCAGGATTGGCATCGTTGCGACCGGTGAAGTTGCGATTGTACGAGGTGACAATGGTGTTCTTGTCGCCCTTCTTCACATCCTTACGATCCCACTGACCGATGCAGGGACCGCAGGCATTGGCCAGCACAGTGCCGCCGAATTTGTCAAAGACCTCAGAGATGCCATCGCGTTCGATGGTGGCACGAATCTGCTCAGAGCCGGGTGTCACATTGAATGGGATTTTTGATTTGATGCCATGGGCCATGGCGTCCTTGGCAATGCTGGCACAGCGCCCCATATCCTCGTACGATGAATTGGTGCACGAGCCAATCAGGCCGACCTTAATGTCCATGGGATAGCCATTCTTCTTTGAGTTCTCGCCCAGCTTGCTAATGGGATGACCCAAATCCGGGGTGAATGGACCATTCACGTGCGGTTCCAATGTATCCAGATTGATCTCAATCACTTCATCGTACTCACAGTTGCTATCGGCAGACAGCACCTTCTTTTGATATTTCTGAGCCTCCGAAGCGATGCCAGCACGTCCGGTGGACTTCAGGTAATCAGCCATGCGCTGATTGAAGGGGAACAGCGAAGTTGTTGCACCGATCTCAGCGCCCATGTTGCAAATGGTGGCCATGCCAGTGCACGAGATGGAATCGACGCCCTTGCCGTGATACTCAATGATGGCGCCAGTGCCGCCCTTCACAGTCAAAATGTCAGCCACCTTCAGGATGACATCCTTGGGTGAGGTCCAGCCAGAAATCTTGCCAGTCAAATTGACACCGATGACCTTGGGGCACTTGAGTTCCCAGGGAATGTCGGCCATGACATCGACAGCATCAGCACCACCGACACCAATGCAAAGGCCACCCAAACCGCCGCCATTAGGGGTATGGGAATCGGTACCGATCATTAGCAGGCCGGGGAACGCATAGTTCTCCAGAATGATCTGATGAATGATGCCACTGCCTGGCTTCCAGAAGCCCAGACCATACTTGGCACAAGTTGAGGCAAGAAAATCGTACACCTCCCGATTCAGATCCTTGGCACGGGCCAAATCCTTGGGTCCACCGATCTGTGCCTCAATCAAGTGATCGCAGTGCACGGTCGAGGGTACCGCAACCTTCTTCAGGCCCGAGGAGATGAACTGCAGGAGGGCCATCTGTGCGGTGGCATCCTGCATGGCAACGCGATCGGGACGCAGACGCAGATACGATGTGCCGCGCTCGATATCCTGATTCGCCGGATCATCCAAATGCGAATAGAGCACCTTCTCGGACAGCGTCAATGGGCGGTTAAGGCGGCTGCGCACAATTTCCAGACGCTTGTTCAGCTTATCGTAGGGCATGTAGACGTCCGAATCGAACTTGGA